>JARKIB010000111.1:0-386120 GCA_029378385.1 Mycena metata | reverse complement strand
TGGACAACCAATCTGCGATTGTGGTGTGCAAAAACCCGGAGCACCATGGTCGTATGAAACATCTCGATCTCTGTCATTATTGGCTTCGAGACGAGGTGACCAAGGGCTATATCCGAGTTGAGTATGTACCCACTCAGGATCAGCTTGCGGACATCTTAACCAAAGCTCTCCCTCGTTCCACTGTGCAATTTCTCCGCTCACAGATGGGATTACGGGGGAGCTAGGCGAGACTAGTCTCGTCCCGGGGGAGTGTTGGGATCTGTGGTTGGACTCTACTATTCTCATGCTCCAGATCCTATATGATCCTATCCATGATCCTTATGATCCTAGTTGATACTTATCTGATACTTATCTTGCTTACTGATATCTCAGTCAGCATCAGTCAGCATTACTCATGCTGACTGATAGCTTACTCAGGACATTACTTATGCTTACTGATACTGCTTACTTATACAATGTAGATAACTATATAAGTAGCCTAGTTCTATCCTGGGTCCTCAGTTTCTTACTGTTGACCCAGGTGTGTTCTCTTCTCACATTCATCTAACAGAGTTTCTTACTGTTGACCCAGACCTCTGTGCTGCCTGTTCTAACACCAGCATGCCTTTGATATACATGGCATCTGTTTCTATGACCAGTTTTCGGCAACCAAGGAGCCAGTATTGCATGTGAATCAGCGCTCGCAGCAGCCCGTACAATTCCCGCTTAGGCTGGGAAAACCTTGCCTCCCTATCGTTTAACGGAATTGAGTCGAACTTAGCGTAGTAACGCTTTGTAAGATCATCAGGGTCGACTTGGAATATTTCCAGGCCCACTGCCATCCATGAAGTATCGACTGCAATAACCACGTCTGAGTCCCAGTCGTAGTTAATTGGCTTAAGCGCATCGCAATGTTTGACAGCGTGCTGAATCTTATCCATAGAGGCTTGTTGTTTTTCCTCCCACTCCCAGTCGACATCTCCTCTTAGGAGTCTGGTTAGAGGTCGGGACATGACCGAGTAATCTTTAATGAACATTCTCATGGTTCCAACAACTCCAAGGAATTGCCGTACTTCAGAAACTGTCTCAAGAGGGGGCCATCGTTCAATCACACCTATCCGGTCCTCTGAAGGTTGTCTGCCTTCGAATGAGCAATAATGCCCAACTACTGGATAGATCTCTAAGCATAGCAAAGCCTTAAGCCCTGATATTGTTGCCCCGCTATATCTCAATCTTTGAGCTATGTGATTCAAGTTGTTGAAGTGCTCCCACACGAAACGTCTAATTCCAGGGTTCTCTGGAATGGTTTCGTAGGTACCATCTTCCTGTATATATCTACTGCCTGGACCCCGTACGGGTACATCGTCGATATATGGTATGGTTACATGTGGAATTTCGTCTCTTAAGATGAAAGTCACATCGTCAGTGAAATATTGGGACTGAGTTCGTCCAACCGTGAGGTAGTTTAACCAACCTCAAGGCCCCAAACGGCGTCTGGAATGTAGTGTAGTCCCTGGAATTTTCAGCCAGGTCCCTATGGTCGTAACCAGAATACAAGTCCAAAACAGCTCCACATGCCCGTCCAGCAAAGTGGTTAGCTAGCTCGTCTGTTGCCGGCGGTATCCCGGAGTGTGCAATAGTCACCGCGTTCAGAGGTTCTAAAGCATGGACTAAGCGGATACTTCTGCCATCCTTCTTAACCACACCAAAGAACATTTGCACGGTAGGATGAGTTTGACGGTTCATAGACACCTGCGTCTATCTTATTCTTAATCACCCGACAGAATTCCTCTAGTTGTCCACGCGGAATGGGTATGCTTCTCTCAACCCAAACCTTGTGTTCAACCACAGGTATCTCGATAGGAGGGAAGAAGTCGGTTCTAAGCCGTCCCCGTTCAGAGTCATCCCAGGCGAAGGCTGCCTCCTGCAACATCATGAAGTGGTGCATAAGCTTTCGCTCCTCCAGCCATAGAAAGTCCCCTTCATGGATCTTGTCTATTATTTTCTTCCTCTCCTCAGTGTACCGCCCCGTAGGACAGAAGTCAGCCGGATTAGGTGAGAGGCCTGGCATGTCCTTAAGTGGATCTCCAATAATCTCTCTCTTAATACGGTAGCGCTCTGGCAACTCTCCCAGTATAGGTCTGGTCTTAAGTGCCACTGGTTTGTATTTCTTTCCAACAAACACATTCTCAACCGAGTTTGAATAAACAACCTCAGGTTCGTCTTCAGATTGCTCAGACGGGTGCGCCCAGTCCTACGGTTTGACAACACGAGCACCTGATATTTTCATCCGAGCTATGTTTAGGCTTAACCGGATTTTTCCCTGGTAAGGGTAGTTTTGTCACTAAGGGTTCACCGTTCGCTTTAGCGTACAGATGCTCCGGTAGTCTCTCATCAAAGGTAAAGACATTATATGTAGTGTCTCCATCTTTAGGTTTCCGCTTCTTAACCCTTGGCCCCACAAATTCTTGTAGAAGCGTCTGGGCCGGTACATCCTCCTTAAGCGCAGAGCTTTCAGTGGACGCCAGTAAATAAGCAGTGCTTAACTCCTCAGCCGAAAATGAAGTGCCATTCCTGGGTTGTAGATATCCTTCGATCTCTAGTTCCCCATCCTTATTAAAACCGAATTTCAGAGCTATCTCTCCTCGTTGCTCCTGGATCAATTCCTCGAAGATCTCTGAAAACCCGACCCCTCTATTTCTGGCTCAGGTGCCGCTTTACGTTTCCGCTTAGCTTTAACCTCATCTTCATCCTCAACTTCCTCCACCGTGGCACGCTTAGAGGTGTCTTTAGGCTGTGTAGCCATAGACAAGGCCCCTCGTACACTGGTCGGAATGGTCACCCTCTTCTTCGAGTTCAGGGTCAGTGAGGGTGATCGTCTGCGAACCATCCTTCTTGTTCTGAACGTTGGATTCAGTCAAGACCTCGAAAGGTCTGCCAAGTAAGATATCGTAGGCCGGTTGGTCGATAACATGAACTTGCAAGTAGACGGTGATGTCACCAAACAGGAAAGGCACATTTCTGGCTAAACCCGCTGATTTCTTCAACTGTCCATTCGCACTTTGCATATAAATCTGTACATCAGGATTCCAAGGAATGCCTAACCGCTGCGCCATTTTAAGGGCCATAGACACGATTTGTGAACCACAGTCCAAAACACCTTCAACCTTCTCCTTGCCGGCGACCAAAGGCCATATTACCCGCAAAGATTCAGATTCCCTTGCCACAAACACCTGCTTAGGCCTTTCTCCTTCCTTAAGCGAGTCCAAATACTGCTCGTAAGGATCTGGCATGATTAATGAACCAGGAGGAATGCCATAGTCGTTGTCCGCAGCCACGTAAAGCGAAGATATGGTTGGGAGCTCTGCGATATCCAAAGCATCCCAATCTAGCTTAAACGGCTCACTCTCATCATCCGAACTTTCGTCTCCAGAATTATCATCAACCATTCCAGGGAGATCAGCATCAGACTGATCTACTTCCTGAATTAGTGATTCTTTTGCCGAAGCCTGCTTAAGCGGGATTCTCGTTTTGGTCATCTTCATCTTGACCCGTCTAGTAACACCAGGTGCCACTACGCTTATTTCGGTCATGGATAGAGTACCCGTTCCCTCCATTAGCCTATCCGCAATGGCTTCTTCCATTTTGGCTCTGTCGTGCCCGGAGGTCACTCGGTATGATTTCTCTGGTTTAGGCGGTTTAAGCCCTCGCGCAGGTAATTTCACCCTGGCGCCACCGTCTGCGACGTCCACATAATTCGTAAAACTCCCTTGGCCGGGATTCTCATCCGGGTATACGTCGTCCAAGGCTATGACTTTGGAGATCTGAGGGTATTTCCCGTCATCGGGGACAAAGTCCCCTTTCTCTTGTTCATCTCGCTCTCGCTCTCTGGTTTTACGCTTAAGCCAGAGAACAATGCTTTTTCTGACTTCGTCAAATGCTCCTTGTTGAGCTTGACCCCAGTCAAATTTTCTTTCCCGCACTAAGTCAACCATAGGCCGAATGAGCTTAGGGAAGTCATAGATTTTCTCCCTGAAGATGGAAATCCAACTCAGGAATCGACTTAGTTCTTCTAAGTCCGTTGGAACCGGCCAGTCCTGAAGCTTAGCTTCTTCCTGATCTGTTTCCTCGTCTGCCCATCCAACCTGCTTCTCCTTAAGTCTGTCTGCATCCCGAGCCCGCCAATTGTCGTTTAAGTCCGCATCCCGTTCAGCCCTTTTCCGGTTCTCCGGAGGCTTGGCTGCTGGTGGAGAAGTATTCAACCTCTCCCCGGCCTCCTTCCTCGAACTCTCTAGAAATTTGGTCGGGCTGGTCCGTCAGACCTAGCCCCAGTTCGTGTTGCCACAAACTGTTCCTGTGTTACACCCTGAGGAATGAGACCCGCTTTACAGATATCATCCACAAGTTGTACCAACTGGGTAAAATCCATGTTTCCAGACGCTGCGCTTTGGGCAGCCGGTAATTGAACGAATTGGTTCTGCGGTGCTTGGCCTGCAGGTGGCGTACTCGGCAATCCCGGATAGTTCATCCCAGGATAAGCAAGAGGGGCCGTGCCTTGGTTAACCGAATACGACACTCCAGGTGCCTGAGGCACTGTGTAGGGATTATAAGACGCATGAATGGGAGGTGCAGGTTGCTGCACAGCCATCATTTGCCTTTGGACTCTATGAGCCCTAATCTCATCATCTCTGGAATCGTAAACCGATTGGACATAATCATCATCTCCGTAACCCGTTTGAGTGTACTGCTGGTGACTATAGTTTGCAACTAACGAGCTACGCAGAGGCTTGCCCTTAGGCTTTCCTTGACTTGCATAGTACTCGTCCACTCTAACCTTGCGGCTTTTATCCATAGGCGCTCTCGGAATGTACGCCCCGTTGCCTAAGCGCATAAAGCCTGAGTCAAAGACAGATAGCCTATATCAATGTGCTCGGACTTATAATCGCAGTTAGCGATTCGATGATCGGTTTCCCAACAATAATGACAGCCGTTGTCTTTATCATTTCGCAGAGGCCCCGAAGGCATTGGCATAGGTCCAGACGGGTTAAGTCGACTAGGCCCAGCGGTCATCCCCATGTGTGGTGGAGGATCTTTCATGGTTTGGCTAAAAGTGTGCTTAAACGAGTTTTCAACTTGGTTTAAGCTCTCCTTGAAGCGTTTCTCCTGAATCGCCAAAGCATCTTTCAGCTTAGCCACTTCATCGGTGATGTTTTCCACTGTGGAGTTCAACTCGCGCTTAATGCCCTTGACTTCAGCCGAAGCCGTCTTAGACACCAAACTTGAACTAATAAAATCATCCCGGTCACTATCCTCATCTACACCACTTGATAAAGCGATCGAATCTGCCACCTTAATGACTTCCTGGATGGGAGGCTTGTCTGAACGACGCCTCACTCCAGTCGTCGCACCAGCAGTGCCTGGTATTCCCGCCGCAACTGCTAAAGCAGGGTTCGTTTTCTCCATGATGGAGACATGGTTCCGCATAAGCTTAACCATATCCGCAAAACTTTTGTCTAAGCAATCCTCGAACATAGATACCAATTTCCCGTTGGAAATGGCAGCTGGGTCCGCTAAGAGCTTAGCCGCTTCAACCATAAAGGTCTTAGAAAATCTCCTCAACTGGCCTAGATCCGAGGTAGTAATCCCACGGTTCTGTTTGCACAGCCGATTCAACTTGTCTAAAGGCCCCTTCTCCCAATCCTCAAGCTCTGGAAACAAAGCTTCAATTTCCTTAATCCAAGCTTCATAGGTGCCTGCAGCGTATGTGTCTAGGCTCTCCCATTGTTCCTGGACGTCAGAGTCCACATATTCCAACACTCTTTCTTTCTTGTCAGCGGCTCGGGTTAAGCCACCTTGAGAGATAATCGAGTTGCATTGCTTAAGGAATCTTTTCAAACTATTGGCCGTTTTGCCATCGAAACTCGGGCTGTTTCGATCCCATCCATTCGGCATCTTGAACGAGACATGTCCTGTATGGGCCATGGCTGGAACTGGAGCCTGATTAAGAGCAGTATTCGGAGGTGGCACCACAGTTTGTCCTGCGGTCGGTGCTGCGCCAGGCGCAGAGTTCGTAGTCGTTTGTACGGGTGGCTGGTTAGGCAGGTTCGGAACGTTTGTCCCCGTTATGCTCATTCCTGAGTCTTCGGTTAAGGTCTGTGAGGCAGGGTTTGCTGCACTAGAATCCTTAAGCGTTGTTAGGCCTCTTTCACTTTCAGGAGTTATCTCCCGTCGTGAACTAGACGCGATTGGTTGCGGCGGACGGTTTAAGTACGCTTGTTTTCTACCACGAGTTGAGGCCGAAGCTTCTTCCCGTCCTCTTTCCGTAGCAGTTTTTGGCTTAAGCTTTCTCACCGCTGGTAAAGCGTATGAAATAGGCTGTGATTGCCTCGATTGAGTCGAGTTATGAGAAACTCTTGATCCTGGTCTTTCCCAGAACGTAGGAGATCCCGTTCCCTCAAAACTTTCTTGTTCTGAATCAGACCCTGAAGGCCTCGGTGAATCAATGGTTGTCTGTTTCTGGACAGACGGCCTAAATCAACTGAGTGCTCACGTACTTCGTCACTTCGTTGGATGCGGATGTTCGTGAGATCATGTGCAAGTTCGTTTGCTTGCCAAGCAGGTTCGTCACCTGCTAAATTGGGCAGAATCGACGAGAAACTTCGTCAGATGGTTAGTATCAGACGTCAGAATCGAACCCTCGATCACGTGGTGTCCAAGCGTCGGCCCGAGGGTTTCTGAGGTTGGACTGCCAACTATTTCTTTTACCAGCCCCGCACTATTCTCCCCGCTTTTAGATTCGCGATGCACTGCATCAAATTTGATCTCGCTCACCTTTTTTTGCTGCGTGGGTTATAACGCCGCTTTAGTACCAATAAATCTACATGAAAGAGATTCAAGACCCCCATAGAGAGGACTTTGAAACTGTTTGCAATCGTTGCCACCGACCTCTTTCGCGTAACACCGAATCCAAAGCATCAAATCTTCAACCCTTCACAGACATCATCCCACCTCAAGTAATGACTCACTGCTAGCCAACTATGTGCGCCTCATGGCTCCAGGACTGCTTGAACACTCTGGCAGTTCAACTCTAAGTTGACTTCCGCTGGATTCGAAGTAAGTTCCTTTCCAGATTGCTGTCCTCGTGCATGTCTATTCACGCGCAAGTATATTATATTCTACTCAATCCTATCTTCGATTAAAGCCCCCTCATTCAACAATTCTGCTCCTTCGAAATCAAGATTCAACCTCGTGCAAAATAAACTCGACATTCGCGTCGGGTGGCATTGGGATTGGGAAGAGGTGATTCACGGTCAAACTTCCGCTGAAGATTCCGAACTGAATATCGCAGAGGTCAAACAAGCGGAAGCTCCTAGTCCGAGAGCCTCGAACAGCAACTTGGTTTCATTGTTCACAACAAATTCAACATCGCCGAAATGCCCGACCGATCTCGCAACAAATATTGTCCGTCCACTCAAGTCCAGTTGCGCACTGCCAATGTTGTCCAACAATGACTGTATTAGCGTGTATCTGTCATAATCCCAATTCAACACAACTTTGACCTCAACCCACCCGGTAAGTGCCTCGAGTTCGATGGATTGGATGTTAAATTTAAACAACTGTCTTGTTTTCGAATTCCGGACGTTTAACTCAGCCTGGTCATTCGTGTGGTAAAATACTATCCCACCTCTGATACAGTCCACATTTCAGCCGGCCTCATTCAAGCTGACACGTCGATAAACCTGGGGCAATACGGCGAAGCGGCGAAAAAAGATGCACGTGAGTTGAGCACCACAGTGGTCTTTGGAGGTTTCAATAATTGAGTGCTATGAGGTCTCACCAAGGATGAGTTTGAAAACTTGGAATCTGACTCTAAAACTTGGACTTGCGTACCCATGGAGAGTGGTCAACGTCGGAGATGACATCGGGAGAAATATAAATATATTCATTGCAACAAGGGATCATCCAGCGAAGGAATTCTGAGTTGGTACAAAGTTCAACTGTATATCACACCTTATACCACCTACAAAAGTATCCCGTAGGCTGCCTCAAAGGAGCAAGTCAATTCCTACTGCTTACCGCTATTTTGTCACACGTCGTCACACTCAGTTTCGCCGCTCAGATAGAAATAGCAACAGAGGATAGTATGGCAAGGAGTTCTGCATCCGTACGAAACTCCAGTAGCAGGTACTTCATCTTTTCGCCAACGCAAAGTTTCCCCAATGTGTGTCAAGGGAACCAAACAGACCGATTCAACATGGGATGGATTCAATTCCGAGGTCGTTATTGTAGGTACGAATGTTTAATCTACTGACTGCGCAATGTACTCAAGATAGCGCTGGTGGTCCTTCTTATACCGCTTTGCAAACTCGTCAGGATAGCGCTCGACCCACTCGTGCCCGGTGAGTTTCTCGCCAGTGTCGGGATCCTGCATCACCCACCCGAGAAGTGGATCCTCCAGCTTCTTCTGACGTTTACTAGAGGGCGTGGATACCGTGGCGGCAGCTGAGTCCGCTTGCGAACGCTTGCGTGCGGACCGCCGCGTGCCAGGAGGGTCCACGGCACTGTCAGTAATGGTAACGTCGGACGTGGGAGATGTGACGCGCAGCTCGGAGGACACAGCTGTCGCGGACTCGGAATTATGCGAAACGGGCTCGGGGTTACGGATGGGTTGGGGCGGCGTTGGAAGTATCGTCCCACCAGGGGCCTTGGGTGCACGAACACGACCCGAAGAATTAGACTGGAATGCAACGTGAATCTCACTTCAAAGTCGAAATTATTTGTTCCTTACCTTGGCTTCGGCCTTGGTGAGTTTGAGTTCACTCTCAAGGTCTACTATCGTGTTCTCAAGCTCACGGACGCGGTGAACACCTTCGGCGGATCGCTCAGACTGCGGGATTATGTTTAAGTCACACGAAGGAAATAGATGTGTAAGGTCACCTTAGCATCGCCGCGGGCAACTCTCAGGGCGTCTCGCATTTCCGACAGCTCTGTCTGCAAGCCCACCACAGTCGAGTCAGCGGCGTGAGCGCGTCTCGATTTCTCGGACATGTGAGACTGTCGCGCGATCCGCCGGGTGTAGCGGTGAGTTACCTCATTCCGCGAAGTGCGTGATACCGCCGTCGATTTGCGAACCTCGATCTCTTCAGCCCTTCGGATATCAAGTTCCTCGTATCTCAGGTGAATTTAGTACATAATCAGTACGATGGTATGGGAGAAAACTTACTTTTTGAAAGACTCGATCAGGCCCATAGAAATACCGGTCTGAGCGTTGTTCCAAGCGTGTTGTGCTTCACCGAGGTTCGTCGTGGCCTCCATGGTGTTCCAGTGCTCGAGTGGGATGTTCGAAAGGCAGTGAATTACGCCCCGGAGCAACCAGCTATGCATGGTCTTGTGCCCCCACCATCCTGAAATCGTCACTAAGTGAATCACGGGAGCTGGAGGAAGAAATTGACATACGTTTGAGCACTCCATTAGGATCCGCAAGGGTCGCAAGCCACGCCGAGAACGTTCCAACTTCCTCAGGCGTCTTGAGGTATTTGAAGTCAAAGATGCGTTTCCGAGTTTCAGGTGAATGCTCGAGTAGATCGGGCATTCCGCTGAAACACGTCAACTCAGGACGCGGCCAATATACAAAATAAACAATGCTTACCGATTTACGTGCGCATAGCAGATTCGAAGGACATACGAAAGCAGGGTCTGCGGGTCAGCCACGACCACCGAGCGCACATGCTCGAGATCAACCGTGGGTGCGAATGCATCGGCAAATCCGAGAAGCGGTGCTGCTTCCATGTCCGAGTTGAGTCCCAAAATTTTACCGCCCTTGTGAAGTCCCTTAAACTTGAGCTGCTTTTTGGTGAGTTTGAGCACGAGGCGCTGGATTTCCTCCCAAACAGTCTTGTATGTTGCACGGTCATGGACTTCCATCCAGACGCGCATAACCGTCACCGCTGTGATTGTGTCAGCATTGAGATTGAAGACAGGTCGAAGGGATGCACGTACACTCGTTGATCGCCACCAACCACCCATTAATCTCGAAAATCTGCATCTTGCCGGCAACGGGCTTGAAAGTCGTGTCGCAGTCGAGGGTGCGAAGATCGTGGATGGAGCAGAGTAATTTTGAGTGCGCACCAAAGATGACTCGTTTCCCATCACGAGAGAGGGAGCTTTGGAGGTATCTCTTCTCGTCGCTCAACGCCTCCTGGTCTGCGAGGTAGGTTGCCACCTCTGAATCAAGTAATTATCAGCAAAAGAAGAATGGTGAAAGTAAGGACGTATTACGCTGCCGGGTATTGACGGCCGTTGAAGAGAGTTCATTCCATTCGGCCTTCACCTCTTGAATTATGCGAGTCTTCGTGTCGCGGCTGATCAGCCCTGGATGGAATAAGCTGGGTGTCTTGCCACCGAGCAAGTCCTTCGTCGATTGCGCTTTATATATTCTTTAGAACAGCCGCATCGCGAAAAGAAGTAGGCCCATACCATTCTCGACCTTGTTGACGGTGGCTCCAGGACCGAACTTGCGAACGCACTCCCGATACCTCGCCGCGACCGCGTGAGTACATTTGGTTTTTGGTGGCGGTGGGTGCGAATGGCCCGACGTTGGGACGGGAACGACGATTGCCATCCGTGCCAGCTCAGGGTGCCGCGTCTCCCAGGGGCAATAGATGTGCATCTTGGCGGTACAGCTCAGAGGCTCGATCTTGGCGACATATGGTAGGCCATTCCTGTGGTGATTGAATGCTGGGGTACAATCTTCAGCGGAGGAGAAGCAAAGGAAGAGAAGAAGAGGCGTACGGCAGATAGCCTTTCCCTTGGAACCCGTTCGTCCCGAAACCACCCGTGAACAGGTGCCAGCGGTGTCTTCTTCATCGATAATCCGTTCACCGTTCATGACCTTAACAAAAAGGTCCTCGGAGACAAGATCTAGGATCTGGACCTGCAAGTGAGGTCAGTTGAAGGTAAGTGGCCCGACCCTTTGCCAAGAACGCACCTGCGAGTGAAGTGTGGGATGAGCGAGGGCTTCGTTACGTTTGGAGCATAGAAGAATGTGGTTCTTGTTGCGAATCGGCTTGAACACGGTTGAGAAAAAGAAACAGCGCAGAGCGAGAACGAGGAACGTACGGTGTTTAACTTGCGCAGGCAAAGGGAACCGTCACATTGTGTCCCGTTCGGGCGAATGCCTTTGCAATGCCAGCTCTGGAGGGAATGGTGGAACCTGACAGTGGTGGTGAGACGGCGAAACAGAACCAATCAGGAAAACCGTACGCAAGAGTCCGACCAACTTCGGTGTTATCCTGCATTTCCCGTGTTCGAATAGTTGCAGCCGCCAGAATCCGGATGTCCTCCGGGTCGAGCTCGCGCCGCTCCTGCTTCAAAAAAGCGGGATCGAGAGATTCGCATGCGGCGACACCGGCACACTCGGGTGCAGCCCGGCGACATGCTACCGTGCTATTGCCGGAGAGGCCGAAAAACGACCCAGGCAGAAACGCATCAGGTTTGCTTCGACCCCCGGTGCTCCGACCCCATGAGTGAGTGTCCTGGAGTTGGATTACATGAGTGGTTGTCGTATAGAGACTAAAGAGCAAGAGGGAAACCAACTTGGTCGCGAATGAGTTGATCAACCGTCACTTCAGGATCTGGATTCACATCCGGCACCTCAGTAAGGTCGATGAGGAATGCGGTGCGTTGGCGAAAGAAGGGGAACTGGGACGGGCAGCCTTTCACACGGTGGAAGGCGTAGATTTTTTGTTTCGCGGTGAGCATCATTCCCTCGGGAAACTCCGCAACTTCTGAAGACACGTCGGAATCCAACCACTTGACATTGGATGGCTCGTAGTCCCATCCCAGGAGCGCATCTATATCCTTAGCTTCGTCAACTGGATGTATATCCGGCTCTACACTGCTGGAATCAACGCATCAGCCAAATTCAAGACACAAACGAGAAACATACGACGGGTCAGGAGCACGGTTGTCCTCCCACGGCCCGATTTCAACGGAGACGGATAGTGGGCTGACAAGAAAAATGAGTATGAACGCGTAATGAATTGAAAGAGAAACAGGAAGGAACTTACTAATCTCCACTTGGGCTGTCGTAACCGCTCGGTGGTGCCGCCGAAGGCGAACGTGAATTGCTTGATAACCAACCGCTGAAAATTGTCAATAAATGCGCCGAAGACACATGCGAAACTCACCGGGATGACCAATCATCGTCTTCCGCGATACTCAATGGCGGAGCGGACGAAAATCTGGAGCTTGATTCACTGGGTTGGGGTACTGCTCCCATGAGGAGATCGATGCTGAATTTGGGGTTTCACGTGGCTGGAAAGCTCAGAAAATCGCGAATCTTACTTGTAGCTATCGTAAAATAAATTGTCTGCACTTGAACTAGTGGAAGGAGGTCGTTCCGCCACTTGCTGGAAGCTATGAAAGTCGTGGGTATTTAATTAGAGGTCAGGGAGTGGTACGAAATCGTGAATTTTACCCGTAGCTGTCGTCAAATAAATCTCCTGCACTGGAACCAGTGGAGGGAGGTCGCGTCGCTGCTGGCTGAAAGCTACAACGGGTGTGGATAGTTTATTAGAGGTAAGGGAGCAAAAAATCATGATCTTACGCGTAGCTGTGGTCAAACAAATGTTCTACACTGGAACCAGTGGAAGGAGGTTCGGGCGCCGGCTGAAGCTAAAAAGACACCGCATCCCATGAGGCCGAGTTTGACACCTCCGGAAAGGCAAATAAATCTAAATCAAGTTACTCTCAGAGTGCGAAATATTCACAGTTTGTAACATACTCGGAGGTAAAGGCGGTGCCGAAAGATTGAAGAAGCCCTGATCCATCATTGGTGCGGACGTGGGACCGTAATCGGCTGAGGACGGAATAGCGTAAGTGTACCGCGGCCCGCACGCAACGCCGACCTACCGGGAACGAACGGTGGCGGTCCATCGGCAACCGAAGCGGAATAGACAGGCGGTGGCCTGCCCGCTGGTGAAATCATGGAGCTTGGGAAAAAAATGGGAGCATACCGTCGCCGTGTTTCGCCGCTACTGTCCCAAAACTGTGGAGGTAACTGCATCCCATCCATTGTACCTGTCGAAAATTGTGACTTCTGGTGAATATTCGGCGACTAGGCCCACGGAAAGCGCTTACAACGTGGGGTTGCGGGACGAGATGATGGTGGGAGAGGGAAAGAATCGACGGGCGCATCAATTGATTACGGAATGGTTGACCGAATCGGGGCTTCTGACGAATTTCCAAGCACATCTGACGAACTTGCCTCATATTTGCGACCACGGGAACACATCCGACGACCTTTCCCCCACTTATTTCTGATGTGACGAACTTGCGCGATCAACTCACGACGATCCTCCATCAAATGACGATGATCCTCCATCAACTCACGAAAATCCTCATCTAACGAAGTGACGAGCTACTATACTACTCAAATCAACTTTCGCAAAAAAAACCGGTTTAAGGCTTAAGCGACGGAGTTCAATAAATTTGGCTTGTGGGCCAGGTGTGATTTGGGTTCAAGGTTTTGGACCTTCAATTCAGACTACAATTGTAATCTCTATACTGGCCCCTCGCGGTGGGCTCCAGATGAAACGGGTGCTCGGGGAACAGACCAGAATGCTAAATTAATGCTAAAACTGACAAGCAAGATGCTTTGCTGCTTAAGCCAGATCCGTGGATAAGGCCTTCACAACTAACAACTACTAACCAAAACTAACACCAAAACACCCCTTTCAAGGTCTATCGCCGACGAGTAAAGATGCTTGTCCAAGATTACACGAATGTACTTCCAAGGACGAGGACCAAGTACCGAGATGGCTTTAAGTAGTCTTTTTATGAATTGCGCTGGTTAAGCGTGAAAACACCGTTTGTTCGCCTCGTCAAGTGCAGAACCAATGTCCTGAACGCCTGAGTTGACTTGTAGATATTACAGCTTCTCAGCTTCGATTGCGATTCTCTTTTAAAGTAACCAATTCGGACAAAGTCCCACTTCGTGCACAATAAATCCTGTGTTCTCTCGTCGTTTAACTTTGTCTGGAACCCGTTGTATAGTATCACTTTGTCTGGTAACCACAATTCCGTAACTCGGTCCGTTTGGTTTAAGGGTTTCGCAAATCAATGCCGGTCAACTTGTTATATTCGAGCTACTCCGTGGAGGTAGTCTTAGCAAAACAAGCCCTAGTCTCCCTTGGTGCGCGGGCGCTGGTAGCTGCCGGCTCTCTTGGGGGAGATTTCGTGCTGTCCTACTAAACTATGCCTCCCTTATATACATTTCCTACATACTAGTTACATACACGCTATTATCATGCGGCGGTTATTATCCGAGATTTAGTCGGTCCATTACAGTCATTCTATTCAGTCAGAAAGCTATCCGACTCCTTTGTTGCATTTAAAAGCGGACCAAGGTTTCACTTGGTGCCTAAGTCGATCGATCACTTAGTAAGTCGTTTTGTACCACCTCGCACTCGAGGTGACCATTTATCCCTTCAGCAAGGATCCCTTGGTTGAACTCAGCCATTAAATAGCTCTCTGTAGACACCAATATGTTTGTGGTTCTGAACATGTAGTTCACATCATCAATAGCAACCCTGTTTTAGGAAGTTACTGATCGGTTCCTTGGCAGGCCGGCCAAGTCGGACATCCGGCACAGTGCTTAACCGACATTGAGTTAAGGACTGCGGCAGATCATGTGATCGGGCGCGTCGCGTCACAGCGAACAACTAAAACACAACACCTCGAAAAGTCGGCTTAAGGTAGTTTCCCCTTTAGCCCAATATTAGACAGAGTGGATATGTACTAATCCCTTGATCAACTAGACCCTGCGGTGGCTTCTGAACCGTTTATCCAGCCATGCCTAAGTCATGCTCGACGTCAAACTCCTTAAGCAGTATGTGAATATTCTGCTTAAGCGGGTCGCGCACGAACTGTGATTACCACAGTAAGTCCTTTAACTAACCGTGCAGGATGACACGTTAGTCCTTGTTTAGGCTATGTGCGTGCGTTAAATTGGTAAAACAACGCGATTTCTGCGTGTTCCAATACACGGCTTATCACCGCCATCTGGTAGTCTACCAATTCGACATTTCGAGTACAAACCGGCAGCTAAATATGAGTAAGGCAGTTAAATTGTAGTGAATAATAAAACATACCAGCTGAGCCTGTACTTTGTCACAAGGATTTTCCGTGTTCTAGAGCAATAAAAATGTCAGACTCGTATTATGGCGTAGATTGAAACATACCGAAGTGTCACCTCTCTCGGCCTGAGAAATTGGGTTAGAAGATAGCTCGAAACAAAGACGAAAGTCACATACATCCCATATTTCAAGCGAACCGCCCAACCCAATGTGCAAGATGAGCCCAACACGTCCTGTGAACTGCCCACGAGTGACGCGAACCGCATCTCCACACCGAAGGTCCCGCGCAACGTGGCGCACGTCGACGGTAAACTCGAGTTCTCCGTCGGTTGCGCCAACCAGGCCGTCGCTCACGTCCGTCACCCGCCCAGACAACCCCCGATGAAGTACACCCGACACAACGCAGACACGATCGTGCATTTGTATCGGGCAGAACGCGTCGAGGATATGCCGTTTCAGATGGCAGACCTCGACGTCGAATCGTCCAAGCTTGTCGCGCCCGTCGTTAAATTCAGCAATCTTGGCCATTCTGACCCGTTTGTTGTCGCGCAAGACCTCCCTCAAACTCCAAATGTACAGCTGGCCCGTTTTGTGCTGGAACTCCCCACTGACGACGACCACGCGATCGCCTGGGGCGAGGGCGGGGCAAAGGCCGACGAAGGCGGTCTTCGCGATGCTCGGGTGAGAGCCTTGAGATTCAGGCGAGCCGGAAGGGCTCTGTGTGCTCGCGGATGGGGAAGACGGGTCGGTGGGTTTTGTCCGTGAGGTCGTTCTTGACAGTCTTCTTCTTGAATTTGCGGTCCTTGACCTGAAGAAGCTCGCGCGACGACACGACGAGGCTGAGCTCGCCGCGGTGGCGAATCCACGACCCCGCAGCCAGAGGGATCGGTGGGCGCGGTGCTACAGGCGCTGCTGGGCGCGCGTACTGCGGGACAGCAAGCTCGCGAGCTGCTGCATCTTCGTAGTGCTGAGCGATGGCGCGCAGCTCATCGCCGTCGTCGTCTGAGTCATCTTCATCTGCGACTGGACGGAAAGACGACGCAGCAGGCACATCGTGAACGGGTTCGTCGTCGAGGAACTCTAGACACGATTGAGCAAATGTACTAAATAGACCAGAAAAACTCATACCTTTGTCGGACAGGGTTTCCTCGTCCTCATTTTGATCATCGCCCGAGTCGTCGTCGTCGCCGGACAGCTCAGCGGCGAGATCCAAAAACGCCGATGCCTTGAAATGAGACGTTTTGAGCTTTTTGCGAGGCGGAGGGCCAGAGTTTGTTGACCGCTCGTCATCTTCGCGCTCGGTGTCTTCGCGCTCAGTGTCGGGGTCGGTGTCGGGGTCAGAGGCGGGGTCAGAGGCGGGTGGGCGTTTGCTTGAACCTTGGGCGGGAACGGGGGGGTCGTGGAAGAGCGGCGTCTGGAGGCGGAGTTGAGGAACGGCGGGCGTTGGTCCCCAAGATTCACCCCGTTGACTGAAGGGGGTCGGACCGCGCGAGTCGGGGTCGGTGAGGAATAAAGGTGTGCGTTGGCGCAGCTGCTCCATGGAAGGCGTAAAAGAAGGTGGGCGGTGGTGAGTGTCATGGAAGGGAATGTATTCGGGAGTCGGCGCGCGCGAGCCCAGCATTTGAACTGGCGGGAATTGAGGAATCGTCGGGGAGGGGGCGCGCGAGGGTATGTCCAGCTGGTCTTCATGGCGCGCTGGCGTAGCGGCCCCAGAAGGAAGGAGATGCGTCGGGATGCGGTATGGACCCGCCTCGCGCAAACGCTCCTCGTGAGTCGCCAGTATTTCAGGCATTTTGAAGACCTCGCGGTCTTGCCTGCGGAGGCGCGCTTCTTCCGAGTCGGATTCGCCGTCGCTGGGGCCGTCGGTCACTACAACCAACGTGAGTACTCTCTCTTAATTCTCTTGGGACGCGCTCACTCTCTGCGTCGGGGACCTCTTCGGCGCGGTCGTCGATGTACGGGCTACGGGACGGCATCAGCACTGATTTTTATTTTATTTTATTTTCTATTCTATTTTGTGGGTCTTCGGGACGCGTTCAATGGCAGCGAGGACGTTGCTGGCGCCTCGAAACTCATTTCATTTGTTTCTAAGTACTAACTACTGACTACTGTACCAAAGTGGCGGACTTACTTAGGCGACATGGGTGTTTGGAACAAGAGGGAAAAGCTGTGCTGATGTGGCGGGCCGTCATTGTTGACAGGTCGAGTTTCGGGGAAACTGATAACGATTATCAGTTTCCCCGAAACTCGACCTGCCAACAATGTTGGCAACACATCAGCACAGCTTTTGGGGCTTGCTCTTGACATCCATGTCGAAAGCAAGCCCTGGGTGGAGGGCGGCGGAGGCGGCGGCGACGGCGGGCGATGGGGGGATGATATAGGATAATGTACATAGTGTATATACGACGTAAAAAAGGCGAATACAAAGGCTGAAGCAGACAAGTCAGCGAAGGTAGAAAAAAAGGGTAGCGAGGAGGAGCACGAACAGAAAGTGGGCGCAAGGACGGTGCGGGACCTGTGGCGGCGATGCGGGAGGGTCGTTAGTGAATGACGGCGTCAAGGAAAATTAAAACGCACGGGAATTGCGGGCGGCGGGCCAAGGCGCACAGAGGGCGGGATTTTGATCGTAAGCGGGATGCTGCAATTAGACTGTCAGTGACGAAAACTAAACTCAGCTAGGCATTACCTGGCATGTCCTACGTCGCGCAGGGGTTACGGCACAACACGTCAAAGGCGGGAGGACGAGAAGAAGTCAGTCGCGTAGAAAAGGAGTAGGGAGGAGGAGTACGAATACAAGTGGGCGACAGGGCGGGGCGGGACCTGTGGCAGCGATGCGGAGGGGTTATTAGTCGTCCAAGGTGTGGAGGGAAATTAGTACGGACTTGAATTACGGGCGGCGCGCCCAGTAAGTGTTCGAAATCTACAACTGGGATAAGTGACTGAAACTGAAATAAACTAGGTGTTACCTTGCGGCGGGCAGGGCGGGAGAACTGAGGCGGGAGTGGGGACAGGTCGTCAGCGGCGATTCGCGTGAAGGAGAGACGGGCGACTTAACTGCACGGCGGCGCAGTGCGGCGGGAAAGCGGCGGGATTGATGGTAAGTATTCCACAAGAATTCTGCTCGAATGACACTGACAAATTATACAGAGGAGAGGAGAGAAGGAAGAGGACTTTGAAGGGGAATCCGTGGATAAGGAGTGCGTTTCCGTGAGTCCCTCGGGCGTTTATATCGACGCACCTAACAATGCAATAGGCGACTTACTGGATTCGGATGGCGATGGCCTCTGGGAGGTCAGATGTTTCGGCGATGTGTCGCCGTGCGCGCACGAGCGTGATGCCCCGCTGGTGAGTCCCCAAAGCGTTTTATTCACATTGACCGACCATTTGGGTAAACGACAGGCGCATTCACCTTCCTCCTCCTACCATTCCACACATCGCAAACTACACCCAAACTACACCCCAAACTTGAACTTGAAGAACGCGCCCATGCCCGCGGTGCGAACTGAAAAGGTTTTTCATTTATTTTGGCTATACTGCTGTACGAAGGATCTAACGTATCCAAGGCTAAAGCCGCAAACACCAACGGTGGAAACCCCCCACGCCGGAGCAGACGAAATGTACGCCCCATCTGGTTCTCATGTTTGACGCTAATTTACTTATCTTCGTGAACAGGCTGGCACGGTCGAAGAAGACTCTACTATTGCAGACTGCGACTAAACCTCGCACGCGTTCGGTAAGCCAGCATTTTTTCCAGTACCGACAACGCTAATTTTACGTTCAGAACACAAAGGCGACAACTGTACCTGCTGCCCCCAAACCCGTCAAGAAACCCGCTCAACATGCTAAAGGCGCTAAAGGCGCTGGTCGTTCTGTAAGCCAAAGTTCTTGCAAAGTTACACGGTCATTGCTGACTTTTGCTCAGGTTCCAGCGGAGGATGGCAATGGTGCTGGGGATGATGAGGAGGCACCCCGCGGTCGTTCTGTAAGTTTTCGGTCTTTGCAGGATAACTTCATTAACGCTAACCTGAATTCCAGCGCAAACGTGCCACCGCCACCGCGACAGAAGACCCAGCCAGCCCCCGTCCCTGTCCCCGTCCCCTTCCCCGTCCCCATCCCCGCACGCCTGATGCTCAAGCGGACACCGCAGACATGCAGCCCGAGGCCCCTTCGCTGGACAGTGCGTCCGCCGACCCTTTCAGCATGCGGTATCATCGGGGTCCACTCCAGTACCAGCCACCCATGGTCCCGCCGGGTCTCAATGGCCTTAGAGTCGACCTCACCGGTGAGGAGGACCCTTCGCTAGACGTAGGACAGCACTCCCGCTGTGGTTCACGTGAAGCGCGAACCCGATATTGATGGTCTCGAGATCGACCTGGCAGGCGAAGAAAATCCTCTCGAGGAGATTCCTTTCGTGCCGGCTTCCCCGCATGCTCACTCAGCTGCCCCTCGGTCGCGTCGCCTCCCCGGACCAAATCAGACCCCCGAGTCGCTCGCACACCGTTGACGCGCCCTGGCACTATCCAGCAGCAGCTACCCCACCGCATCCACGCACACCACCCGCACCTGCACCTGCCCGCACAGCTCCCGGACCTGCACCTGCACCTGCACCTGCACCTGCGCCTCAGCCTGCACCTGCTCCCGCACCTGCGCCGGCGCCGGCGCCTCCTACTCCTGCCCTCGCGCCGCCCGCTCCTCCTGCGCCTGCGCCTGACCCACCCGCGCATCCTCCATCTCCCGCTCGCTCCCACCGCTCCCGCTCTCCCCTCCTCCGACCCAAGCGACAGCGCCGACGACTACGAGAGGACGGAAGCGGAGAAGAAGGAGATGAGGGAGAAGCAGTGTGCGCGTCGCATCCCAGTAAATCATGACTCGGACGACGATGACAACGAGCAGGACGACCTGGAGTTCGCCCACGACGACGTCGCCATGGAGATTTTCGAGGAGGAGGAAGGGGCGGGGTCGAAGAGAGGGAAAGGGAAAGGGAAGGCGGCATCGAAAGCCAAGTCGGGCGCGGGCAAATCCAAGTCGCCCGCCGCCCCTGCCGCCCCTGCCGCCACCGCTAAATCCAAGGCGCCCGCTGCCGCCAAGTCCAAGTTCAAGGTGTCCGCTACTGCCGGCCGCTCCAACTCGTCAGCTGCTGCCAAGTCCAATCCGCGCACGCAATCTGAAAAGAGCAAGGGCAAACAGAAAGCCCGCGCGCAGGAGGACGACGACGCGGACGATGGCAACGAGGGGGACGAGGTCGATGAAGACGGTGGCGAGGATGGAGACGGCGATGGGGACGACGACGGCGGCCTTACCAAACGAGGCGCCATTCCGCGTGAAGTCAAGGACCAGGCCGTTGAGGCCTATAACGCGTTCTTAAGCAAGATCCTCAAAATCTCGAAAGACACGGGGCACTCGGCCGAGGCGTTACACCAGTCTGTTGGGACCGTGGTGAAGAAGCCGCGCGCTGCGATTCCGTGGAATATTTACCAGCAATGGCGCTCAGAGAACAAGACGCAAGAGGAAGAGTGTACGTACTTCCGCGCATAACCCCTCCTGCAAAGCATTAACACTTTGGTAGTGAGTACTGACAGCCGTCCTGCGCAGAATTCGTCGACCTCTGTAACAAAGCGGGAGTCGATCCCAAAGACTCCAAGTCCGTCTTTGAGGGTTTACCGTGGCTCGGCGAATGGCGCGAAACTCTAATGCAGAACACCGTCGTCGTCCTCCGTAATAAAAACCAGCTCAAAGCCAAAATTCAGGCGGAAGTTAAGCCCATTATTGCTATCGTATGTCCTATCCACATGCTTCCTTCAAGTCGAATTTCTTACTGTTTTTCAGGCACGCGAATTATACAATAACTTTGGTGTGCACGTCCACGGCCACGTCATCGACACCAACGGCGACGCTAGCTTCATGTTTGGCGCTTAGGGAAATCTACAAGGAAGTGCGCCGAACCCACGAAGTCGCGATCAACCAGACCATTAAGGACGAAGAGCATATATTTGGGTAAGTTCCTTCCGCTGACATCGTTATTATCCTCTAACAATATGCGCAGCGAGATTGAACGACGCAAACGCGGGCAACCGGCAGTCGCCCCAGTCCCGGCGGCAGCACAGGCGGATGAGGCAGCACGCGACGCTGTTCCGCCGGCAATTGGGGAAAGTTCTGATAGGGCAACTACGTGGGTGGCAATTAATCGCTAGGTCGTTGTAAACTGACCGTTTTCCAGATACATTCGCCCACCCGCGGGGAGTAATCAAGAAGAGCGACCCGACAACCGTCAAAATGGTTTGGAACGGCAAGTTTCTAGACATCGCCTGGCAAAGTCAGTGCCACCTCATCAACTATCCGACCGCGCTGGAAGAAAAGGGTTGCATCATCGGCGCCGACTTCAAACCGAAGGCCATCTCGTCAGCGGACGTACAAGGAGTTCATGCCTACGCTCATGGAAGTATTGAAGAGCGAGGCGAGCGCGACGGGCGGCGGCACGGCTCACCCATCACAGAATTCGGTGCTTCGCATCGTCTGCTGGGACAGTGGTGCGTCGCGTGTATCTTGCCGCGGACGAACTAACTAACCTTCTTCTTTTTAGCCGACCTTGAGCTGGACCTGGAGGATCAAGGGGAGGTCCCCCTCGTCACCAATGATAAGGGGGAGGTCCTCTTCCGCGTATCACACAGCGCTAGTGGACGCCACCAAGGCGGAACAGAAGGAGGAGAAGAAGCGCAAGCGTTCAGCCAAGCCGGTCAAGACCCCCGCCCCCCCTCCTACTCGCGTTTCCTCGAGATCCCGGTCAGCCTCCCCACAGCGCGGCCGCTCTCGTTCGCCAACGCCTCGCGAATCAGGCTCTCGTTTGCCAACGCCTCGCGAATCTGGCTCTCGTTCAGCAGCGCCTCGCGAATCCCGTTCCCGTTCGCGTTGCCGTGACGACTCGCATTCCCGTTCGCGTTACCGCGACCACCGTGACCGCTCCCGCCGCCGCTCCCGCTCCCGCTCCCACCACCGCTCCCGCTCCCGCTCCCGCCACCGCTCCCGCTCCCGCCACCGCGACCACTCCCGCGACCACCGTTGGCGCGACTCGCACTCTCGTTCGCACCACCGTCGACGCGAATCACGCTCTCGTTTGCCACGTCGTCGCTCTCGTTCGCCGCGTCGTCGCGAGCAGTCGCGCAGTCGTAGGGAGAAGGAGAAGAATGCAGAAACCCACTCCCGGTCGCGCCCGGAGGCCACCGCGCACAACCTTGCCCTGCAACAGCGGATTGCGCCACAGGTGCCCCAGGCGGCGAAACGCGTGCACCCTGACGCTGCTGAAGCGGATGATTGAGGCGGCAAGCGTTTGCGTGAACAGTCGGTTGGCACCGCGGTGAACCCTTATAAACTGCGATTTCTAGTGAAGAAGACGAAAGAAGAATACAAGACAAAGCCCGAGGGAGGCCGGTGGTGGAGTAGCCCCATATTCTATGCGACGGACTTCACCGTTGTAGAACACCAGAGTGAAGCCGATCTTTGCACCTTTATGCAAAATCCGGAGGATGACACCAACTGGCTGCGAATTCCCCAGGGGACGACACCGATTTTAGCTACTGAGGCGGACGAAGGACGGTATGAACGCGCAAAGGAATCAATGGCACTTTGAACGGTCTTGTCGCGTAGAGCTAGTTGTAGTCCGTCGTCGTAGTCATCTTAGTCCTAGTCTTTGGTCCTCATTCTATGCTATATGTTATATGCTCCTATGAATTTATGCCGCTCTCAACCGATTTGCGCGTTTGGCTGTTTTTTTCCCTTTGTATTTCGTCGCGCGCAAGTCCGAACTTCCTTTTTGGGACGTTGGCGTTGAGTGTCCGAATTGGGAAACCGCGTCAAAACGTTCAAGTGAAAGAGGCACATGAGCTCGCTTGTACTGATAGTACTTTATATAGATGTTTCATGAAGAAATGAAAAAAAAAAAAAAAAAATTACTTTGAAAAAGTTTCGCCGAGTCCGGACTTCCTTTTTGGGACGCTGGCGTTGAGTTTCCGGATTTGGAAAGATGACCGAAAATCGGAAATAAAGAAGGAAGATGTGCAGTGAAGGTACTTGTGAGACTTTAAATTGCAAAAGAGGTATGTATATTGCAAATTAAGGCTATAATGTAAAGTATTGAACAACTCTAACACAATGCATCTTTGCAACATTTAAGAAAGAGTGGGATGTCCCATTATAGAAGAATAAACAGCATGGGATGTCCCATACCAAAATGACTATGGGACATCCCACGTTAAGATAACTGTGGGACGTCCCACCAGTTAAAAAACAAACAGGGTGGGACGTCCCATGATAATGTATCCATGGGACGTCCCATGTTGAAAATAATGGTGGGACATCCCACAGTAAGAAAGAAAAAGGGTGGGATGTCCCATGCCAATGGAACTATGGGATGTCCCACATGCAAAAATGGTGGGACATCCCATGGTGGTCTTGTGGGATGTCCCAAATTGATAATAATCAAAGGGACATCCCATAGATGATAATGGGACATCCCATGGCATGTGGGAGGTGCGAGCATGTCCCATGATGTGTATGGGATGTCCCTTAATCGTATGGGATATCCCTTGCCTGTATGGGATGTCCCTTATGCATTCGAAAACATATATGGAGGAGTGGGACGTCCCATGTGACATGTCACACCTGTATAGGGGGGTGAACAAGTAAAAATCAAGCGGTAAACACAGACACAAGTCGATAAGCCACGTACCTGTATAGTCGATAAGCCACATGCCTGAACACGTAAAAGTCAATAATTCAATTACACCTACCAATAGCCATGGGTCCACGCTCACTGACCAGCCTACCACCAGGCCGAACAGTAGCACAGTGGTGATATATATAAAAAGTGCTTAGATCCGTGTGGTATTGCACCCATCGATGGCCCTGGGTCTACAGTCACCGATCAGCCTACTACCAGGCCAAACGGTGGCTGTATGCCTGCTGCAGAGTAGATTCAAAGGAAAGTGAAAGTGATCGGATCCATGTGCTATTGCATCCACCGATAGCCCTAGGTCTACAGTCACCGACAAGCCTACTCCCAGGCCGAATGGTGGTCAGATGCCTGCTGTAGAGCAGATTCGAAGAAAACAAAAGTGCCTAGATCCGTTGCACCCACCGATAGCCATGGGTCCATGCTCACCGACCAGCCTACTACCAGGCCAAACGGTGGCCGTATGCCTGCTGCAGAGCAGGTTTGAAGGAAAGCAAAAGTGCACGGATCTATGTGCTATTGCACCCACCGATAGCTCTAAGTCTACAGTTATCGACAAGCCTACTCCCAGCCCGAATGGTGGTCAGATGCCTGCTGTAGAGCAGATTTGAAGAAAACAAAAGTGCCTAGATCCATGTGGTATTGCACCCACCAATAGCCCTGGGTCTACAGTCACCGACAAGCCTACTTCCAGGCCGAACGGTGACCGTATGCCTGCTGCAGAGCCATTTCAATGGTTTCGGGCCCGGATACGGTGAAAATTTTAGGTCTCCCAATAGCGCCCCCACTGCACCCACAGAACACCCTCGCGAAGGGCTTTCAAATGAGCCTACTCACAGCCGAAACGGTCCACAGATGCCCCCGGTACACCCCTTTTGATATTTTGATGAACTGGTGTTCTGGGGTCCTACTCCAAAAATAGCTTATGGGACGTCGGAAACCCAAAACTTTCCTCCCGCCTGCGGCGGGCTGGGATGTCCCACATGGGACATGCTTCCACTGTCCCCCCACTCAAATGGTGGGATGTCCCACTATACTGGGATATCCTGCCAGAATACCCCCCTCTTGGGTTATTTAAGTTGGCAAAATAAATAACCCTTAGGGGGTCTGGTCAGGGTAGCCTGAAGTGTTAAGCGACGTGCTTCTCCGCCGGCCCAGATTCAGGTACGATGCCTTCTGATGCAGGGTCATCGTCTGCCATATGATGCGCCGCAGTACAGCCCTATAACTTGCTTCGCGCTGCGCAATTTCCTTTCCCAGTTTCTCTCCGAGAGCTCTCTGTCCTTGAAAATGCCCGCTCACCGCAACGGTTACCCCACGCGCCGCTCTTCTCCGCCTCGTCGCATCGGGCCAGTCAAAGATCCTCTGTTCACTTGCGAGCCCCTCGACTCCGTACTGTGAGTCCGACGCCGACCCCACACCTCTGGTTCTAGTCCTGAAGCCGTGTTCCAGTGCCAGGAAACGCTCCTCTCGCAGGGCGGAGTGCGCGGCCGATGCTCACCGCTCCGTGGACTTTAACCCTCGTCATGAATGTGCCGATATCCGTCCCGAGTTCGCGGATAGTGTGTTTCCAGACGTAGCATCCCCTCGTCCGGTCTTTCTCAGCGATGCCGGGCGAATTTCGTCTGGAGCTCACTGGGGTCCTAGCCCCGAGAATCCTGACTGGTTCCTGGCACCGCAGTCGATGGGGCCTACAGCGAGTCACCAGTTCGCCTCCGCAGAAACCTCCTGGATCAAATACGAGATTCCAGGAAGGGCCGTTCGGTCTTCTTTCGACAGCGGCGCACTGTCCGTCCTTCTACCCTCTGCAGCTCTGGCGCCGATGTCCACTGTGCTGGGCATGTCGTTACCGCCCCTCGCGAATGACACTCCGTTGCCCGCAGAGTGGGTATATTTTGCAAAGTTGGGTCAGGATCGCTTTGGCGCACCACGCCTGCTCGGGCACGTCCAGTCTGGGAGCTCATCCACAAGCGCCGCGCTAGGACACGCGGCCGGGGAGGAAGAAAATGAGGACGACGAATGGGGGCAACAGGCGCAGAGGGGGGACTTGTAGGCGCTTGAGCTCGGCCTTTCTTCCTGCACGTCTTTCGTTCCATTCCGCGTCCCTCGCTCACCCTGTCCACGTTTATCCAGAGATACTGCATACTCGATTTGCTCGAACGCGTCCGGTGACGGTCGGCCGACGGGACGCTAAACCAGTTCTTTCTTTGACGTATTTGCGCTGAAACCCAGCGACCACCCCAGCAGCGGCAGACGCGAGCGAACGCGCGACTCCCTCTCGCTAATTGTCGCACGTCATACAGCGTAAAATGTATATATTGTATTTTAAAACGTGTCCGCAGATTACAGCCAACGTCCTTTCCTCTTTGTTTGTTTTTTGTTTCGCAGAAGCCGGATAGTGGGCTGTGCCGCGCTCATCGATGCCCGGATGACGCGTCGGTTAGGTGCCGTTACGGCTACACGTTGCACGCCGAACAAGCGGTGTATGCCGAACCTTCAGTGTATGCCGCGGCTTATACGCGTGTGCCTGTCCGCTGCGTGTACGCGTACCTACGCGTAATTCGGCACTGCCTATATGATGCCGCGCGTGTGCGGCAGGCCAGCGGCCGAGCGCAATATTTGTGGCTTGCCTTTTACCACGCCCTCGCTCTCTTGAAACTCCCCCTCCTGCTCTCCCTCCCCTCCTCTCTCTCTAATGCCCAGCCCTCAGCGTGACGGCACTATCTACGCGTCCCTCGACCCCGACGCGGATCAGACCGTTTAGTTTTGTTCAGCCCGGGGTGGCGCGCCCACTACGGAAAATTGCTGAACGACGAAGACGTCGTATCCACGGGAAACCGCTTCCAGACGCTTCTGCAGGTGTCCCATTTCGCTCACTCTTGGGCTCTGGCCCACCCCAGCGAGGCGAATCTCGTCAATAAATCAGCGGGCAAGCTCGACGAGGATCGCGCCGTAGAGGCGGTCGACGTTTCGAATCCTTCGAACAGCGTTATACTTACCTGGAGTGGCAATGACAAGGTGCAGACGCGCGAGCCAGCTATGCAGTCCACCTTGGAGGCCGCTGGTTATGCGACCCCGCCCGCTTACACCCAGCTTCTCGGCGACCACTACGACAGCGAGGGCAATCTTGTGCGCAGACCCCGTCGTATCTTCTCTTACGACGGACCCCGTCGCAGTAGCTCCAGTCTGACCTTTTCTCCCGTCCGGTCCGTCCGGGGAACGTCCTCGCCTGCTCTCGTGTCGCATGCCTCGCACACCGCAAACGGAGCAGACGGCAGCGCCGAAAAACATGGTTTAGCTGTCGAGAGAGGCGAAAGAGGGTTGGGCGCCTCCGGTGTTGGCGAAACGGGGCTCATAGTGCTCTCCAGCAGTAAACTCTTCCGGCCTAAGCGAGTGGATTTTTATTGCAGGCGCATTATTTGCTAATGTGGTGGTGCCGCAGTCAATTATCGGCTGCCAATGCAGCGATTAAGGCTGATCCAGGCCTCGGCGTCCGAATCGTAGACGATCTCGGATCCGCGATGGCGTGGTACCGCTCGTCGCGTTGACGTTCTGCTCGGGTTGATAACACTCCGTGCTTTTATTTTCTCGCCCTTTGACCTCTTGTGCTTTCCGTACTTGCTGCCTGAATGTTGCTATAGGATGTACCTAGATACGTGGCTCAATTTATAACCATCCCCACTCCGCACCTTCTGCCTGAATTCCTAACCAAGGATCGTGGCCGGAGTATTTGAGTCTAGCCGCGAAGCGGCTTCAAAGGACTCGTACTGCCAAGCGGAGCAGTGGCCCCCAAGACCAAGTAAATCTATTGAAAACATCGAACAGAAAGGGGCTTCATCATCAAGAGAAGAAAGGGCCGCGAAGCGGGCCTTTCGATCTTGTAAATGATTAAGGAAACTTGATAGAACTGCACAGACTAACCCGGAGTCAAGTGGGAACTATTGGTGGACAAGAGCCATGATGGTGCGAATGTGACGCCATCCCCCGGATAATTCTAATGGGAAACCCGGTTCCCTGAGAAACCCTGGTCCATCAGAGAAATCCTGGGTTTTTCTAATGCGCAACCCCTCCATAACTCTTTTCGTTTCATGGAAGAAAAGAGCTCAGAATGGGGCCAGGTGAACTTTTTCAGCTTAGATTCAGAGCGTACATTGTTTCGAACACCTCCGCTAAGAAAAGTGCGTTGCCGCTGAAATGCCGAGTATCTCAGCACTTTGGCACACCTGCTGAAAACTTGGCTTTGTTCAATTGTCTAACAACTGAGCTTTAGATGCAGGCTCCTCTTCAGGTGTGAGCTGGGTTGCCTTACCAACATTTAGTAGTTTTTCTACTGTCCTTCGTTTGCTTCAAAATATGCGAGCCATCAATGGTTGGAGATCGACCGTGTTCGTACTACGGGACACCAACACAAGCTTCATGTTGTACCGATGTATGGCTTAGAGCAGTGTTGAAGTTAACTAAAGTCATACCTTGTGTACCACTAAATGAGTAAACAACTTAGAGAGAAGCTGGTTGTGCCGAGCCAGAAGGGGTTTCTCGGAAACCGGGCTTCCCGATTACACTCCATTTTTGGAGGGGGGTTTCTCGGGAAACCGGGTTTCCCATTAGAATAATCCCCATCCCCGGACCGGTCGATTATTATATTTTAAGCAGCAAATCAATAGGAGGAGGAGGAAGAGGATGTATTACTGCCGCGGTCCCTATAAGGAACAAGCAGGTATTGTGCCGACATACACATGGCGCTTAAGATGTATGCTAATCGTCAACGGCCCTATCGCTGAGGAAGCATAGGCACCCATACACCCATAGTACCTACACACCGCACAACAGAACTGAAGAAGACGGGACAAAAAAAATTACGGATTCATGAAAACTACTGTGAAGTATCGGGAACTCCTGGAACTCTTGGAACAGAGTGAGGACATCTTCGATGTCCTTCGACGTCCCAAGTGCTTGAGTCCCCCGGGATCTATAGTTGACGTGTGCATATCCGTGTTTCACCCATTTCCATGAGTGGCAGGGCTAGGAGGAGTGGAACTTGATTTTGAGCAGGTGGAGGACCGTCGGTTGTATGATGTGGTCCTTCGAAAATGCTAGTGTTCACACCCGAATACAAGATAATTAGCAGTCGTACAGATCGAGCTCCTTGAGGACTCGCGCGAAAACTGAATTCACGCACCGAGTTATTAATTCGTCAGTATCCAAGCTGGACAGGGCGGAGCGGCTGAACCGTAAGCGAGTCTGTAAGTCTTTATCCACAATTTATAGCTACGGATCGAAGCTACAGCCCACTCTGGGCCGGATTTACAGCTAAGTTGAAAACGATAGACACCTTTCCAAAAAAATCTCAAGTTCAGGCCGGCGCTCGGCCCAACCATAACTCGCTGGTCGAACTTCGATGAAAATTAAAAATTAGCTCGTCGCCCGAACTTTCGATGTTTTTTCGAAGGTGTCTATCGTTTCTGACTTAGCTGTAGGATCCAGTCTGATCCAGTCGAAAATCGCAGATGACGGGAGGAAGCAAGACGGTGTACGGGATAGATCAAACATCGACGCACCGCCACCGTTTCTCACCATCCTCCACCACAACATCATTGCGATCGTTTACCGCGGCTTGCACAGTAATTCGGACGTTCAAGGCTGGATTTCGATTAGTAGATATCAATCACCCGCAAACCAACTGCTATTTCACGCCCGCTGCCCCCCCGAATAGTGCGGATGATCCGGATGCAGCGATTCCCAAACCATCCATCAGGAAAAGCTGCCCAGGAATTTGTTCCCCAGGGAATTACTGTACCATTTCATTCAATTCGTATGTCACGCGTCACAGAGGCCAAAATATACGATTTTTTTCGTACTTGTCACGGGTCACCGAGGGGATTTTCGAACTTACGAAACAAGTCACAAAATCGGCGAAAAATTCAAATTTCGCGCGTGCGGCGCATTTTTGCACTTTTGGTTCAAAAAACCACTCAAAAAGGTGAGTATTAACCAATGCAGGTTGAACTTACACTAAACTCCCCTGCCACCACCACATCTGCTCATTTCTTCCCCAGCTGGAAGCATTTCCGACTGCAAGGCCCGTGTAAAATATATGAACTTTTTTCAGTGTCACGGTCTGCTCGGCCCATATACGAAAACCCAAGTTCGAATTTTGCAGTCACAGGTCACAGCCAGGGAGAATTGAATGAAATGCTACAGTATGTTGGTCGGAATTGCACGCAGTAGATCTGAGCTTGCATATGTAGCCGCTGTAGTCAACCGTAGTTTGGCAGGGATCTGCGTAGCGGGTTATTGATCCGCGGCGATGAGATGACAGCTTGAGCTCAGGGGAGCATGCGAGGCTGAGCGCAAAGCCGGCTGACTAAGGAGTGCAGCGAATGATCAGATCAGTTCCCTTCTCTCCTTGCGCACTCTTGACCATTTTTCGGTGCCTCACTCACAGAGAAGCTGAACCTGCAAGGTTACGGTCTCCTCTTCCCAAAGATCTCTGAGTGATTCCTATGCTTCCTTAAATTCCTTAAGAGTCGAACGACTTAGTTAGCTGTTGGACAATCACGCCGCTGGCCAAGGCTACTATTAGTGACTAGGAACCTGGCCACACTAGGAACCTGGCCATAGGCCAAATATAGGACTCTAGAGTGTGTAATATCTTCCTTTCGTATTTCCACAATGGAATATGAACCATTGCGCACCTTAAGACCAAATTTCAACCCAAAGTGATAAGTTGATCCAAAGCTGTGCCCGGATTGATTGCGGTCCGGAGGGTGAGAACACCATTTTGATAACCCCGAGCCACCGTTTCGCTTGTTTCTCAACCAATACGCAGTAGATCCGAGACTTTGGGGGCTTATTATTTTGGTCTGATGTGGGACTCTCTTGTGAGCATACAGGACCTGCCAGATACCTTGCTCTGCATCCCCAAATTCACCAACACACCGGGAACAGGAATTCAACATTTGCAAACTGAAATTCGAGGTAGCAATGCACTCTTGCAGAGTACGATTCCGAGGCCTTGTAGTATCCAGACTAATGTCTTAACCTTTCATATCCTGAATAGTGCGACACCTGAATGCTTCCTCATCCCTCCTGATACGCACTTCAATAGAAAATCACCTGTTCAGCCCCCCAAAAAAGATTAAACGTCGGGTTCTCGGCAGAATACCTCCAAGCCAGAGGTATGTGTCCAGGTTCGTCCATTAGGTTCCAATGAACCTGCTTGTGAGTTATTTTGGCTTCAAGTCTGTTACCACTCGCGTACCCACCCAATTTAGGATGGAAGTGCAGATCCCGCCACCAAGGCCTGTATAAAATGTCGCCGCTACGCCACTTCTGCATGGTCGAATGTATGACAGAAGTACCCAAAATGCGTTATATGGATCCCATATAGACTGCACACAATGGTCTGACCCCTCATTCTTCATGACCAATGAGCTTTCAAGGGTGGCCAGGTTCCATGTCAATTGCCTGTTCGGAAAATCCTTGAAAACTAAATTCGCTGAGCACGCAAATCGGCACCGAAATTATCGCAAATATGCTCAGTCTCTTCGCAGGATCCGCGCTTATTGCATAGGGTCCACAAAACTGACAGAAGCTCCCGTGGTACATCGGTATTGGGCCCAAATGCCTTAGGTGGCCAGGTTCCCGGCTGGATATAGTATGTTCGGCAACAAAACTACAACTGACTACAACCCCTACCAAAGAAAAATTTTGCGTACGAAAGCACGAAGTGTATATAGATACTTCTTCTGCGCAGAATTCCTACTCAAAAAAGATATAACCACACCGACGAATCGCGCTCCGCCAGTCGAACTCGCTTGCCGAAATCACGGCGTTGCCAAGGGAAATGGCGTGATTGATGGTAACATTTCGTTCGTTGTTCTTAAACTTCCATCCTCTCTCTCCTCCCCCCATCTTCCCCCCCTCCTCCCGCCCGTCATTCCGCTCTACTCACCGTCTTCGTTGGCCCTACGTTGGTCTTCTTTGACTTCGTTCTTCGCCTGCTCGAACACCGTCTAGAGCACCTCGATCCCAAGAGCCCGAAGACCCGTACCCCCTCTCCAAGCGGTTGCAGAGGCGCCATCCAAGCTATCTATCTACGTAACCCCTCGGAATCATGACAAACACCCACTGGCGTGTAAACTCTCAGGGTCCCCCAAGCGTCAAGACATGCAAGTCGCTGTCAAACCCCAAGTTGCAAGTTTCCGTCTCAAGACTTTAGTTCATGTCGATCCTACGTCAACATTTTCCCCAGAACATCAAACCTCTCGCGCTCAATATCAAACCGCTCAACATCCAAACCCTCAACGCCTCGACGCCCTTTATCAATGGCAGCTATCTTCGGTCCCGCAAGCACGCCCCATCGAAGTCTTGAAGTACGTTGTGCGGTGTGTGTCCACTTTTTCATCTCGACGAGTGCATCACTGAGTGTTCCGATATTTGTTACAACCAGTTGATTTCGCCGTTAACGTTGTGAGGCACATCTCTTTCTAATCCAGCTCGGCCCCAGTGCCTCAGTATTTAAATTTCGACACTACTTTGGAGTACTGGGTGGACGAAGAGACCGAGCGACTCTTATTTATTAGTCAACCATGTATCCTTCTGTGTGAATTTGTATTCATTCCATTCAATTGCGCCCGAATGAAGCCAGATATGATGCACTACCTTGGACTACTTGGATCTACATTGACTACTCGGCTACGATGCTACAGCACTACATAGATCAGGCCCCGGCTATGATAGCCCGTTATAGTTACGAGTCTAAAAATGGTAATTTTAGACTCGTTATTTACCCACGGTTTCTCTGCCATCGGGGTCGTTTTTTTTGCGATGACGTTGCCGCTTCGTGCTGGAAAACTTTCCTGTTAAGGGAATTTGATACTAGCTTACTTCATTCCAGCTTACGATGGTTCGACCAATGGCTGCTTTTCAAATTGTACACGCTAACCGCCCTTGATCGATCCCATCTTTCCTTCTTGCCTCTCAATCTTTCCGACGATTCTATGGTGTGTAGACTGTACTCCTTCTCTCTTTCTTCCTTTTAATAAGGAATTTGATAGTAGCTTATCCATCCCAGGCTTACGGTGGTTTAGCCAATGGCTGCTTTTCAAATTATGACCTAGCCGATGATATTTGATCTCTGTATCAATTCAATGAATGCATGTGAAATGACGTAGTCCGCCGTAGATTGTCCGCCGTAACTTTAACATCCGCCGTAGATAGCCGTGGATTATCCCCCAAAACTTTGATTCTCATGGTCCAGGTTTATAAGAACAATGGTACATCTCAAAGTCGACGGAGGAGAAAGAGAGCGCAACGCGACGCCGAGAGATCGATGCGAGATCATGATCTGGCCCGTGCTGATGCAAGATCAAGGAAGTCCGTCGAGCAAACTTTCGCTCTTTCGTAAGTCTTGGTCTGGTCAGTGAGTTTATCTTCAAATAATGATGTCTGAGAACAGCAAGACTACTCACAGACTAGGGCGGAAGGATTAAAAGAAAGCGGGAGTACAAAGTTTCCAATCACAATCTTGATGGTGTGATTGCTGAGATTGTGAAAACACAAGGAAACGCCAACCTTGACCTCAAAAAGAAAACCGCATGTCGTTCCCTGACTAGGGTTTTGCTCAGCCTGCAATTATTAGGCACCTACACCATCATTTCAAAAAGAAATTGACGGGCACTTATTAACCTTTGCCGATGAACGCCGTTGCGCAGTGCTTTTACCCATGGAATCCTCTGTTGTTTGACAAGTTCTAATATTCTCTCTCCAGGGATTGGGAAGAATCAATAGCTGAGTGCAAAAACCTGTCTCCGGCTTGCCGGGAAAACCCTCTCTGGGATCTCGGGGGTGCTGAATTTTCCAACCAACAGGCCGCGGCCGCCGATGGTCGGATCTCCCCGGATCACCGTTCAGTTGACTAAAATGAGCCATCTATCAGCGCGCGACGCGAAATCGGTACATCAATCACCTCTGGGCTTTCATCGGGTTTTCAAGTTTTTTCAAGTTGACGAGAAGAGAAAAAGAGGGGAATAGGGATATCTAGGTTCAATAAATATTAGTCCCCGTCAGAGTAACTTGTTCGGCCGTTTATGAGGCGTTTATGGTGCCGTTTCTGGAGTCGTTTATCAAGTCGTTAATGCAAATTTCTAGCATCAGAAACTTGACAGAAACGTGAGAATAAACGACCTGGCCTTTTTTTGGCGCATAAACGACTCATAAACGACTGCATAAACGGCTCCAGAGCCGTTTATGCAAATTGTCGTTTCTCCCACGTTCGATGTTTGCATAAACAGATCCATAAACGAGTGCATAAACGGCGATTGAGAAGTTACTCCGACCGTTACTAATATCTGGCAACAAATTTGAAGATTGTGTTTGCTAGTGCACGCCCCGGGGATGGATTCAATCCTGAAAGGCTGAAGTTCGTGTTTCTGGCCGCGGCCAACTGTTAATCATTCGGATGCACTCGGGTCACGGAGTAAAAATTACATACATGGTGACCGGATGTACCCCTGCTGTCATTAATGAGCCGCGAGCTCAACGATGCAAGATAATCCTGCTGCAACTGCTCAAGAGTCTCGGTGTATATAGCCCCAGAGGTTTAGGCTTGGCGGCATGACTCGGCTTGTCTTGCCGAATTGTTCGGGGTTCTCGAGCCGGTCAGTGGGCCTTGGCTGTTACAGTGTGTCCTTGAGTGCAGAGAAATCTGGAGAACAATTTTGTGGCCATGGAAGGAAACTTTACAATGGCCCAATCTCGACTTGTCCACCCACGGAGATGATGTCCTCACAGGACCCCGGTCAATAGCCTTCGAGGCCGGGCCCGGAACCGGACAAAAATTTGAGATTTTGGACCTCAAACCTGGGTCCAAACCGGACAAAAATGAGGGTCGCTGGCCAAAATGCTGGGTTCAAACCGGACAAAATTCTCGGATTTGACCCCATCGGCCGCCCAAGTTTGAGTGAGTTTTGAAGGGAAAACTGCTTTGAACCGCTTTGTTCTCCTCATACCTGCCAAGCGGCGCCGAAAACCCCGCAAAAACATTGACAGAGAAAATTTTGAATTTTGAGGGCCGTGGGACTCCGAAATTACCATTTTCGAACGCGTTACGGCAGCCTGGGCTAGGTCCAAACCGGACAAAAATCGCCCAACCCTGGCAAAAACTGTCCGGACAAAATTGGCAGATTGAGGATTTTTGGGACCTAGCCTCGAAGGGTATTAACCGGGGTCCTGTCCTCACGAACCTTGAGTGCGAGGAAAATGATGCGAACATCATTAGATTGATGCGATTGGGTTGATGCGAACATTGGATTGATGCGATTGGATTGATGCGAACATCATTGGATGAATGCGATCGCCGATTGGATTGATGCAAGGATTTCGTCTTGCTGATTTACTTGCCGGTAAAAAGGATTATGACCAATGGACCGTCGAAGGTCCTGTGTGTCTGTAGGCCTCACTTGCTTGAGGTCAGTAAAGTCAAAATTTTTGACGACTACGCCGGCGACGTGTTGAACTTGTAATTAGATCAGTTTCAAACGCCAGAGCTCGTGAATACTCACACTGGGGTCGGTAAAGGCACTAAAATAGCTTATAGCTTACCCGCAGGTTTAGGGGAGGCCCGCATCACTATCTTGCCTCAATTAGGCTCAAAGTACCGGGAACGGAATTTCTATGTGCTTACATCGATATCAGATCCAAGTCAAGAGTGTCTGTTCTGCGGCTCTTAATTCAAGAACTGCACAACTTAATGCATGTGTACCACCAGGTTCCCATGCTTCTGCCACTCATCTCGTCATCCCGGACGTTCTGTTGAGTTCGTACGGAGTTGGGTGGTGTTCCTTACCCTTTATGTTCTGAGGCAGAATGTCTGCCAGTTGTACAACAAATCAGGTATGAGTCCATGGTTTTAGTGTCTGTTTATAAGGGACTAAATATCTGTCGCCGGTGTCAGTTCAATAATCCTTGAGCGTAAAACACTTTCTTCTTGCTCTACATAATATAAACCCCAAAGGCCGGAGGCCAGACTCGTACTGCCATGCGCCAGCAATGGCCTCAAAGCCCACGTAATCAGTAGTTTTGACAGGCAACTACAACGCCATATATTTTAGGGGGGTAACGACGGCACTACGACAGCTATGTTGGCTACATTGGCCATAGTAGTGACCTGCATTTTTCCTGATGTCGTTCGGAATCCGAGCCTCGGATGGTGCGCCTTACGCAGACAATAATGGAATCCAACACTATCTTGTCAATGATACGTTCTACCAACCAGGGGAACCCATCTTCCTCATCGACAGTGGCGAAACGAGTGCACAGCATCGCAATGCCTTCCTTTTGACCGGTACACCACCAATTTTCTGCGACGTGTCGGCCACGTGGAAGGCACATCGCACTCGCGTCCGAAACTCACGTGAATACCATGTGTCGCTTACATCGGTGCCATGTTTGCCCAGGAATCATTTCACAGTGTGGCCATTGCATCTGGCAGACATGTGTGAATTCACATGGTATTGTAGTCCAAACTCATCTAGAATCTGTGTTGTTGTTTCTGTCCTCCGCCTCATCCTTGACCCATCATAGCATGGTGAAAAAATAATGATGAATTCTATGGGACTACATTACAGAGGTCGATAAGGATTCTGGGAGATATGGAGGAACATGGAACAAACAGAAAATATAGGTAGGGTGGAGAGGATCGTAACGGTATATATCACTCACTTGACCGTCCCGTCCTTGCACGTCGCTGGCCTGAATCTGCAGCGATGTGCTTGCTACCCACCCTCGAGAATATTTGACACCCTCGAGAACACGAACACTTGATGATTATGATTGTGGATGCAATGCCGCCGTGCGTTGAGTTGCGCGACGTTGAGATGTTTGAAGTTGAAGGATTGAGGCAAGATTATGATTGTGGATGCGGTGCCGCCGTGCCTTGAGTTGCGCGACGTTGAGATGTTTGAAGTTGAAGGATTGAAGCAAGAGATTGAGGGCAACACAGGTATACTATTGAGGGACGGGCATCCGATTTGCGATGCTATCGAGGGAAGGGCATTGGCCCGATTTGCGCGGTGATCTAGGCCTGCGGACTCCTTGCGGCATGGCACGACTTCTCATGTTGTGGCTTATGAAAGTTGATTTCCCGAGGAGTAGAGCTGGTTTTTTAGGCCTGGGTTTGCGACGTTGGGCGAGCAGCGGTGGCACTCCCTCGGACAAACTTGGCGGATAAACTTGGTGAAGCAGCTTGGGACGAGACCACGGCACCGTGTAGTGCTGATGTGTGGAGCGAAAGACGGCGTTGAGAATGAGCATGACACTGTCCTCGGCGACACAGAAACGGGTGGCAAGCGCCGTGCGACGAGTGGCTCGGAAAAAAACTTGGTGAGATTTCTGGCGGCTTGAGGGGTAGCGTTGAGAACAGGTCACTTTCGCTTGGCTCCATGGAGGCAGCGTCCGGCGTCGGCGAGGAGGGCACGACACTGGGACAAGGAAGACGGCGGGGAAGGTGACGGGAAGGAAAGGAAGACAATGGTAATCAACCTGTCTAACGTGTCATATTTGATCCCAATGATCCCATCTCTGCGCACAGACCACCAGTCATCGACCATCCTTCCTGCGCACAGACCACCAGTCATCGACCATCCTTCCTGCGAACGTGTCCGGCCGCGATCGGCGTCGTCCTCCTGGATCTTGTTTTCAGCATACACCGTCACCTCCAAAGATAATCCCGACTTAACTCTGGGCCACCAGATATCACCGAAATGTAAAACACACAAGACTTGATTGAGTCTTAGAATTAGGAGATTGTCTCTTTTGTTGACAGATCTTCAACTTTTCAGGGATGCAGGGATACAGGGTACCAATTGGACGCCGGATATTACTCTCCGGAACATGTAACCCATTTACCGGTGCGCCGCTAGTGCTCTCGTCTATTTCAATATGCACTGACTTGATGGCGGCGGGTGAAAGAAGCGATGTACTCGACGTGAGCAGGGCGCTGGCCAGGATGAAGATGCCAGCTGGTCGCAACGTGGTGTTGTTCACATTGAGCACAGGTGACCTCCACCTGGGGCAGACATGTCCGACTATATGGTACCCACCCAGTTTTGACAGCTCAATTATGAATGGCGACAAATAGGTGGTGTATTGTCGCTGAGCTCGCACAGGCAACCAGGTCAATGCATTCTTTCTGCGATCGGTATCCCGGTACTGAAGCCTACTTCCAAGGTATGGGAATGATTCTCGAACATCGATACTACGGCACCTCTTTCCCCGAACCCGGTCTTGTCTCTAGCGAAGGACTGTCAACTGACAATTTGCGTTGGAACACTGCCGAGCAGGCGATTGCTGATATTGCGTACTTTGCCTAACATGTGTCCGTTCGATCTTTCATATCGGGCTTTCCTTTATCTTTTTTTTTTTTTTCCGGAGCGTTTGGTATAATGATTTATCTCCGTCTGCAGAAGCATCCAGAGTCATCTGCTTGTGTTGCTGGTTTTTGGGCCAGTCGGGCTTTCTTTTATCAGTCTTGTTCTGAATTCGGCTTCTGGTCTCGTTAGGACCTTTCTTCTTTGCGGTAACTCCTATTGATTCTCTATTCGCAGTGGGCGCACCTGCTGGACGTCCTACCCTGCTTTCCAGATTCATCCAAACCGACTATACGGCACAAATTTGCCGTTGCTCCTTCCCTGATGGCAGCTTCACCAAAGTCCCCGCATCGCCCATCTTGGAGCGCTGGAATAAGTTCGGGGCATTGAAACTCCAGGTAGATAGGTTGGCGCAGGTTGATGGCGGAATCGATCTATGGCAGTATGTGTACGTCTTTGCCACAATTATATGTTCCCTTTATAACATTTTCATTGATAGATGCGTCCACTCTCCTGATGGGTTCAACAGATTCAACACCCTCCTCCGGCCTTATTACGAAATTAAGGTGGCCTCTCCGTTTCCAAACCTGTGCTTATCCGCTGACACCAACCTCTCTCATCGTTCAGCAAGGCGGCCATCATTGTGCGTACCCCACGTTCTTTCATTTGAAGGCCGCTGAACTGCTTCAGGGATACAAATGGACTTTTGAACATCAGTGCGGAACCTGGTTTCATTCAGGCAATCCACAAGTACGAGATCCAGGTATGCCATGTGATCTCTGTCTCTCCGTGGTTTTCAACGTGAGACGGTTTGTCGAAAGTTGGCTCGCAGATTTCCCGGAGTGGCAGGCTGCCCTTTCTTGATTCTGGGCTGTTCGTGAATAGTTATGATTCGGCCGCCGGTTTTTGTGAGCCGTTGAAAGACGAGCAATGATTATTCCTTTGGGGTACCGGTCGGGCTAATTCCATAGGCCTCGCTCATGATGGGGGTTAATCGAATGGCCCTCTATAATCTGAATACATCACTTCGGCCCCAAAAGTCCGACATTGAAAGGCGGGAGCCCATCCCGATGTTGCGATAGGGTGACAAAGTTCAATGGAGTGTGAAGTCTCGCCGAGTCGTGTACACTGGCAAATCAAGATTCTCGGACCCGCACTCTCCGCTTACGCGGCCCCTCGATCTCGTTAGCTGGGTCAAAGCTGGGTCTCTGAAGCTTGACGTTTGCGTCGAGAGCACGAGGCGGGCATCGCCGGCACCGTGGGGGAGTCCACTGTCTCTACTGGAGACGATGCAGATATGGGTGGGAGAGCTGGCAGCTCCTCCGGCACACCGGTTGCAAGCAATACGTGGAAATCGGACGCATCGAAGTTAAATCCATCGAGTTGAAAGGGTCCCGTAGTATCGAACTCGGGTGCGGTCATATCGTGTCCGCAAATAGGCATCCCTGCCCGCAATAAGCATTGGTTTCAGAAATAGGCATTCACGCCCACAATAGGCGTTACTATACTTGTATGTACTCAGTTCAACCAGTCGTATTTTGTTCAACATAGTCGAGGCACACATTCTTGAGAAGATGAGCCACAGGAATGATGGTTTATGGATGGGCACGCTCTGTATGAGTAGTAACCCCCCTTCACACTGCTGACCCAGCAAAAGTCAACTGTGTCCAACATTTACCCGTGGGGGTAACCAGTGTAGTGTAAGGTTCCGGTCTCTCGGGCCACATTTGTTCCTTCGTGTCCGTGTACTTACGCTCCCGAGTCTCTCGATTCATCGTGGTTCCTTAGTATAGTCATATGTAGTTTCTCTGACTCGTAGTTGATTTCCCGTAGCTACTTACGTAAGCACAGTAAGATAGGCTACAGGAACTTACTTTCCTCCCTCTTGGGGAGAGATTTACGCGGATGAGATTGATTTGGGTATGCGGCGACGATGAGAAAACCAGAAAATCCACACCATTAACTCCTTACGACCCGCCGTGGTAAACTACATTTACCACAGTCTTGTATTAGACGGAGGCGAGGTATCCCAATGTAAACAAGGAGATCATTCCACCGTTCTCTTTGTTCCCTCCCTCCGAGCTTCCGTCGAATTGTGTGCTTCACTCCGAAAGGACTCGAAGTCTCACACTTTTTTGAACGGTCACTCGCTCTGTTGTTCAACTCGCTCGCCGACGGCTTGATCACCCGATACGGCATCCACATTTTTTTTCTGAAACAATATTATTGACATGGTCCGCACTCGTAAAGGAAATACCTACGAAACCCCGCCTACACAGCCTAGCCTCCCTCGCTCTCTTGACGAAGAGGTAGCCGAAGCGGACGCGGTACCGCAGGGGGAATTGGACTCCGACTCGTACTGGTCGGGTTCAGAATTCTCCAATAACGCCGTTGGCGAAAGCTCGGCGGTCGCGTCGAGCGAAGGCACTGCAAACGTGTTGAGTGGCGACTCCACGATAGGTTGTAGCAGTAGCTCGCCTGAGGCCTTGAGCATTAGCTCGGCGGGAGGGCGCATTATAGAGCCTGATTTTTCGCAATCAATCGCTCCGGTGTTGCATAACGCTGCAAATTCACACACCGTGCTCGTCTTAATGCCTTCCAAGGTATTAGGATCTTCGTCTCTTGAGACTGGAACCTTCGGAGGCGTACAGATGGCCTCAACTCCTGCTTCCGTCGCGGCCAATATCAAGCCTCTTGGCGCGGACACGGTGACAGCGGCCGATGACAGACGTGTCGTCGTGGCCGGTACCAGCTCTATCCAGCCTAGTTTAGGACCTAGTGCAGAGGATAATTACCATGTACTTGGAAATATCGTGAATCAATTTGTTTCGCCCACTGGCAAGCAACTTGCCCGACGCGCATCATTTTCCGTGAATGATGATGCAAATTCGGCCACGTTTTTCCCTCTCTGGTTCGGGCAAAGCATCGGGACAGGGGAAGCCAGTACCCAGAGCCCAGAGACAGTCGAAGCCACGTCCACATCAAGTTCTGACTTCGACAGGGAGTCCTCTGGCCAAGTGGTGCTCTACGACCCAAACCGCCCGCATATTCTTACTTGCGCGGTTGTTGTGAACATGGAGTGCTTGGATACGGACAAGCCAGGCCACCAGTCCAAGAAAGCTGGCAAGCGCCGCCAAAAGTCCGCAAGCGGGAGTCACAGGTCGAGGTCAAGCAAGAAAGCGAGCGGTTCCGGACAACCGGCTCCGAAAGCTCCCGGCAACCACGGCCAAACATAGTCTCTCTAGACAGACGCTCTATAAGAAATGCGCTCGTACCTCGCGTTATAGAGTCTGTTAGTTACCGCGTCAAATAAGCGGCGTCCAACGTTATCAAAATTGATGGCCGATGCACGACCAAATAACACGTACATTTTACTCTATTTCACGCGTTGACGCCGGATGAGACGTGACATTTGGGAGTAAGAGTCATTGGCTACCCTCCCGAGTGTCCCGCTCGAGGATTAGAGGGTCCACGGCCTTCTTGCGCCCAGTTCGGACATCAGGCGCTCTTTTCGGCCGAAATGGGGGAGGAAATTGTAATTTCAGTAGTTTAGCCAGTCTTCTCCACAGATTGGCCGCAGATATATTGTGTCATACAATAGCAGGCATTTAGGATATAAAAACACACATCTTTGTGTTCGCGCCGCGTCAGAACAGGTCAGAACGCGTTAAGGGACCATTCACGTGGTTTCCCAAAATGGAAAGCTTACATAATAACCCTGGTCGCCTACTACGATGGCGTGGTAACCACAGGACTAGGCCAAACACGCGTGGCTCAGCTTCTTACCACCACCTTCAATCGCGAGGATTCCGTTCCACGGGGCGGCTACTATCGAGCAATGTGTGTGCCGCCGGACCCTCCAAGCTCTTCGTCATCAAGCTCCTCTGAGTCCTCATCTGAAATTCTGACTCGTCGTCGGAATCCGACGGCGATTCTCATCCTCATTCAACTTCTGCCTCGTCGCGCCCCGGGAAGGAAGGGTGCCTCTGTGAAACGCGATGGTGCTCGCTCCAAGAATCTGGCCAAGCTTTTGCGCTCCGTCAAGACCAAAACTCCGTTCGTCTATGATGGAGCAGCCAACTTTGACAAGTTTGAGCAATGGACCTACGAAGTCGACACCTGGCTCGACTTTAACTCCATTCCTACTCGATGGGCTGTTCGACTCATCTCTGCCTTTGTTTCTGGTCCTGCGTCCGAGTACTTCGTGGCAACTGACCACCGGTCATACAAGATGAAACAAATCTACTCCGGGCTTTTCGAATACTGTTTCCCAGTGGATATGCGTCGAAGCATGCGCCGTGATCTTCTGACTGCGCGTCAATCTGAGGACGAGAAGATTCGCAATTTTATCCGTCGCATCACTCGACTTTCCAAACGTCTGGGTGATGTTTCTCAGCGCCAGATAATCCAGATCGTTTGGGATGGTGCTCAGAGCTACCTTCGTCTTAAATGGCCCGAGGCGGGTTTGGATTTCGAGACCTCTGCGCTCTCCACGCTCGAGACCGCCGCCAAGGGCTATGAAGCAGCCGAGATAATTCGGCGCACGGAGGCAGCAAAACGAGCTGCTGAAGTGGCCTCTGGCGCTCACTCATCCAACAAGACTTCGACTTCGACTTCGGCTGGGTCCTCAAGCACTAGCACGAAGCACTCTCGCCTAACTGAAGAAGAGCGCGAGAAGTTCCGTGCTGAGGACCGTTGTTTCTATTGCCGTGAAATTGGACATCAAAAGCGGAATTGTCCTAAGGTCCACCAAGCTCCCGCTCCCAAAATTCGCAGCGGAGCTGCACGCGTTCCTGAGGACCGATACGGCTACCTACAAATTATCGGTTTCGTACCGGGAATATACTTCCTCGAGGCGAGTCACTGCATTTAAGGGGTACCTACGCTGAGTCAATAAGGGTGCACGTAGGTGTAGGTAGGTCGGCGTAGTCGGCTACAATAGGTCAGCGTAGATCACCTACGTCCACCTTGACGGAGATCAATAAAGGTGCACGTAGCTCTGCGTAGGTGTACGTAACTGATCTGAACTGGGTATATTTAGATCGACGTAGGTCGGCGTAGGCGATCTGGATTACCTACGCCCACCTTTATTGATCTCAAGCAAAATAGTACAGTGAGTTCATTGGAGATGGTAATTGGATATACTGCTAGTACACTGCTCTCGGCATAGGTCACTATGTAGACCTACATTCGCCTACATTCACCTTGCATAGGTGACTAAGTTGACCTACATTGACCTACATTCACCTTAGCTGACCTTGACTGACCTACGCAGACCTACACAGACCTACATCAACCTACGCAGACTGTACGTAGGTGGGTCTGAGCGTAGGTCCATGTAGGTTCATGTAGGCCCCTGAACTCAGGCTGAGTCTAGGAGGTACTTGAATGCAGTGAGTGTTTTGGCCAAACGAATTCCGCTGAATTCCGGTAATAAAACAGATTTTTCTTCTTCTTCTTCCTTTCCTTTCCGTAGTTAGTAGATATCCGTAGTCGAATATCGGAGGGTGAATGTAAATCGTGATTCCTTAGTATAGTCATATGTAGTTTATTTCCCGTAGTCTACTTAAGCACAGTAAGATAGGTTACAGGAACTTTCCTCCCTCTTGAACAAGGAGATCATCCCACCGTTCTCTTTGTTCCCTCCCTCTGAGCCTCCGTCGAATTGTGTGCTTCACTCCGAAAGGACTCGAAGTCTCACATGTAGCCCCGGATGGCGCGGCCATTTCGGGCGATCTGATCCGCGTTGTGTGTAAAATCTGCGGCAAGCCATCTGTGAGCCACGGAGTTTCCGGGTTGGAAAGTCGTAGACACAGGGAATCTTGATTTCGTTGAGTAGGCTGATTACCAGAGGTGAGTCGGTAAATTCTACATGTTTTGAATCGAGACTAATATTAAAAATATAAATATTCATACTGTCTAAGAATCGTACGGACCCGTTCTATGTGACTCCTAAAGAGTCCTACTACATATGACTGAACTATAGAGAGAAAGCTGAACCGTGGTTCAACCGCAACCGAGAGCTGCCGGGAGTTGCGGATCAGGGCCGTCACGGCGAGCACGTGGTGGATCCTTACACCATCGAATCGGAGCCTGGAGCTAGTCCTGTGGTTACCACGCCATCGTAGTAGGCGACCAGGGTTATTATGTAAGCTTTCCATTTTGGGAAACCACGTGAATGGTCCCTTAACGCGTTCTGACCTGTTCTGACGCGGCGCGAACACAAAGATGTGTGTTTTTATATCCTAAATGCCTGCTATTGTATGACACAATATATCTGCGGCCAATCTGTGGAGAAGACTGGCTAAACTACTGAAATTACAATTTCCTCCCCCATTTCGGCCGAAAAGAGCGCCTGATGTCCGAACTGGGCGCAAGAAGGCCGTGGACCCTCTAATCCTCGAGCGGGACACTCGGGAGGGTAGCCAATGACTCTTACTCCCAAATGTCACGTCTCATCCGGCGTCAACGCGTGAAATAGAGTAAAATGTACGTGTTATTTGGTCGTGCATCGGCCATCAATTTTGATAACGTTGGACGCCGCTTATTTGACGCGGTAACTAACAGACTCTATAACGCGAGGTACGAGCGCATTTCTTATAGAGCGTCTGTCTAGAGAGACTAGCCTGGAGCCACTCATGATGTCGTCGAGCCGTTTGTTCAAACCAATCTCCCTGAGGAACCTGAAGCACAAGTTCACCTTGGAAAAACACGGGTGAGTCCTTGGATCTTCAACGACGAAACTCAAACTACGCCTCTGGTCCTCTCTCGGACTCAGTCTCAACGTCGCGTCACCGAATTATAGCCACTAACTTTGGCCATCAGTTCCATTGACCCAGTCACTCCAAAAAAAGTGTGGTTTTGGGCTCCTGATTACGGTTCTAAAACCAGATGTATCAGTAGCAGAATAAGTAGCGTCGATACTGTACCTGGTATGAAAAGTTTTTGATGAGCTGATTTTGTTGCTGAAACGGGTCATTTCGGCAGTAGTTTTTGTCATGCCGAAACTTTTAGTTTCAGGCGGCATTCTAGCATGCCGGAAACTGCTTCTGAAACTATTGGTATCAGGAGCAGTATCAGGCAGCACAGAACAAAAGGTATTGGGCGCCATTTCAGGCGATGTCCCGAAACAATAAGTATCGGTTGGCCGGATACCCGGGTTTCGGGCCACCTGAAAACAATAGTTTCGGGGCGGCGCCCGAAACCGCGCCCGATACTAATTGTTTCTGACAGATCGGTACTGCTCCTGATACCAATAGTATCCGGAGCAGTATCAGGACCACTGAAATTGTGTCTGATACAAGAGGTTTCGGTGCAGTGGAAATGGATGCCGAAATGACCCGTTTCGGCAACAAAATCGGCTTGTCAAAAACTTTTCATATCAGGTACAGTATCAACGCTACTTATTCTGCTACTGATACATCTGGTTTCAGAACCGTAATCAGGAACCCAGAAACTACCCTTTTTTTGGAGTGAGTGCCTTCCCTCCCATTTCGCGATGGTGCGCAGACACCCACCCAAAAAAGCCAAAACAACGAAACGTATAAAATGTACCCCGACGCAGATACTCAAACTGGAGACACCGCCTGTTACCGAAACCAACTCGTAAGTGTCTCTGATCTGAGCCTTGCAGCTCCGGGCTTCGCTCTGGTACTTGAGGACATCCCTTCATTCGCGGACTACGATGGAACACCCATGGCCAGCTACGAAAGTCTACAGCAACGTGACCCTGACCTGGACGTGTTCACCCTCCCCACAGAAGTGATGGTCAAATTCTGCATTCGATCCATTGCAAAAGCAAATCAGTAAGCTTTACACTGCACACAGACCTATGCCTCATTATCATTGGTTCTTTACAGTGAAAATCTCGAGCTTCGACGCGAGGTGGATTCTCTCCGGGGATCAGTCGACAGTCTCAAACAGGAGTGTTGAGTTGCAGTTGCCTCCGTGCGATATATACTTACTTTATCCTTAGGCGTTGGAGTTGATGGATGCGAAGTTGAATACCGTCGCGGTGTTGACGGCCTGATGTCAATGGGGATGGAGAAATGGATAGCAGAAGCCAGAGCAAAAGAAGTTTTGATAGGAACGCATGTTTGTCTCTTTCACTAGTATTCGAAAGCCCAAATCCAAGATCCAGTGACGTGGGCGGTGCTTAGCATTGACAGTGGATCTTAGTACTACGACCTGCGGAGCCCGCCAGTAAGAGTGGCACTGCGGACGGACCAGGTTTTAGTTTGGTGGCAAGGAGGGAAGTTAGTATGGATGAAGGCTGATGAAGGACGAACAAGGTTAAGAGGGGAGGGGGCAAACCACTCAGCGATCCCGGCGCCATGTGCAGATGCAAATCCAAATTAACGCGCAGTCCATGCTCCTAAGTTCAGCCAGGGAGCCGAACGATGTACCGGCAGAAATCCGGCCGACGACGAGACAGCTGCATTAATACCCTTTGCTACGGGATTGAAAAAGCTGAACTCGTCCCAGAACCATCGTAACAACCAATGGTCGACGGAGAACCCTTGAAAATACACTCTGATGCCTGTCGGCCGAAATTTTGAATTCGGATAAAAACTGACCGAAATTTGAGAGAGCCCTGGTCAAATTCGGGCTCGGATATTTCGCCGCGTCCCCTGATGATATCGCCGCGTCACAACATAGGATCGCGGCGTCCTTCAAATCATCGCCGCGTCACTCTGATATCACCGCCGCGCACTACCTCGTTCCCGCCGCGGTCGACATCATCACACGACGCGGCGCTCAACCGGCCACTTCCACCGGCTAAACAGAGTGAAACGGAGAGATGAAAGGGGAGCTATCGTGCAGCTGTGGGGGGGGGCTAAGCCAAACAGGGAGTTGCGAACCTCGTGCCCGATCATGACTGTGCCCAGAGTATAGCCACACATGGTCACAGATATGCTGGCGCGTCGATAGATCGTCGGCTAGGTTGAGGAGAACTATCAAGTGTAAATGGGTAGCTCGCTGCAGCGGTAGGTCAAACCATAAATCCCGTGGACAACTCGGACCGGAAAGGTTTGAGCTCACAAGGATAAACCTCGCCACGTTTGACCCTTGAAGCATGACGGATGTTGAGTATCTTTAACTCGAGACCCTCCGCGTAAATGAATTTAGGCTCTGGGTACACAGTGGCCACACATCAGATCTGGACCCACAAACCAATTTATTCGCGGGGCGACGTAGATATAAGTTGACGAGCCGGGGCTTGATTTCAAGATCCCGTCTCCGGTTCGGCGGTCCACACTCAGGAGATTGATTGGCTGCTCGGTTTATCGTCGAACAGTTGAACTCCAGGCCAATCTCTGATGAACAGAGGCGATTCGTGGAAGGTGAAATCTCTGGTACGCAGTTAGCAGTTCGTTGAGTCGATGAAATAAAATCACTCACTCGCTGGGCCGATGATTAAATCGGAGCATACGCCTAAAGAAGGTGCCTATCCCAAGATGGAACACGACCAAGTCGATTCGGCGTCTATCGAACTGGGCGGTTAGCGAAATGAAGGCGCGCACGCGATTATCAAGAGATTATCTTATCTCCTGCCATTGCGTCGAAACGTCCGTTTTGCTTCAAGTTGACCAAAGTATGTCTCGTGCGGGTTCGTGCGGGGGTGCGTGAAGCATGAGGTTAATAAATCCCCGAAGAGCCCAACAACCTGTCAAACGTAAGAGGAATGTGCTGAAAGTGAGTGGGGTCAGTCGGCAGGTATTCCACGGAGGGTTACAATGGAGAAGGGGTTATAGCGTCGATATCGTATGCGCGAATGGACTATGCATCGAGGGAAGCGGTAAGTGAAGTACCTTTTGCGCGAGCGGCGGGTCAGAGATCTCCATGGGACTCCGGGGATCGAGCTCCACAAAAAAACGAGGAAGTTCTGCGTTGGCGGCAGATGATTTTTCCGTCTCGGGTCAAGAGCTATTTTTTCTCGGGAATCGTTCGGACACAGGGAGAAGATGATGTGCGGAAAGAGTTATCGTAGGTGATCTGGGCAAGGTTATAAGACCACCCGTCGAGTGGCCGCAACAGTGGAACGTTCGGCGTTCAAGGCACAATACACTATCGATCGAATCTCGCCAGAAGGGAAGCCCACATTTTCAAGGACCCGGGAACCAAAGGGAAATGTTGCAGATTGAAAGACGGCAGAGGGACTCCGCCATGGAATCATCCCAGATAGTTCACCTCAGGTTGAGGAATACAAGAGTTATTATGTGCAGTGCTGTTGAAGTGATTGACGTCCAGAGAGAAAGCTCATTCGAATGCGGGCTGTGCACTGGGGGGTGGTCGTACGATGCGGGAGTACAAATGAGAGCTTAGGGAGCGCTTTTTATCAATGGTCGAGTAGGACTTTCGAGGACGTTGAGATCAAGGGGAGATGCGACGATATGCAAGTAACTTACAGGATTCCAGCGTTAGGTGGCGAGATGGTTGAGAAGCGAGGTCCAAAGGGTTGTCCGCACCCGTACGGCAAGTTGTGGGACAGGTTTTATGGCCGAATTGCGAAGAGACGGCGAGAGCTGCGCACTGACAGAATTTGCCCGCCAAACCGACTCGGAAGAGGGAACGCGAGGGTTTCCGAGGGGGTTTCAAAGCATCGAGACGGGATAGAGACACTAGCAGTATGATTCCATCGCTCTTCGAGGGCTGATTTGAGCGAAGAGCAGGAAAGGTCGCCCGAGAAGATGGAGGTTCGGGACAAGCGTCGGCTATACCCGGGCCGAGGGTGCGCCAAACACGACACAAACAAACAAACGCCATCCTAGGTTCGGACGGCATCGTCAGAACGAGGCTTGGAACGAACCTACTTCTGCCACTAGCACTTTGAACGCGTTCCCTTTAACCGGCAATTCTGTGGATAACTCCCACTTCAAATTATCTCTTTCACGTTCGACGCTTGGTTGACAGCCTGTCAACCAAGGCCCCGTGAAGCTCCGCCAAAGGCTTGTCCGGATAAGGATCTATCAAAACCCAACTTTCTTTTGATGAATTGCGCTCTAGTAGTGCCCCGAGGTCGAGAGTGGTATCGTTGCCGTCGTGCAGATGACCTGTAGCTATCCATACATGTAATTTTTATCCCGGGGTGACGCCAGCGGTTCCAGAAAACGCGTATTTGATGGCATCATTGATGAATTGTTGGGTTTTTGAGGCCGTTTTTTTTCAGAAAAAAACACCAAAACACAGATTATGTCACGGTGAGCGACCCCAACGGATTTTTGACTAGAGGAGATTGAAGAGGAGCTCTTTAGGCAACTTTCTGCCTATTCAGAAAAAAACCGGCAATCAAATCGATCCGGCAAATTTTAGTAGGGAAACGGCCTAGGGAAACGGCCCCTGGCAGGAGCTGAGTCACGGGGCCTTCAAAAACGGTCTTTGAATTCCTTGTCTGCCCCTGCAGCAGCTGCTGGTTTCTCGGCTCGGAGTCCGTGCTTTCGACGTTTCGACGCTGGTGTTACCCTACACTTGCGCGCTCCCATATGGTTTTTTGTACTCACCGACAGCGACCCTGAACTCGTCACCACCGCCTTCGTGCGTATGCACGACTGCAGATTTTCTCGGGTAATTCCAAGGTATGCTTTCTTCTTCTCGGATTGTTCTACGCCGCTCATGGATGCGCCGATTAGTTCCTCCCCTTCGCCCTTTCAATCTTTCGCGCCCTCCAGCGTTCCTCTTCACAATGCTCCTCTCCACCATGCGCAGAAGGAACCGACCGTTCGCTCTCCCAATTTCCGGCCGCATGAATGCTTCGTGTTTATGCGAACCAACATCATTCTCCTCCCCCCGCCCACCCTCGCCTTGCCAGGAACCTGTCTCCTCTTGTTTTACGCGCCAGCGCGTGTCACGTAACTCCCCGCTCTGGATCACTTTTATTTTCCTAAACCCATACGGGTCTTAGCCCTCTATCGATGTACCAAACCTCTCCGTACCTGTGTCAGCAACAGCCACCCCACCTGTAGAACCTCTGTTACCACTACCTGAAGCTCGCTTCCTCTGGATCCCCAACATTCCCTCCCGCGCGCACCGAGTCGTCGTTTCGAAGTCCGGGTCTTAGTCCTTCTACAGACATGCACTTCAGTACCTCCGCCCCGTCTGCCCGTCGTCCGAATCCGCACTGGCAAAGACACGGCTGAGTACATCGACGGTTTGGGGCTTGGAATTCCACCCCAATGTGATTTAAGACCACATAGGACTCCCGGAGCTTCCCGCTGCTCTCACGGACACCGTTTGTGCATCCCTACCCATCGCCACCGCCCACTGAAGCTCCTCTCCGTCGGGTTTCGCCCCTCCTCTGCACGTCCCACATCCACCGGGGGAAGCATCGAATTTCCGTGAGAGTGGGGCCTCCTGCACCCCTGACCCGCGGTGGGTTGATGAAATGTGTGTACACTATCCCTCTCCCGCTCGACTTCGTGTGTCCCACATTAGTGCTGTATTTAGGTGGAGCGACGATAAGCGCCTACGGTCCCTTGCTGGCTTCTCACCTCGACAACTCCGCTCGCCTGATTAATGCTCGCACCTACCGCCACCGCCGAGAGACAAGCACGTACACCAGCGCCCTCCCTGGCCGCCGAACCTTGGGATAACGTCGAACCTGTGAAGCACGGACATTTTCGCGCGGGGACGGATGCTTCATGTGTCTTTAAAAAAAAATGCGGCATTTGTAAAAAGACCAGACTCTTTTGAATCCATCCTTCTTTGCAAATGTATTCCACTCACGACTTTCGAGGCCGTATCCATTCACTTTGGCCAATCGCTTACCCGATATGCGCGCACGTTCAGGACATCTTCCAAGCTTGATCTGTAACTTACTTGTTGACGCAAATCGTATTAATTCATTGTAGACGGGAATTCAGCTCTTCAATTCATCCGTCCTCCCAGTCGTTTGTCGTTTGGGCTAAAATACCGAGGGCGCAAATGACGCAATTCCGACGCGTTGGCAAGACACACCAAATAAAAAACCCCAGCGACAAAACCAAACTTGTTTCTCATTTCTTCTGCAGCATTGCACAGAATAATTATGGTAAGTAGCTCAAGTAAGACATGAAAGCGTAAAGACGTCGAGGGTATAAAAAGTAAAAGTAGGCCGCGAGGATGTCGAGGCAGCGAGGCAGGCAGGTGTTGTCGGAAAAACTAACTAAAGGACTTTCATATTATAAGCTCTTATTAGTACCCTATAACCGGAAAGTCCCTTATACCCACCTTATCTCATTCATCCTTACGTCTAACACTCGGATTCGAGGGGTCACCAGCAGGCAACCACCTTATTCGCCTTTTATAATAACCCGATTATAAGGCCATTATAATGCACCGGGATTATAAGGCAAATTTGATTTTTGCGACATGTGTATGGTCGCGACCTCCGAAGCCTTATCCAGTTGCTTTTTCGAGTTCTTGAGCTTTAAGATACTCGATACACGCATTCCCATTAGCACATCGCTCTCTGTGCCGCTTGCAACTTGTGGCCTCGTCGTGCAATACGAATTCATCGGGTACTGACCCATATCCTCCCGCACCACCTGCCGAACCTTCAACATATACAAGCCTGAAACGAAGCCATTACATGGCTGAGGTACAGACCAAGTGCGAGCCGAACGTGCGACTACTACCTACATTCATTGCGTGTATCAGAGACTGATAGTTTTGGGATGGTAGGATCTGTGACGTAGAAAGGAAACAAGGTCAGAGAATAGACTCCATGTCGCTCAAAAGGACAGAATGAGGGAAGAGATCAAAGCACGTTGAAGGGAAGTCGGAAGAACAAAATTAACCCATTTGAAGTACATAAGAATTATCTTGTATTAAACATCCTGTGTTCTGAATCCAACCACGTCCCCTTTACTGATCGTGAGAAGGGCGTGAACGTGTATTTTTGTCTGCACTCAGAATGAGAAAGTGTACAAAGGACACAAGCCAGCTTTACGCACCAAGTTTCATCCTTTTCGCAACTGGCTCCTCGATAACCTCCAAGGGAGTCGCCTCATCCTCATCCACCTCGTCCAAAGCACGTTTAAGGCTGATGGATGCTACCGGCGCCCTCGCAGTAGTGGCTGGGGTTATGTTATAATAGTCCCGGAAACGCTAGAATGCGTCGTCCCTCAAGGCGCGATAAAGTCTGGAATAAAAAGTCCCCCAGGCGAGATTGAATGCCTGTGTGCTCCCAAAACACGTGTCGAATAACTCGGGGTTTATGGCGTCCTTGACGACTCTACCTACAATAGAATCGACTGTCTCCTGTCGTCGGAGGAGTTGAGCGTGCGCTGCTGAGTCGTTCACATCAACCGGGGTAAGATCCTGTATGGCAGGGAGTGAGCCAGCTAAGAGGGGAGTCGGAAGGCATTACGTACAAAGCTGCGGCTATTGCTTTTCATCTGCCTCGAGACCTCGTCCTCGTCCGGAGGGGCGTGAAGACCAACCATGATTTTCCAGATGTTGCATTCCCAGTTGTGGCTGTTGATATTGATGGGGCCCAACGGGGGGTATTCCATTGCGAGAAGATCACCGAGGGTGAAAGTTGTAGGGTTAACGTCGTTGTTGAGAACGGCGGGATCGGGGGAACGGTATTGGCCTATTTGGATATCCACACCGATGACGAGGGAGATTTTTGAATCGTTAAGCCACAGGGCAACTTTCCGATCTAAAGCGGCTGTGGCTTGGCCGGCAGCACACTCCAGGACGACGAGCATTTCCCAGGGGCCGGAGTCCTGGTACCGGGCGAGCGCGAAATAGGGGATTAGATCGGCCGCCTTGTCGTCCTGGTTGAAGAGGCGGAAGTTTTTGTTGTAGAGGCACGAATACGTGTCGGGATCTGCAGCTGCAATCGCCTTGAAGCAACTCAAGCTCACGTCAAAGGTTTCATGGACCCACGTGGGCCAAGTGACGATCATTTCTTTAGAAGACCATATATACTCAAGCCTGCACCATAGACATGAATGTATCAGCAATAAAAATAAACGAAAATGGGCACTGACTTGCAGTGAGGCCGCAGTCGTTCCTGGTGATCAATTTTTATCTCTAACCAGACGGCGGGTTCGACGAGCCTAGTCTGAGAAAATAATGTCGGTAAACTCTACCGAACAAATACATTGAGACTCACAGAACTGAAAGCACGCGGACAACTCGCGCGGAGGTCGTCAAGCCATTCGTCGATTTGGTTAGCCTGTTCCATTGATTAATGGCCAGCGAATCCGTTGAAGCTAAATGAGATACCTCGGTTGCAGGACTGACTTCCTTGAGCGCAACATCGGCGGTAGTCGTCGAGGGCTGGAGATCCGACACCGCAGTGCCAGTGGCGTCGCCTGCGCTGACTTTCGTTGGCGAAGCCCTAAAGTTGGCCGTCGTGGGGGAAGAGCTGATTGGCTGCGGGGAGCGTCCTCGAGAGACGGAGAAACCAACGAATGCAGGACCGCGGTTGTAGTTGTACGATCCAAACAACTCGTGGTGGTCTGGCAAGTAACGAGTTTTGATCATCGGCACCGCCACTCACTAGTACTCACTTCTTTATGGGGTTGCTAGGCATTCGGGCGAGATTTGAGCTCACGCACGGCGCCCGCCTTGCCACCCACACTGTGAAATACGCCCGCGCTAGCAAAGGGTACGCGACATGGTAACCGTGACACTAATCATCGAATTTGCACGAGGTATTACGATCAGTATAATAGAAGACGTTAGACTACTTATAGCCACGCGCGCGCGTGCACTGCGTAATCCTTGCGCGTACTCGCACTTGCCCTACTCGCCGTCCGCACACGCACACGCACACCCGTCCCCACCGACATCCTCTCCCTCACCCGCATACCCATCCCCTTCGGCGCGAAGCTCCATACACCACCCTCCTCTCCCCAGCGCCCGGCCCGAGCCCGACGCGAAAGACGTCCCAGGCAAGGGCAGAGGCTGCGGGCGATCTGATACGACCCCGCTCCCACTCCCACGCACACTCTCCACCGCCCTCACCCCGCGCGAGGCACCGATGAGCGGACGCCATTGCGGGTCGGGCGCTTCTGGACTTGGTGGTCGGACACCCGGGCCCGCGAGCCGCTTCCGTGTGCGCTTGCTCGTCGAGGCGGATGTTGTCGACGACGACGACGACGACGACGAAGAGGTCGCGGCGGCGGCGGCGGCGGCGGCGTGGGGATGGAGCGAAGAGGAAGACGGTGCCATCGGATATAAGGACGCGCGGCGGATGAGGGCGGCGGACGCGAGCGAGGAGGCACCGCCCAAACGCGGTGTGGGAGCGAGGTGACGGAGGAGGAGGACGAGCCATGCATCCTCGCCCCGTCCTCACCTTCGATATCCACCTCCATTTGCTCATCGTCCGTGTGCTGCGATGCCCAAAACGATGGCACCGGCGGGAAGACGACGTCCTCGATCGCGCGGATGACGCACGCGCGCTCGGCCTCGGGGACGCGGTGCTCCTCGCCCTCGCCCTCCTCCTCCTCCTGTCGTTCCGCCTCCACAGACACCGCGCGCTTGTCCATAGCGGCAGAGACCGACGGCCGCTCCCGCTCGCTCCCAGGCGTCGTCCTCCGTCCCTTGGAAACCGGCGGACGCGTTGACGGTGTTGGAATCGCCGACAGCGCGGGTGCAGCCGGTGTGGAGATAGATGATGCCGGCGTGCATGCGCACTCGGAACTGCCGAGCGTGTACAGAATATTCGCGAGTTGCGCGATGAGGTGGCGCTGCGCGGGCGTTGGAGCGCTGGGTAATCTGCAGAACGAGAAGGTTAGTGAATTGCTGACGTGGAAGAGGTGAGACGAAATAAAATAATGGGGAAAAGGACAGGAGAAATACGTAGAAGGAGCAAATATCAAAGTCGGCGTGAAAATACAATACAGTAAGAGGCAGTACGTAGGCCAAGAGTTGACGACGTAGCCAATCGTATACGGAACGCGCAGAAAGTAGTCAAGGAAAAGTCGAAAGGGAAAAGAGGGACAGGGTAGAAGGCAAAGGTCGCGGTAGACGAATGGATGTCGACGAAAAAAGGGAGACAGAAAGAACTGGAATGAAGCATACGCACCCTACGCCATTTACCCCCGCAACCTCCCCAACACGATGCACCGCATTCGCATCATCCCACTCCCACCCAACAACAATCTCTTCACCCTCCCTCAGCGCACGCGCCGCGAAGACCCAAGATGTGTGCTACACTCATCCTCCCCCTCCCCTCCTCCGACTCGCTCGCCGTCCCTTCCCTCCCGCATCTCCCTCTCGTCTTTGTCGCGCCCTCCGCCCACCCTCCCCCGGACCCAGAAATCCCCCATTGGGCTAACACCCGCGCCGCACCGACCGCCCCCGCCTACCGCTTCCCCTTGCGTCCAGCGCCAGATCCAGCGTCTGGTCCACGAGATGCACGAATTGTTTGGGTAGCCCACGTACGCGTATCCGCTCATCGGGACGGCGAGGCACATAGAGGACAGCGTGAGTAGGGTGGAGTAGCGCGCGGGGAGGCGCGGGGGAGGCGGTGTGGAGGGCGAAGGTCGGGGTGGAGGACACACTGCCGAAGGTATACACAAGGCGGCGAGGAGAAATCGCGGGAGGGACGACAGGCTGCGGCAGCGTCGAATGCGCAGCCGGCGGCGCGGGGAAGAGGACGGGGGTATGGCCTTACCCTAAAGACGCCGTCTCCGCCGGTGCAGGCGACAGCGCCGACGTACCCCGCCACGTCGGCGCATACGCGCGCAATTTGCGCTGCGTCTTGGCGTGCGTGACGATGTCGTCCTCGAGGAGGACGTATTGCATACGCTCGTCCTCCGCGAGGTGCTCCTCCGCCGCGGTGTCGCTCGCGTTGTTGCCGTTTGCGGTGGCGTTAGAGGCGCCGGCTGCTGGGTCGACGGTGCCAGCGCGGCGGGCTGATATACTGGCGCGGCGTCGGCAGTTGTTTGTGGCTCTGGCGTTGGGGAGCGAAGGGAAATCTGTGGTTAGTCAGTAAGTATACCACGACGCAAAATGTTTTCAAGAACGAAAGAAAGGACGCTGAGTCCGAGCGGTAACAGGAAGTACCGACAACAAGTCAGAAAGGAGGAAAGACAAAGCATCAAGGTGACGGGGCGAATGATAACGCCCACCCGCACCGGCGCCCGACAACAGCGGTGAAATGAGTTAGAGATCGGCGTGCGCCGTCCACACGCCAGAGGCCACGCAAGGTGCCCCAGTCCGGGCGGCAATGTGAGGAAGAAGAGGAAAGTAAAAGGCCAGGCGTGTACCCGTAGGTAACGTAGAAAGAAGGCATGAAGAACGTCGACAAAGAGCATAAGCGCTCCGTCGGAAGAGGGAGACAGCACGTCCTGACGCCGCGAGGGTAACGTGCGTGCGCACGAAGAACGCGGTCGTCGAGAAAGAGAAAGGGAGTCTGACTGTCCCGGAAGAGGGAGACAGCACTCCCGCCGCCGCGTCGAAGTAGTCGACATCAACGTAGAAGAGACGCAGAATTAGGGACGCAGTGGTACCCGCGCCCCTGATGCCGCCCACAGCGCTCGACAACGGGATGCGGCTAAACGACATCCACATGCTTCGCCCGCGCGCGCGCGCGGGTTAGCCTGGGACGGGAAAAATGCCACGGTCCGTGTGTGGATGTGTGAAAGCGCGAGCGCAAGAGGAAGAGAAAGGAAGACGAAGGAAGACGAAAGGCGTCTAGGACGCCGACAAAGAGGCGGCTGAGGGAACGACAAGAGGACTGTCCGTCGAGGTGAGGGAAGCAGTACGCGGCCCACCGATAAGGACGCTGTCCCAACGTAGCGCAGGTACGACGCCGAACGAGGTAAGCGTCAAAACGACGCCCACCATCTCCATTCACCCGCAAAACGAAAGATCCAAACGAAAGTAGGGGAATGAAAGAAAGGAAAATAGACGCACTTCCAGGGGCACAAGCCCAGCACCTTCGCTCCTCCGGCACGCTCCCCTTCCCCTGCGCAATCGCAAAGCACGCCGCATGGCACCACCGCCCGCACACGTCGCACGCGACGCTAAAGCCATCGCCGACCGCCGACCCAGACCGACACCGAATCTCGTCCCCCGCGTCGGCGCTGGCGCTGCCCCCGTTCGCCGCACCGCGCGCAGGTCCACCAAGGGCGCTTGTGCCCTGACGCTCCCCAGCAGCGCCGCCCGCGCGCGAGTGCGAATGCGGCTTGCCCGCCATCCCCTCCCTCTCCCGCCGCCGCCCGCCATCCTCCTCCCGCCGCGCCTTATTGCTCCCGCCCTGCCCCTGCCCGCCCCGGCGGACTCCCATGCCCGATCCCAAGGCCGAGCGTGCGCTTCTGCGGCACCGTCGAGCCGCTTCCACTCGCGCCTGGTGTCGTCGTCGGCGCTGCCAAGCCATTCGCGTTCCCTATCACCACGCCGTTCCTCGCACTCCCACCGCCCATCCCCATCCCGTCCCATTCACCCCTTCCTGCGCATACAGCGTCTGCCTCTGCCGCTTCTCCGTCCGCGTGCTCCCAAGCAGACTCCTCCTCTGCGGCGCCGGGGGTCCAGTCCCGGCCCCAGCACCATCCCTGCGTGTCCGAGTCGTTGTTGTTGTCCATGAGTGGTGAGCTGCATATCCCATTGGATGGCGCGCGGCGTGTGGACGGACTCCGGTGTCGTCGAGACGAGTCGGTAGGGTGGTAGTCGTAGTCGAAATAAAAGCTGGAACGAGGAAGGAAGTTAGTGAAAATAGATAGGCCGTCAATGTGTAAAGACGCACCACTAAATATTCGCTCGTCGGAATTAGTATTCCCTGCGTCCGGAGTCAAGGCAGAGGGATAGAGGGTGGATACCGTCGTTTTGAGAAGTCGACGCTGAGATGAAAGGGCGATAGCAAGAAGGAGACAAGACCAAACGGAGCGCGGTGGAGAAAGCTGCAATTGAAGCCAGTCAGTTAAGCGATCTGACCGCTGTCCAGATCCGCGCACGATCCAAGCAGCGCACCGATAACGCCTTGCCGGCAGGTGAATGTCACTGGGCGGTCCTATATAGACGTAGTTGAGGCGAATTTGTTGACGAGGAGGAGAGAGAGAGTTATGATGCGGCTGTGCTGCCGTGCTTGGCTAACACTGTTGCGCCAGAGCTACTCCGAGCCGGCTTGCTGTGTACCACCAACACCGACAACTTTCAACTCCCTGCGTTCGTCAGCTGCTTAGCCTACCCTGCTGCAACTCGTCCTGTGCTCTCTCCCGGAAAACCTTGACTAGGAACCCATAATCATTCACGCGCAAGAACTTCTGGGGAAAATTGAGGGAAATTTGACTTGAAAATTCAAGGTGCAGTTGTGTACGGGTTCTGTGCCGTTCCGACTCTCGGAACCTCGAAGAACCTCTCTGCCTCCAAAATTTAAACCCGACACTTTGTCCAAACGGCTTTGGCTTTCTTTGCAGTTTCTTTCTGCTCGGGCGAGACTCAAACTTGGCTCACATAAACCGCAACGAAACTCCCTGCATCGAAAACGTGAAACTACCTCGTGGAACCTTTCAAATGACAGAAAGATTTGGCCATTTTTTCCCGAAATTCCTGAATTCTACCCTCTCCAGCATTGCCGCGGTGGCTTCGTTAAGACGCTCTTTCAGTTTCTTCTCCTGCTCGAACGGCACCCATCCTCCGGAACTAAAACGACCAAAATTTGGCTCTTGAAGATCGAACCCCCACTATGCCAACAATCTCAGACTTTGATCACCCCTGGACCTCAAATTGTTCTCGTACTCTTTCGACCGGTTCTTATGGAGAGCTTTCAACATTCAGCCTACCCCTCCACCGCGGCTTTTTTTTCTTCTTCTTTTGGCGTATTCTGATTCAATCTCAGTCTCCCGGAACGAAAAAATACTTGCTGGTCTTCCGCGCACAACAGGCGAAAAAACCCTAGTGCGGCTGTACACGTCTTCGGAAGGAATCGAACCTACCTTCCCGGGTTGAACTCTGAGATCTGAGCGACATATTTCGATGCCGTGTTGACCTAGAGGTTTCGGTGGGAATGGCGCCCATTCAAACTTCAAGATTCAAAGTTGAACGAAATATTCACGCGCAATGCTTTGATCGAAAATCCAACCCCATCGTGCTCAGCCTTCCAAAATGAAGACGATGATCCCAGTTTACGGCGGCAAAAAAAGCCACAAGAAAAATTGTGGGCAGATAATAAACATGGTCCAGACTCGAGTCAGACGAGTTATCTCCCAAGTATGATGACACTTCAAATGCAAGCGAGTGCGAAGCGAGCTACAGGATACTGGATAAGCCGAATACACTGGCGGCTTTACTTGGGACCTTCAACCTGCACGGCGTTTTAAATTAAGCCTTCTCCTTTCGTTTCTCCACGCTCATAGTTGTTTTATTCTTTACCGCCGGTATTCATTGTTCAATTAGCATTCGAACGAAACCACTTCCAAATCAGCGTTCGCATCGGTACGCCCATCTCAAAGTTTATTTACAGCGGGTCTTCGTCTTCAGGCCCATTCTCGGATACAAGATCCGTGTCCCGCAAATAAAGTCGATGGCTCGTACTTCCGCTTCATGGTCACTTCTTTTGTAGATTACCAACCCCACCAAACGGGAAAGAAAGAGGTCGCCGCTCTTCGCTATGTTAGCTATCTTCGATGCGGACACTCATGCATCCTAGAGCACATTTCCTGCTTTCTTCATTCTCTTGATCAAAACAATATTGAGATCTGCAACCTGCTATCTCTCCCTCAAAAAATAGTTCTGCGCCTGCTCTTCCGCCTGCAGAAGAAGGGCTACCGCGTCGGCGTTGGTTAGTTTGATCTATGGAAATTAAGCGCGTATCCTTCGTGCTCGTTGTGTCTTTGGAGAATGGTGTCGTGGAGGCGCAGTGCGTCTTGTCTTAATCTCTTGTTTTCCTCCTCGGATATCTCAATTCCAAGATTCGAAGCGACATCGCGCTGCAGCGGAACACCTCGCGGGCTCTTACTCATCCACCTCTAGATGCCGTGCCCTCAATTGTCCCGCAAACGAACAACAATCCCGGACCAACACCCGGTCTCCCTTCACAGGAAGATTACCGACGCGCAAAACACCTCGGGCACGTATACTTCGCAGCGCGAAGGTCCTCTTCGCTATGATGCTGCGCAATCAAGGTACTGCGCTGGCGTTGCTCGATAAGGTCGGTCGGTGCGTCATCTTCTCCTCCTCCCGTAAAACGTAGCCTTCAATGAGTTCCATGATTACGCGAGGAATGAGCGACGCGCAATGGAATATATAGTAAAACACAAATCCCCCGCTTTTCGGTCTCTCCCGCCCCGTCCTGCCTCTTCATCTCGGTTGGGTGTCCCATCAGAGCAAGGAAATAGAGTCTACCACTGACAGCAGCGGGTCAGAGAAAAAAAATTGATGAGACGGGAAAAATTGCCACACACCTCTAGGGCATCGACCCACGCATCGTGCCATCGCGCCTTCTCCGTTATCCCCAGCTCTTGAGCGAAGCGCTCGAGCCTTGATGCAATAGGCACCTGTTTGGTCTGCACTACCCCGCCTTTGGTATAGGAGAACCAGAGGACCCTCCAAGTGGTCAATGGATACTCGGAGACGCAGACGTGACGCCAGGTCGTAGATTGCATTGTGGTTCCGGGTGAGGAGATGGAATTCGTTGGACGGCGGAGATTCGTTGGGTGTAGGGTGGCACAGTAGGCCTTCATGAGCACTTTCGTGATGGTGTAACCGTAGAGGTACTCTCGGCCGTGCAGATGGGTGGGAATGGAGGGAACCGGTTCTCTCTCGTCGGGTTGCTGTCTGTTTAGATTCATTAGATTCACACTTAGTCTGAGATGGCCGTCGCGCACGAAGTAACTGGAGCCTCCGGCGGCGGCGTCGTTGTTTGGGGATCCGTCTCCAGTCATGCTAGTCGCAGAGCTAGAGGCACGCCCTCCGGTATCAACCATCGGACATCAGGAAAAACCCCCCGGGCCGTAGCACCGCAGTTGATTAGATAGCGCTACAAAAATCTACGGATTTCCACGCCAAGCTATAGCAGCTACAGGTATTTGTAGGCTACATATGCATATGTGTCACCGGTGCACCCATATATGGGTGCACCGGTGACACATAGTGCTACACTACCTTGCAGGATACCTACAGGGTGTTACATGACTTCTCAGCTTGCCTACTGCAGCATTTGAGAGACCACCAAGGGGGAATCGGGATTAAAATTTCGGACGTGGGGAGGGGGGGGGGGGGGGTCTGGCCGAGGGCCGAAAAAAACTTCTCCCTATAAGGTATGGGAGGGAGGAAAAAGGCTGGGAGAGGTATGGGAGAGCCACTAGTGAGTGTTAAACACATAAATCTGCTCCCCACTCACCTTAGACGGTGTTGAAGTACTGGTTCCAGCCAAGTTCAACCCAAAGTGGTCCGTGGGTGGGGTCAAAAATATTCTGCAGGTCTACTTAAAGCATTTGTAGCACTTGAGATAGTTTTTTAGAGGATTATAAGTGCCTTAAACATTGAAATTGAGTGGCTAGCAGTCGGCCGACGCGGGTCTAGTAGGCGGCGGGAAGTCCGGAGAGGCCGGCCCGGCATTAGGGGCGGGAAACACCTTCCCTATATAGAAGGAGGGGTCCAGCCAAGGTTGAAAAAAAAATATCGACCCCACATCCGATTTTCGAATCCCGATTCCCCCTTGTGGGAGACTGCCGAAAGTGGAATTCATTGACTTGCTTCTACTATGTCGTTCAACCTTAGAACAATTATGTAGCTACTTTTAGCATGGTCTGTAAATCTCTGTAAAGCCTGGCAAAGCATCCTTGCACTCACTCGGCCCAAACTCGGCCGCCGATGCGGTTGTTCAACATTATTAATTAATTTCTTGTGACCATTTTGGTATGGGACAAATAAATTGAGCACTCTTTGCATGCAGGGCTTAGGCCAAGCAACGGGGAATGCCTGATTCAACATTGCGCAGCCAGAGGAAAGTTGAAACGTGAAATTTGACAAGTGGGATTGCCGAGCGGTCCGAGGTTCCGAACCATCAAACTTTGATCAAACTGCGTGATGTTGGTTGATATTGATGCCACGTCGAGCGCGCGTTTCTCTCTCTTTCCCCCACCACCCTGCTCATCGACCTCGCTGCTGTGCCCGCGTATGCCACCCGAATCTCGATTACTGGGCCACCCTCTCCCATCCAACCGCAGCATTCAGGCCTCCAAGCTCCAAGTGCCAGGCCCGCGCAATCGGCCGCATCGCAAGGCTCCCGATACTCGTCATCCGAGACCAACCTTCGAGAATGACCACCGGGCACTTGAAACCTCTCTCTTCCGACCTCCAAGACTCCCTCCAAACTCCCTTCAAGACATCTCCAGACTCTGCAAGACCTCAATTCACGGACTGAAAACGTCGCTCCAAACAGGCGAAGATTTCATCAAGTTGGTCAAGACGGGATGAAGCTTCAAGCTTCAAGTACCTCAACCATCAAGCTCCTATTCAGGTGTCCGCGCCCCAGCCGTGCTCATAGCTCCTGAGGTGCGCCGACTTTTTTTTTCATAATTTGATTATCGTTACTTCTCAGTTTCGTTCCAGCGCAACACCTTGCCCCCTCTTCCCAGAGTGGAGCTTCCTCCGGCCACCGTTCCGATACGTAGAGGTTTCCTCAGCCACTGTCCCGATAATAGTTATCGTTCTCATCATGTGTACCACTGAATATCATTCGTTTCATACCTATCTCCTTGGCATCAAGTGAAATATGCAGCAGTACATCCCATTATATAGCTGTGAGGGGTCTGAAACCACTGGATTATATTGTACTACGTAGTGCTACAGATTCTATGCGGTAGTCTACAGAGTGCTATGGAGTTTTGGTGGTGAGCTACAGCACTCTATATAAGGGGGGGTTGTCGACAGGACTACACCTGCTATCGTTGCTATGTTGGTCCATGTAGACAGTCGTTTTTTTCCAGATGGAGCTTCCATGCCAAAATGCAAGTCGCGGAGAGTATGATTGCAGACCGAACTTGGTGACAAACTTTTGTCCCGATTTGGAAATCGTTACTGTACCCTCAAGCTATCATGTAAATAGCATGCTAGGAAGGCCCTCTACATAACCCCCCGGTCAAAAGTCCTGAAAGTGGAAAAAATATTTTTACCCCACAAGATTTTGCGTTTTGGATTCGGGCCGGTCATAACCGGTGGCTTTGATCCGCTATCAATCGCGCCGAGCCAAGCCGACCCCCTGCATTTTAGTTTAGATCCCGCTAAATAACCCAGAAACTGTTTCTTCACCCTGCGGAGGGCCCTATGGAGAGATGTTTGAAATTGCAAGTAAAAGGCGACTTGGGTACAGTGAATTTGGCCAGATTTTGCGCTTTTTTTTTCCACACTATCACACACTCCAAAATGAAAATTTTACCTATAAGCTATACCTACTTTCATGCCTAATCTCGAGTCTCCAAGGCTCTATTAGGTCAAAATTGAGGCCTTGGCTGCAATCATAGAAGCGCGACACGTGCGTGACATTGATCAATCATTGATGATGATGCCGATCCATTCTTGAGTCCCCGCGAAATGTCGATGCTCACCGTACGCGTGTCCGTTGGCGTCCACGGCCAGCCAGAGCCTAAAGCAAGTTGCGATCCTGGCACAAACGCTCCGTTTTTGCTCACTACTTCCCCAGCAAGTGACATTTCAAGTCCCCCTTTCGGTGGACGCGCCCCAGATGACTGGCATGAATATCCTCACGCAGGTTAGTCCTGTGGTTACCCCGCCATCGTAGTAACAGACTCTATAACGCGAGGTACGAGCGCAATCTTTATAGAGTGTCTGTCTAGAGAGACTACACGCAGGTGCGAGTCTCGATTATCGACGCACCCTGATTAAACTAATGTGCAACTGCGCGGCATCAATTCAGGCACTCAATATAAATCTTAGCGATGCCCAGTCCTTTGTACATGAAGAAATTCCCCCCCCATATCTCCGAGGTGTGTAACGAGGTCATGATTTCCATCGGAGGATATAATTAACAAAGGTACATACGTCTACAGCCGGTCCTCTTTCTCGATCCCAAAGGACGGGCTCGATATGAAACTTTGAAGACCATGGCGTCGACCTACCACTCGAATCTCAGGAGCCTGGAGGAACATTGGAGGACCCTCTTTACCGAGCTGCTTCGCCTTACACTTCCTGGACAAACCGCCGCAGGTACCGATGCTACTGCCGGCTCCGCGCGCGTCCTATGCCTCCCCATCCTCCATCTTCTCGTGCTCTCGCACGTTCGCTAATGTTCCCGTTGATAGCAGCAATCAGTAATCGGCCACGGCTCACGGTCTTCACGGCGACATTCCTCTTTCGTTGGCAAGGGGGCGGGGAGTACGAGCAGCCATGTTGTTTCGTGCGCAGGTGCGGTAGAGCTCGATGCTGGGTATGGTGTGTATGGCGGAACGAGCACGATATCGGGGTCGTGCCTGCGCGTGCGCCTTCGGCGTTGGCCGAGTTGGGGTGCTGATGGGGGGATAGAGACAAGGATGGCGTCGTGCGCGGTACGGACGAGGGTGGCGCGGGGGTGCCTGGGTGTTTGCGGCATCATGATATGTCGGTGTGGAGGCGGATCCACCCCACGGGAAGGAGATGTGTATGTGGCGTCTGCATAGATGGCGTGTCGGTGCTTCGCCGGTGACCGGGCTGGGGTGCAGACGAAGACAGAGAGGGTCCAGGTGCGGGTCATGTGGGATTGGGCTTCCGTCCGCCGTACGGACAGGAGCTGCGTACGCGCATGAGCAGTCTATGTGAATGGATCTCCGTGATCAAGGAGCCCAGAATTCTCAGGCGCGCGCCTTGGACGACGCCGCCTGGGCAAACGGTGCGTCTTCAAATCTCAAAGAAATCCCCCAATCGATATCGGTCCTTCAGCTTCAGGTCTCCCTCGTCTTCGCCACCTCCCCATCTCTCGCGATGCTTATCCCGACCGCCGGAGGCCTCTTGGTCGACCACTTGCACAGCCACCAACGAACGCATCATCTCGCCATATCCCGCGTCCGCCCGCACTACGCCCCAAGCGACCTCCCCCCGCCGTTATACACACGCCTTGCGCAACCTCTCCCGCCTCTCGCTTTCTTCAATTCGGTCCTCCCATTGAGGGTCGGGTACACCTCCTCAGTAGATCAGACCCCGCGTTATCCACCATCGCGTTTCGTTCGCACCAGGAACACGACCAATAGACTTGTTCCGGTGTGCCCCCGTCATCCCCGGCCTCCGCCACGGTGACGCCAAGAAATTCCTGACGACACTTGCCGACCGCCGCGTTCTTGTATCGACCTGCTTGCTCACGTCGTGCTGCGTTAATAAAACCACCATGACCACTCGCACCGGGGTTGGAGAGGGCACCACCCCCTCGGCTTCGACTACACTTCTTGTCTGCTGTCTTTAAAAATGCAAATGTCCATCCGCACGGCCATTTCCTGGCCTCTGTAACTTTACTCCGTAGCGCGCGGGCCTTATATCTTCCTGGACCTCGACCGTCAAGCTCAGTCGTCAAACTCAGACAGGCCTCACATCCTCCAATCTCTCGCCACATGCTTCGTGCCGTCAAGCCGACCACACCGAGCCTTGGTCGATAGATATCGCATACTGCAGCAGCTGCTTTGACTCCTGACGCTCCCACCATTGCTTTCATTCACGCGTCCGCGAGACGGCAAGAAGACGACGCTATCGCCAGTGTGCCGTGGGAAGAACCTCCCTTTATGGCAACAGTGTTACCCTTTTGGGATTACGATCATTCGATTTTTGGTATTACTTTTATCGCGTCCTACTTCAAGTTCTTAGTAGTGCTTCTTAATGAATTGTCCTTTGTTTCTCTCTTTTTCGCCACAACAATGCGATTCAAAGTTCTACGTTGGGTTCTCCTATTAGATACTATGGATAAACATTCAGAGAGAAATGGACAGCATACAAACCTAGCTACCGGACAACACGTTCGCTATTCACTTTCATTACCCCGAAGCACCTTTTTGTTCACATACAACCAGAGGCGACTCAGCGACGTGATTAACCAGAACCCGAAGATCGCTGAGGACCTGAGAGTCCGCGTCCCCCACTCCGAGTCGGGGATGGTACATGCAGATAAGTGACTGCATCGATGGCAAGCCGTACAGAGCTCTTCCCGCTGCATACGTACGAAAGGCGGTAAGAGCGTCGGTGCTGCAGGAGGCAGAAACTAGCCGAGGCCAACAACCTGGGTGAGCCGCTAGGGTGGACGCCCATGCTCCAGGGGCAGTCCCGAAATCTGCCAGAACCACCCAGGGCATCGAACGCATCAAAGCCGACACGGAGCCGAGGGTGGCGGCCCCCCGGGACACGCTCAAATGGGTGACACCTCCTACAAAGGGTATTCCATCGGCGATTAGGGAAGAGGACGTTGAGTCACAGTTGACCAGCCTGAAGTGGGTGATACAGGGAGCGGTCAAACCGCCCAGAACAGAAACCAGGAAGCCGGTTTGGCGAGGGTCCACCAAGAGGAAAACCAACTCGAGACGCTGAAGCCGATCCATCTGGAAACACCCGGGCGAATAGTCTGGAGACTCGCGCATACCGGTTGCTCCCATAGAGAGGTGTTCCAGGGAGGGAGCCAACCGCCGGAGGATGTCCGTGAATTCTGTTTGGGAAGGGTGATCGGAAGGTGAGATATTTTTGACGTCGAGGTGCCGCAAACATCCAAAAGGGCTGCTTTTGAGCCATACAACTGGAAAGGAGACGACGCGCAATGCAGTCAGCGAGCACAGCGACCGTCCCAACATCTCTGGTACTCGTGGACCGCCAGAATACGATGACTCGATCACCGCAACGACGAGGGAGGGCGCGCGGGCGGAGATCAAGAAATCCTTCGCGAGGACCAACAGCTGGGGCCCGTTAATCTTGATAATGAGGGAGACCCAGCGACGGGAGATCTCAAGGAGTCTCTGCAGGCACCCGACTGTCTCTCCAGCGCGTTCCATCAACAATCCGGGTAGTACCTGCCCATATTCGAAAGGCGACTCGGAGTACGACTCCACGCGAAGATTTGCCTCCACATGGAGATCGCTGTTGCCGGAGAGCGCGAGATCCCTAGCCAGATCGGTTTCGTAGGTATTGCAGTCCATATAGACCCAAGACCAAAACAATGGCCTATCGTGGATCAGCTTGTTGATCTCGGGCGCGGCGAAGCAGATCGCACGTCTGCGACGAGCAATCCCTTGGTTAGTGTTGTCGATTTTGCAGTAGGCCAACAATAGAACAATCCAGACGTCCACCGGGAAGGGCTGCACCGGTAGACACCACCACGGCCTTTTTTTTTCAGCGTAGGGCAGGCGAGACAACAACGCTCGGTAGAACGCTTGACAAACTAATGAGCACACAGTCCGTATTCGGTCCAGAGCAAGACTTACCCCGGGGGCTCGATTCGGACATATTGAATACAACAAGAGATGGAATATCGATGAAGGAGAAAACGACCTGCAGAAAAAACGTGACAGTGTGAAAAGTACAAGCCGCGGAAAGGATCATGATAATTTGAACTCCGAGCATAGAACAATGATCCGATTTGACGCGCGCAGCGCTAATGTGCTATCCTCCTTCCAAATGGTGAAGAACCCGCCGAGTAAAATACACTCCAGTTCACGAACGACGCTGATCTCTGCCTAGCGCCTCCTGGGTTCTTTTCTTGCTCATGGCACTGACTGACCAGCTCCGAGTCCGAACCGGACGGGTTTCCTTCTGGGGCTCTTGTCGATAGTGCTGCAGTTCCTCCTCTTCTGACTGCCAGTGGACAATCGTGATACCTCTCTGACGCTGCAAAATGTCTTGCGGACATTGGATGGTAGATAAACGCCGGCAAAAACTAGATAACAAGATTCTACTTCGACGGTACTCCACTGCGCCGCTCCTCGTCGCGGACTCTCACCCTGCAGCCTACTCAGTATGCTATCCGGGTATTGCCAAGGCACAACGATTCGGATTGTGCAATTCAAATTTTGGACGACAAACCCGGGCCTCCGAACTTACGCGTTCAAACGGCCAGATTCTCGCACAGATTCGTGGCGGAAATTTGTCCCAGTACGGCGCTCAGGCGCTTCAGCGACTGGAGGACACCCTTTCTCTCCTGCCTTTTGACCTCTCGACCGTACTCAAATTACCCTGCGGCAACATATCCGCAATTATCTTCGGACGCGGTCGCAAGTTACAGTTTACTTCTGTGCAAGTGTCAGCCTATCAAATTGTCAATGACCTCTTGGCGCGTTAATTAATAGCGCTACTGGTGAAAAGGGTTCTCTCAGCTCTTTGACAGCGAGTCTTCTTTCGCTGCGTTCCGAGTCGGGCCTCGTTTTACTTGGAATGCAGATGTCCCCAACATCCCTTTGTTCACGACGAAACTCTTGAGGATATCGGTGCGTGGGAGCTACACGCCAATCTCATGGCAAGTCGCCGAAAAATGCGCCTCTTGCACCCATCACTGCGATTGGACGTCGTCGCGTTCTCCTGTTTAGCCAGGTTTGTGACAAAAATCACCACCGTTCTAGTTGTTCCCGCTCCCAGTTTAGGACCGTCCTTGACGACATCCATGACAAGATTAATATTAACTTGCAGGAGAAGGCTCCCACTTTCTACGTTTGGTAAGCGCCGAGGATTCTTTTTTTTCTGTCTGTCTGACTTCCTCTTTCAGGATGGAACCACCAATGGTGCGGACAGACGCCGTGATCGACGAGTCTAATCAACCCGACTCCAACGTCTTTACATACCTTCTGAAGACTCGTGCCGGAGTGCGTAATATTAATCCTTCGATTCCCTCAAGATCTTCCACTAAATAACTCGGGGAGTTTAGATCAACCTGCAGGGCGCCGATACGGTGATCATTTTCGACCCCAATTTCAATCCACAACAGGTGCTCTTCGGTCACAAGTTTTCTAACTCTCATTGTAAGATCTAATTGCTCACACCGATAACCTGTTCAGTCTCTATCGATAAGGAGATGAACGTTTGAGTGACGATGCTCGTTGTTCAACTTGAAGTAACCGTTGGGAATGCCGTCAATCTCGGTGTGGCGGCAGCTCGCCCTCGAAATCCTCAGTATATGCTTGGTATCTGCGTTCTTTCAGCACGTTTTCCTGGCGTGAGGATGAGAGGCTGCGAATGTAGCAAGTAACACATTGTCCTGTCCACTACTAGGTGATGCTCTGGCTTTGGTACCAAGGCCAAGGCCAAGCCAAATCTTTGGCCTGGGTTGGCCTTTGGCCTGGCCTGGGATCTCAGCAGGCCAAGCCAGGCCAAAAAGCCAAGGCTTTTCATGGCAATTCTTTGTGTAAGTTTTTCGGTTTCTCAGTACGTTCTCTTCATCTTGCTGGCTTGATTTCTCCCTGTAAATCAATGCCACCTCCCTTAATCCAACACCGCGTCAAATTCTATTGACCTTCATCCTCCTTGGATTTGCAGAGTTCAGAGTCTGTTGCGAGTCCATTCAACTCAAGTACTTGACCTCAACTTCAACCTTGTCCTTCTTAAGTTCGATTGATGCTCCTTCGACGGTCAATAGGTACGTGGTATTCATGGTATGATTATATTCATCAATTGATTAACTAAGATAGCAGGCCTTGGCAAGTTGGACTCGGGCATCTCGGGGATAGAAACACTCCAAAAAAGTGTGGTTTCTGAGCTCCTGATTACGGTTCTGAAACCAGATGTATCAGTAGCAGAATAAGTAGCGTCGATACTGTACTACCTGATATGAAAAGTTTTTGACAGGCTGATTTTGTTGCCGAAACGGGTCAACCGTCATTTCGGCTAGACTCGTAACCAGTCAGCGCTACGGCAAAAATATGGGATAGTGTTGCCGCAGATCGAGTCGAGTCGAGCCGGTGTCACCAACTCGTCTCAACTCGATCAACCGAGTTGAGGCGAGTTTTTGATCGAGTTGAGACGAGTTGGCGTTCCCATCAGTCTCATGGGCCCAGTTTGGCGCGAAGCGTCAAGAAAGGTGGAGAAAGAGGGCAAGGGAGGTGTGATTTGACGGTCTTGAATACAGCACTCTCAGGTACTTCAATTTAGGGAGTTTATCCGTTTTTTTGTAATTTTTTGGCGTGTGAAACTACGCAGTTCTCCCGAACCATCTAATTGAGGTGCCAAAATACTCTGGAAAATTTAGGGAGACAGTTTCATCTTCCAAGACTCACATAATGTTTTCTAGGGCGGCATGTGAGCTTCTAGGACGTGCCTATGCTAAAAAATCCTTCTCCTGGCTGCTTTTGATGAAGCCTGCCAAAATTTCTGGGCGGATGGGAAAATGTTGGTAACTTGACTCGGCTCGACCAGTCGAGTTTATCAACTCGGCAGGCGAGTCGAGCTCAAAATCAGATCCAACTCACACCGACGGCAACACTAATATGGGGAGGTTGGTTTGCCGTAGGCCTACGGCAAATAACCTCATCACTTCTTTTGCCGTAGCGCAGACTGGTAGCGTCTACATTTCGGCAACAGTTTCATCGTGCCGAAACTTTCAGTTTCAGGCGGCATTCTAGCATGCCGGAAACTGCTTGTGAAACTATTAGTACCTCCAGCCAGCGCCAGAGTACGCGTTCGCAAATATCGCACCCCGTGTCGGTCCTTATTGCCAGGAGGAAAACAAGGGAGTCAGGGAATTCGGGAAACAAGGAGAAGGGAAGGAAGAAGGAGATGCACCACGGAAAAGACAAGGGCATTGTGGCGCAGAAATTGCCATGGCGCTTCGAGCGCGCGGGAGGAAGGCAGTCATGGGGAGACGGCATGTCGCAGCCAGGACACCAGAGGTCGTCGTCATCGTGGAGTGCAGGTATATCGGGGGCGGCGCGATTTTGAGGGCTGCCGGGGTAGATTACTTAGCAGCATGAGGTTGTGGGACAAAGGCAGGCTGCGTCAAAGCTGCATCGAAGGCGGCTGAGGTCGGTGGGGAGCGGTGTCGCCTCGCCTGCATTAGGAAGGAGGTGCGGTCGGACTGAAGCGCGGTGGTCGTCGCTGTTGACGCGGACAATGTGTGGTGGTGAGCGCCAAGCCTTGTTGTGTGTACACAACCATCAATCGCTACCGCGATCAGCGATCTGCTTTTGGTTCCGTCTCTCTCTCTTTTCTCGTCCGCGGAGCTTTTCGCACTGAATCTTCACTCCAGCGCATCTTGGGCCTTTGCATCTAGCTCATATCGCAGGCCGGTGCGTGTGAAGAACTGTCGGCCTTTCGCCAATGCTGATTACCGCTTGATTACGCCCAACCATAGGATTTTTTGCGGAGAGTTGTCTAAACACTGGCACCGTCGAATTTAGTAGGAATATTCGTTGAAAACATGGGTGACTCACATTTAAGCCCCGATGAACTTCCTGGAATCGGAGCAGATGTACCTGTCGACCTGGCGTCCGACTTTAATACTCTCATGGGTTGTCTCAAAGGCAATCCGCATGATCCAGAGCGTTGGAAACGACTTGTCGATGTTGCCGAGTCGAGTGGCGACGTCCCCCGTATCCGCGAGGCGTACGATGCATTGCTCAAGCAGTATCCCAACACGGCCTCCGCTCAGATTGCATACCTCAGACACTTTACCAACAATACTACCCCCACCCGGAGTGACGCGAAAGAGCTGCTAAACAGGTTTCTGCACGCCTCGCCATCCACCGAACTGTGGAATCTTTATCTCACCTATGTGCGACGCATAAACTCGCCGACATCGTCCGCAGGCCGCGAGAATGTGCGCAAGGCGTACGAGTTTGCTCTAGAAAACATCGGCCAGGATCGTGACAGCGGACCCATGTGGGCGGGATACATTCAATTCCTCAGTGCCGGGGAAGGGAACAGCGCGTGGGACGCGTCGCAGAAGATAGAGGCCCTCCGCAAGACATACCACCGCTGTGTCCAGATCCCGCTCGACAACGTCGAATTGCTTTGGTCCCAATACGAAGCGTTCGAAATGGGCCTCGATAAAATCACCGCCAAAAAGTTCATCAGTCATCTCTCGCCTGCGCACATGCAAGCTCGAACCGTCCTCCGCCAGCTCAAGATCCATCTCAATGCCTTGGGTATAAACAACCAGTCGGGTATCTTCCTCCCTGCTCCAGCGACGTTTTCAGGGCAAGAGCGCCAGCTTATTGCACGCTGGAAAGCGTACCTCAAGTGGGAAGAAGCAAACCCTCTCGCCATCGAAGCGAAGGACAATGCACTCCTTATCTCGCGCATTCAGATGGTGTATCGCAAGGCCGTGATTCGTATGCGATACTATCCAGAGATTTGGTCAGCCAACTTGATTCTTCGTTTGTCATTTTTTTTTTTGACTTGATGTCGATCCAGGTTCATGGCGTACTCTTGGACTACCTCCGTCGGGAATGACGGCCAGCCAATCCTTAAGGCTGGTCTGGAAGCCAATCCCGACAGGTGGGTATTTGGCCGCCCCTGGGTTATTTTCATCAGCCTCTAACGTTCTGCTCGCAGTTTTGCGCTGACGTACGCCTACACTGAGCTGTTGGAGAAAGCCCAGCTAAAGGAAGACCAGCAGGACTTTACCGAGATCCACACCATCTACGAGCGCTTCTTCAGCGTGCTGCGTGTCGAGCTCGCACGCCTCAGTGCCGTGGCCTCTGAGCCCCCCGCATATGTGCCAAGTGGTAATGCGAGCGACCTCGAGGCGGTGGCTGTTAACCTGCCAATTGAAGAAGAGCTTGCAGTGCGCAAAATGAACCAAGATGAACTCCACGAGCTCAAGAAGCAGTACTCGAATGCCTGGATCAACTACATGCGCTTTGCGCGCCGTGCCCAAGGCCAGAGGGCGTGTCGCGATGTCTTTGGGAAGGCACGCGAGGACGAGTACATCGGATGGGAGGTCTATGAGGCAGCTGGTCAGTGCTTTCCCTCCCATGGCCTTCTTTGACTCATGTTGTTGGTCTCTCAGCCATGGCAGAGTACCGCTGCAACCTCAAGGACGGGCGTCTGGTGGCAGCGCGAATCTTCGAGCTGGGTATGAAGAAATACAGTAGCGAGCTGACCTACGTCCTCAGTCATCTGCGTTTCTTGCTGACGGTCAACGACGAAAACAGTATGTTTTACTCCCCCCCTTTGCTCCGTTCGTTCGCTTACTCTTCTTAGACGCCCGCGCTCTCTTCGAGCGCGTTATCGGAACATTCACGCCGCAAGAGGCCAAGCCTATCTGGGAGTGCTGGTCCTATTCACAATACCAGTACGACGATCTCGAGGCTGTTCTCCACCTTGAACGGCGAATGGCAGAGCTATATCCTAATGGTACATCTGTTCTTTCTCAGTTCACTATCTTCTACTGAGTGTCCTTCAGACCCTCCGATCAAACGCTTTGCGCAACGGCACACCTACCACTCACTCGATGCCATTGCTGACCATGACCTCGGGTTCGCCAAGACCAGGAGATTATCCCCTGGGGCGACGGCACCTACTTTGAAACCCAACGGTAACGGCGGCGGTAACGAAGCCACAACTGCGACTCAAAGCTTCTCTCCTAACTCCAACAAGCGTCCGCCACCTCCCCTGGATAGAGAACGTGAAACCGAGTACAAGCGACTGCGACTTGACAATAGCGAGCGCGATCACCTCAGGCAATATTCACCGCCGCCGCCGCCTTCAATCCAGCGCAACCACCTTCCACCGCGACGACATGAGCCGCCTCCAAAGGAGATCAAACCCTTGCAGCTCCCTCCCATTCTGCATTGTTTCGTGTCGCAGCTGCCTCCGCGTGAAACGTTTGACGGTGTGTTATTTCTACCCTCACCCATGCCTCCATTTACGAATTCAATATTAAATGCCTTGTGTTAGGCCCGATCTTCAGCATCACCGCTCTCATGGACCAAATTCGCCAGGCCACTATTCCAAGCTCGGCTTCCCGTTCGTGGCCTACGCCGCCGCCTCCATCAAGATTTGGTGTGTATCTATCTGTCTGGCCATGATGCTTATTTCTCACCATCCTTAGCTGGACGCCCACCACCAGACTATGGTCCATACCAAGCCCTGGGAACCAGCCGACGCGCGGCGGGGGAGGAAGTCGGTACTAGACTGCACCAAGATATATGTTTGGGGGATGTTGAAAGAAAAATGCAGTGTAACTGTGTATGAGTCCAATCATGTCGCGTGTAGGAAAGGATTTCGATTTGACGTGTCTTCCTTGCGATATACACGACGAGTAACCTCAAGGGTGACATAGGCAGGTAGCTCTGGGGTTCGTCTCCTTGCGTCCGCCTAATGTGCGTGCCAGGTCGGACGCTGTAAGTTCGCTAGTAGCTGAGAATCCATGTCCCCGTCGTCAACGTCGTTCATCTTCAAACCGAATTGTGAACCCCAAAATAAGATAAGTATTACAGGATAAGACCTCCGCTTCGCTCCGGCAGGTTGAAGTCTGAGGTGTGTGTTCCCTCAGAGTCGAAAATTGTGATAGCACTGGAAGTAGTGTAATGGACATTATGGAATGTGATTTGAGGGAAAGCCTCATTCAAAGTAAACAGCAATGTAGGTCGATAGGGAGAGCCAACGAAGAACCTTGTCGCCTCGTCTATTGAAGCAATTGAGGCGAAACCCACCGGGTGAAGGGCGGGATCATGTGAACTTGCCTGGAGGTGAGGATTCGAGATATCGGGTTGGGAGGCAGTGCTGGTTGCAATTTGCCTGTTACGACTATGGTTGAAACGTTGAAGCTTTGAAGGGTCTTGATTCAGAAGGGCACCAGTTTTGTTGAGGGAGCACGGAGAAATTGGGGGGAGTACAAGGGGAGTACGTAAGCAATTTGCGTGTCTTGATTAATGATTTGAAGTTCTTGATTGAGGACGGCAAAACGAGCTTGAGGGGCCCGGGAGAGGCGAAGTTGGAACTCCTACTGTTAAGAAGCACTTGTCAAAATGCCAGTCGTAGTACTCCCGCATCATAGAACGACCCCCTCTCGGTTAAAACATGCTGGCTACTCTAGTGCACAGCCCAAGGGGAACTCGGGATTAAAATATCGGAAGGGGGGAGGGGGGGGGGGGGGTCTGGCCGAGGCCGAAAAAAACTTCTCACTATAGGTTATGGGAGGGGAGAAAAGGGCTGGCAGAAGCATTGTAGAGCCTCTAGTAGGTGAGAAACTCCGAATTCTGCTTTCTACTTGCTTCAGGATGTCTCAAGATAATATTTGCACGCAAGTTCAACCAAAAGGTGCCGTCGAGTGGTCTTGGAATGAGGTTCAACAAATTGCTGGAGGTCTACTTAAGGCCCTAGCAGCATTAGAGATGGGTTTGGGGACCATGGCATGTACCTCAAACATAAAAATCAGATGGTTGTAGTGTCTGAACCAGATCCAGTAAGTGGCGGGAACTCCGGAGGCAGCGGCCCGCCGCCAGGGGTGGGAAGCACCTTCCCGATATAGGGGGGAGGGGGGGGGGGGGAGTCTGGGAAGGGCTGAAAAAAACTTATCGACCCCCCTTCCAACTTTTGAATCCCGAGTTCCCCTTGGCACAGCCCCGATTCAAACGAGCTCACGCTAATCCCGACCCTCAAATCCTGAGGATATACTAGGGCTGCCACCCGTTGCCGTGACGGGCACGGCCGTCGTCTTACGGCCCGTTGACTCGTACTTTTGAGCTCCGACGGTACGGTACAGTCAACGGGACGGCCGTACCGATCTGAAATTTCTTTGGTGTTTTGTTTGAGGGTAATGTGGCTCGAGGTGATCTATTATAGTGCTGTAAAACCCACTGGGACACTCACACCGGCAATCACAAAATTTCGGGCGGCCCGAGCCGCAAATCGAAACTCAAAGTGTTGAGTTAACAATAGTTGGGCGTGAAATCCAAGCTGATTCTCTAAGTTTCGTAAAAGAATTCATGCGCACTGAAAGCCAAAGAAAAATCTTTGTATTCGACTTAATTGAAGCGTTAATGGTACTCAAAGTTTCAGTTTACAAAAAAGGCGAGCCGAAATCATGTTACGAAACTAGAGGTATCGACATACAAAAAGCTGGAGCTGAAACCAATATAAAATTTAGTGTCTCAGGTGTGCTTTCAGCGCTGCTGAAAGCAAAGTCGAAACTTTGCATTTCGAACGAGGTGAAATTAAACCAGATTCGATTTCACCTGGTTCGAAATGCAAAGTTTCGGCTTTGATTTCAGGTGAGGTGAAAGCACACCTGAAATGCTAGAATCCGTATTGGTTTCAGCTACATTGTTTTGCATGTTGATGCCTATGGTTTCGCAACATGATTTCAGCTTGCACTATTTGTAAGGATAATTCTAATGAGAAACCCGGTTTCTCGAGAAACCCCCTTCCAAATATGGTGTGTTATTGGGAAACCGGGTTTCTCGGGAAACCCCTCGCCAAGATTTTCACCTATGGAGAGTTTGGCACAGGCAGCATTCCCTTGAGCATCTGTTTTTTGGTTTGCTAACACATTGGCAGTGAAAATAGTACATGTGAGTCAACACCAACGTGTTCGGGTGGTGGCAAAAAAAAGAGTTCCTTGAGCACGACATTCCTGAACTGTGCATTATTGCTCTCACCTCGATTTCAGCAGCCGGAGTGTTCGTGGACTTACTTTCAGCACAGAGCATGTTTTCATTGTGATTTGTGTGCAGCCATGTGCAGCTGCTAGCTACGGCAAGGCCTTCGGCCGAAGAATTTGATGCATGGCTGATGCGTCGCGCGGCTGGGCTCGGCGCGGCCCAAATCTGCTTGATGCGCGGCTTCACACTGACAAAAACAGCATAAAATCTCGATACTCCTCAGCTGAAACAAGAAGGAAAGCTGCACAAGGTCCAATTGTGATACAAACCTCAAGCTGAGAGTGTTATCCTGCAAGTGCGGCCATGCCGAACGGTCCGGATGTACGGCAATCAACCGCGAGGAAGAAATTGCTCAAATAAATCTGAAACTGCGTCCATGGTGTTGCCCTCATTGAACATGCAATACACTCGAATTTCGGAGTGTACCCACTCATTACATGCTCAGAATTCGATCAAATAAGTCGAAAGGGTTTCCCATTAGAAAAATCGAAGATTTCTCTGATGGACTGGGGTTTCCCAAGAAATCGGGTTGCCCATTAGAATAATCCCTATTTGTAAACTGAAACTTTGAGTACCATTAAAGTTTCACTGAAGTTGAATACAAAGACTTTTCTTTGGCTTTCAGTGCGCACGAATTCTTTTACAAAACTCAGAGAATCAGCTTAGATTTCAGGCCCAACTATTGTCAATTCGACGCTTTAAATTTCGACTTGCGGCTCGGCTCATCCGAAATTTCGTGATTGCTGGTGTGACTTGACAGTCATTTACACCTCCCCGGACTTCATGAACGCACTAAACAATTTTTGTGAGTCAAAATACCAGGTCTTCCCCAAAGCGGAACAATAGTTCGGCAGTCTCGGCTGAGTGCAGCACATTCTCCAATAGGCTCAGCAGTCTTGAAAGGGCTCGAAATAAGTTGTAAATGGACGAAAGTGAGCCAATGGCGCCGTATCCATCTATGTTTTCAGTTGCTCTCCTCAACCTCTCGGTATTCAATATTCACTTTTTCATGTCGTTTTGGCGCTCGCCATTCGCAACCTTATCTATTTCATCGTGTCTCCGACACTTATTGCCGTACCTTCGACATTCGTTTGTAACGCTCAAACGAAGCCTGGATACCATCCCCAATGAAAGTCAGCTTCTCCGTGATCTGCGCGAAGTCCCAAAAAGAGATGTTAGCTAGGGCACACAGCGGATATACTAGCGTCAATTGCGACCCTGCCTGCAGTCACGTCCCCGAATATCGTTCTCTTGAGCAAATCCCGACGGAGCAGAACAGCAATCCCGCCATTCCAAGCAGTCGCGGCAAAACCCTCAATAATCTGAGGCTATTTCCGAAGAAATAAAGTCCCTGTAATGACCGCTTTCTGCTTACGAGGTAGGGTGGTTCGGCGACCTTGCGGCAAGTAGAAAAAGTGGGTTTTTCACAGAACTTTACCCCTCTTGACTCGACTCAACGCGAACCATCCGACGCGGCTGGAGCACTCGAAATCGGTGGGAACAGTCCAGCTCGCGCCTTCTCTCTGTTCAAATGATCCACCCTCTAGGTTTGTCATGTGCGTGTCCGAGTCTACCTGCTACCCTCCGCTGGTAAGTCCTTACCCTTCTTTTCTTTTCTTCTGCAACGTGCAACGGTGTGCGGCGAAACTTACAAGACCATGCACTGCCGCACAGATCTCAGCTTCCCCGGGCCAGAAGTGAGTGCTTTCTAATCAATTACTGTCGCAGTATCTGACATATACTATTACTCCAGGACTCGGAACACCTCGCTGGGAGCGCGGGCGATATGATAGATTTTTAACTTGGGTTTTCTTGATGGTCAGTATCCCGAATCTATATGCTGACCCGAGAACCAAACACTCATCGAGGTAGGCCATCTTGTCATCATTCTGGACTCATAAAATTCTGCTTCAGACCCTATCCCCCCGTCCCCATATCTGCGTTGAACCTCAAAATTCAACCCCACACCTGATCCTCGACATTTTCCGGGACGTCGATTCAACTCAAGTTTCGTTCAGGGTTAGTCACCTAAACCTTACTCAGTATATTTATTGAACTCATATGACCGGGTCTGTACCTCCCATTTCTCTCTGACATTATTTACCCTCGGGCGAACCCCGAAATTATGCTTGTGCTTCAATTCAACCGGACTCTCGCGACTCTCGCCTCAATTCCATGGAATCGTATATCGTTCTTCCTCACATCTTGCGGAGTACATTATAACGTCTTAGCAGGTCAAAATGATGTCAGGACTTGCACGTCAAGGCCACCAATCCTCAAACATTTGACGTTCAGTTGGGTTCAACAGTTCCGGTGCGTATCTAATCCTCTGCCATTCGTTTGACCCGAATCGACCTCGTTTCAGATCCAAACAAGCTTTCCACCATCCCAACTCAACACGACCCTTTAAATTTCCAAGTCAACCTTTATTTCTTGTTTGTTTGTGAACTCAGGCAATCTGCCGCGGAGCTAGACAATTCCTTTGGGGCTCATAGATAGAAGCCTTTGGTACTTGTTTTCATTGACGCAATGAGGAATTGTCGCCGAAGATCGAGAGGAGAAACACAGGGCAGAGGTGTTTTTCGCCAAGGATGAGTAGCCCCGCGGTAACACGGACGGGTCGGAAAATCGCAATCGGCTCAAAGCCGTCATAACAACCACCCTGTTTCCTTTCCTTTAATTTGAGGTACGTTTGCTGGCGTTCCTTGAGTATTCCTCATGTCTGAGCAATCCCGCCATGCTCAGGGCATCCCAAATCGATTGAGCGACAGATTAAATCGGACTCTGGGACGGGCAATTTGGGGCCATTCCAAGCAAATCGAAGCCCGTGAATTTCAAGTTTCTTGATGTTTTAGGAAGGGATACTTGTACTTGAATTTCACGATACATTTCATGATGGTTGACTTGCACTTTTTGTGGTTCTGTTGCGTATTGTGAAATCCTGATGCTTTGAGGTGGATGCTTTTTCCCACTGGCAGAGTCGTGACGGTGGAGCCGAGTGGGCCTCCGATGGCTCGAGCAAGGTACAAAACTCAGGTTATGACCTCGGAAAATTTCCTGTATACATGTATGTGTGTTGGCAAGGTTGGTTCCCTGCTGGCCAGCAGGAAAAACGAAATAGCCAGAAGCGTCGGTTCAGTCTGGTCTTGTGTACCTCCTCCGGATAGCGGGTTATCCATACATATTCCCGAGCAAGATATTGAACTGATTGCGGTTTCCGCTGAAAAATGCTGCGGAGACCGTGATTCGTTGGAGTGTGTACCGCCGACCTCGAGACTAGAGTTCCAAACCAGAGCAAATCGGATTCTCCTGGAGGGAACGCACTCGGCAGTGGAGTTGAAGACGCTTCGATGTCCGGTTCACCGTAGGAGAATGTTGATTAAGATTATCTCGGGAATCTTGAGACGGTGTGGAGGAACAGGCAAGTGCCGGCCAGAACTTGAGCACGAAATTCAACGAGAGTTCGGCTGATCCGCAATGAGACTCGACCAGGGTTTGAAGAAAGCTCCGATTGAGATTGAAATTTCCTGCACAAACATTTGCGGATACAACTTCAGTCCTACTTCTGTGGGACCACGCCGTGAAATAGATGCGAAACCCGGCGCCCGACCTCTGCGCATCTGCCGGTTTGAATAGGCGGAAAGAAGTTTCTGTCGGCACAAACGTAAGACTATCCTGGACCAGTGTGAAGAAGATGGGTCCCACGGGGAGGAAATGAACGGTTCCTGCGCGTTTGCAGATCTCGGTTCGATACCTGACGCAGAACTTGAACTAGATCCGAGTTCGAGAGGGGATTGTACCCTCGCAGAATTGGGGATTTTGGGGATTTTTGAATTATACACAGACATCGAACCGCTCAGTATTGTGAGCCCAGTTGGAGCCTATAGGTCGATAGATGCTGTGAATGGGGAAATGTGACGCCGGTAAGGCACGAAGCTGGCCGTTTTCGCGTTAGAATGCGATGCCTTGACTGAAGGAATCGAGACTTTAATTACGTCGAATGAGATGGCGCAAGACTTGGCCGTCGAGTCGAACTTGGAACTTGAAGCGCGGATTAATTTGAGATTGAACGTCAAAGGTGTTGGAAAAAAAAAGTGTCGCGCATGCATAAAAACTGGAACACGCGAGATTAGGATGCGAAGACTCAAAGGATAAGTTGAAACTTACGTCGGATAAGTTCAGAGTTGCGTCCCGGCTTGAGTTGGGTGTGAGCGGCTTGATTCGAGATCGAATGTCAAAATATTTGAAAAAATGCGTCGTTGGTGCGTAAAACCTGGAGGGTTCAAAGTTGGAATGTAATGCCTTGAATGAATTGTGTTCGATGCAGACTTACGTTGAAACAGTGCAGAAGGTGCATGCCGAGTGGAATTTAAAATATTTGAGAGATGCGGCCTCGGCGCGTAAGGACTGAAGGGTTTGAGGTTAGAATGCAAATAGACGAAGCATTTGAAGGATATATTGAGGGCTTACGTTGAATGAGTCCAGAACTTGCGTGAGGAGTTGAGTTTCATTCGACGGCTTGATCAGAAAAATTGAACGTCAAAATATTTGAAGAAACGTGTCGTGACCTCTAGAAGCTGGAGGGTTGGAGGTCTGAATACGAATAAATGGAGCAGTTGAGAGATATTGAAGACTTACGTGCAAAAATTGGGTTTGATGGAAGCGGCGGGATTCGAGATTGAACGCCAAAAAGCTCCGGCGTCAAAAAGTGGTCGATTCAAACGTGCCGATGCGGTATTTGGATGTGATGGTAAAAACTGGGTGGAATAATGGCCGGAAGAGCGTGCCGAAGATTGGAGTTGAGGTTGAAGACCGAGTTTGAATTTCCAAACATAGTTGAGGCCTGGAAAGCGATTTGGTCAGTCAAACAATCACCATGAGGGTTTATAATGAAAGGTTGGGCAGGCTTACCAAGAAGGGAACTTGAAGGAATTGAAGTTGAACATGCCATTGACGGCTCGGCGAGTTCCGCGGTCACGTGCGTGGTTGAATTTGAAGTTCATAAGTCGGATTGGCGCGCGTGGATGAATTCAACGTGGATAAGGGCCATAAGTGCATCGGATGAGCTCAATTCAATCTTAGGTGGATGTAAATGAAGAGGGCTTACCTTGATAAAGCGTTTTGGAGTCCCCGAGATGGCCGAGCGTGGTTGAACTTGGCGTTCGAGCATTTTCGGCCTTATGGCGCATTATTGGCATGGAGGAGGACTAGAAGGAGTTTTGTCAGTTATTAATTGTGAAAATTAATGAATTTGACGACGACTTACCGTCATGAAGCAGTTTGAAGTTGAAACTTGCGGCAGAGTAGAACTTGACGTGGGATCATAGTTTCGGCCTCCGAACATAAGTAATTTCGGGCACGGTGAAAGTGCCGCCCCTGCCGCCAAGTGCCGCCCTTTGATGGTGGGGGCGGCACCAACACTAACGCCCCTCACAACGGTTGCCGCCCTTTGCAGGCGGCAATGTGGTCACGTCACACTTACCTGCCGCCCCCACTATGAATATTACTGCCTGTAAACAGGTATTTTTATTGCAATCTCACAGGTTCAACCTCAAGTTTCAACCACATTCAAACTTTAAAGATACCAATAACACTAGTATAAGGTAGGTAATTAGTACTCCTACTTCGCTAGTCGGGTACTTCTGCGAACTCCGGGAGGGGTAGGCTTGGGCACATACTTGCTACCCTTGCGCTTGTGGCGAGGTTTGCCGTCATCCGAGTCGGAATCGAGAATAGTGCCGGGTATCCTTTAGTCCCAGCTCGATGCTGGCGAGATTTGTGCCAAGTCCATCAATAGATAATCAGGACTCTGGGTCCTGGAGTCTGAAAAATTATTAGCAGACGGTATTTCAAGCTACAAAATTGCAAACTGGGCACGGTGACCGGAGGCTGCCCCTGTCCTCGGGAGTTGTCACCCTCGGTGGTGGTCGGAATTGGAGCGCTTGCGACAGAGCTCGCTGGTGCTGTCTCGCGATATAGTTGCTGGGCAGGCACTCGAACCATCCCGATTAATTGGCCTCCTCAGTGAGTGTTTAGCGAAAGACATGCACACAGACATTGGACATACCACTTTCGTCGAAGTACGGGATCAGCTGGGTTTCACGAGGCCGGGAGAAGTAGGCATAGAGTCTTTGAAGTATCGAGGTGAGACGAGTCAAGTTACTAGCTATGAGGCAGAGAATCAGGGTAACATAGAGCCAGTCGAGCATCGAGGTTGTCTCGAAGCACAGTTAGGAGAAACACAACTGAAACCCAACGGACTCACGGATAAATCAAAGGACCACTGTAAGTACTGCGGAACACTAAACACCTATGTTGTGCGTGTGGTGGGTAGTCTACCGCCGTTTGTACTCAGCCTTCAAGTTTCAACCCACCGAGAACAAAAAGTTCAAAAACCAATAATCTGCCTGATCTTTTGGTTAGAAGTAGCAGTGCAAAGGTAACCAAGCAAGGGTTGACCTGTTCAGTCCAGCCTCTGTGAGATTCAAAAATAAAAAAAAAGAATCCACATCAGAGACTGACGCCGTTGCCGCCCCCATTGACGCCCGTGTGACAGATTGCCGCCCCTGTCACGTAGGAACATTGCCGCCCCCCCCACAATTTGCCGCCCCTGCAATGAGGGTGACGCCCCCTGCCGCCCCCGTTGCCGCCCCACTGATGCCCCCTGCCGCCCCCACTGCCGCCCCCTGTGCCGCCCCCCGAAATAAATTGCCGCCCCCTACGACTGACTTTGCCGCCCCCAGAGTGCCACCCTTGAGGCAAAAATTTGACTTCTTACAGTGTCGATGGGTTAGAATGTATTGAACTTCACACATGGTACACTTTAACGCTGCCTAGTGAGTTAAAAAACCTCCCAGCAACAATCTTCATCCCAAATTCTCTAAGTTGCCTATAAACTGCCGCCCCTGTTGCCGCCCCCACTGCCGCCCCGGGGCGGCAAAGGGCGGCAGGGGCGGCACTTTCCCTTTGCCCAGTAATTTCGTAGTAATTTCGGCATGACAACGGACTGAAAAAAGACGTTTGTGAGTTCAAAAACGTGAAGTGGGAGAGATAAGCATGGAGTGACCTCGATCGGCGGCCAGAGTTGATTTTGCAAAAGTTCAGCGTCAGGAGGAGTGGGAAAAGCGACGGACGCCAGAGTGGGGGCAGCTGCCAACGACACCGGAGTGGGGGGGCGGAAGGACGCCTATGCCGGATGAGTGGAGGGTGACTGGATGGGAGGTGGTGACGGCGACGCCGATCGGCGAGGACGAGGGACGATGGTTGTGCATTCCGGGGCTGGCAGGTAAAAGGGTAGATGTCCGTGTTCGGCTGAAAACGGCGGGGAGCCGGGTGAGTGACAGGCACATAGCAGCCGCTGGGAAGTTGGGTTTCATCGAGCTGCGGGACGCCCTACCGGAAAGCGCGCTGACCAAGGAGATTTCGGTGTACCGCACTGGGGACGGCGATGCGAATTGAGCCACGATGGCTGCTACCCGTACGAACCACTCTCAACCCGCCGTGGAACGAAGTGGACGTGTCGATTGTGAAGGTGCAAGTGCGGGTGGTAATCATAGGCCCGGATGCTGACGGAAAAAGAGAGCATGAGGGGGGCTACGCTGAGACGTGGCCGAATACACCGGAGATGGGAAACACGGTGTGGGTCAGATTCGAGCGGGTGCCAGAGGGGGCTGAGGTAGAATGGAGGAAATATCCTGTGGAGTCGTTGTGTCGGGCGTTGAACGAGTAGGGTGCATTCACGCGCAAGTCGCGATTCTAATATTACAAGAGCGCGCCGGGGTGCTTCGCGCCCCGGCAATCTTTTGGTCATGCTACATAAATGTGCGGCGCCAGGACGTCGCAAAGTCATTATAGCGACCAACACCAGTTTACACTGTGAGACATTGAAAACCACTGAAAGTTGTCGCAAGGATCTGTTTGCGACGAAACATGAAGTTGGACGCTACAGTACAGGCTATACCGCGCACAGGTAGGTTTTGAATTTCCGTCGTTGAATATTCGGAGTTGATGGAATTTCATTATTCGGACGGATTATTCTAATGGGCAACCCGGTTTCTTGGGAAACCCCAGTCTATCAGAGAAATCTTTGATTTTTCTAATGAGAAACCCCCTTAAATGTCTTTACCACTTTTCCCAGAGGATTAAACTGCGAAGATTCAGAGCGTCGGATCCACGGGGGAGTCGGATCAGGCGGGTCGAGTCCAACTCCCCTTGACTCGCTTACAATGCTGCGCGGAACCCGACTGGCGGCCTAATGGGGACAAATTAATGCTGCTTTGTCTTGCCTGCCACCGCAGCTGACCTGCTGCACAGCTATTCCTATTGTTCTTTCTGCCCGCTGCAAGTCCAATGCCACGCGCCGGTGAGTCCTGATGTGTCTCCCTCGAGACCCTTCCCTGCTGATGAGGCCGCTGTTCACCGATTCGGCCGCTCATGGGCCTTCATTACCGATTCATTATAGTGCTTTGGCTTTTGAAACACATGCACACCGGCGCCTCTTGGGTACTTCAAGGTATCAATACATATTGCCAAATCATGATCAAAACACATTTAAAATTCATTAATGATGAAGTTTCCGCAGGGCTTGGCCTGCACTTGACCTAGGAAAAGGGAGTCTAGTATTGGCTTATTTTCTCCCACAATCCTGCCTTAAAAATTACTTCCAAAGACCAAATAACGACAAAAGGCCGGGTCCGACTCTTGGCAACACAGCCTTGGCACCGCCTCTGCAGCGCCAGAGAGTCCGACTGGACTCAACCCGACCCGACTCTCCCATGCCTCGGATGCTCTCCGAAGATTGCCTTGTGTACTTCTTGATTTGAACTACCACAAACTGAGAGGATTTGTCATTTTTGTACCCTTCCGCGGTGCCGGTCAGGTGCCGGATGATCGGCATCTCCGCATTTTCTGCCGACATCTCGGCAGATGTCAATAAGCCCACAGTTGAACATTCTGAATTGTTCGGTAGTAGGTGAGCAGTGTTTATCAATTGTTCATCTATCAACCTCTCTTTTGGCAGAGTTTCGCGCTAAGAATCTTGACCGGCGCGGGCAATCAAGAATGAGAGAACAATGTCTTCGATGGGAGGTACGCATGGTAAAAGCCATAGCCGGATGCCGAGGCATTTCTATGGTCTCCAAAAGGTGAATTCCTCACATTTTTGCTTTCTGTGTTGAGTAAACCAACATATAGTGAGCTCGGCAAGAAGCCGACCGGGCGGAGCAAGCAGGGGCTTCTCAGGAAACCGGGCTTCCCACTAACACCAAATATTTTGACAGGGGTTTCTCGAGAAACCGGGTTTCTCATTAGAATTATCCCATTCGGACTCCGTTGCGTGCATGGCCAATATTCACTGTTGCACTATCTGCCTTGATACATGAGGTTCCAAATGTTGAAAGTTCCCGACAACGGCCGGTAGAACGCAAAGACAACGATGACGGTCGATTGTCATTGGGTGGCAAAATGTATACACATCCGAGGATTACTAGCAGGATGTCGTGGCCGTTGACAAAAGAGGAAGCAAAAGCTGTAGCTACTGCCAGTGATAGCCGCAGTTTACCGTAGTGCCGAATGATACAGGGATTAAGACGCAGAAGGAATTCATGGCTCGGGATCAACGAATGGAGGATCGGCATGACAACGGAGCAGTTGAGTCAGTACATACTGTAGTATTTCGACCAAATGTTCACTGATTTTGGTTTTTTTCGTCTCCGAGATGACCGAAAAATTTCCTTTTGAATTAAGGTGATTTTTGCACACATCATATAAAGTCCAGTGTCACCCGTCACTGAACATTTGGTCGAAATACTACAGTAATCTTATAAAGAGAGAGGCATAACGAAATTGTAGTTCAGGTCGATTACATACATGCTTCCTTGTCTTTACTATAAAAGAACCTGTGCCCCCGACCGAATGTCATATTCCGAGGGAATATTGGCATTTCACCGTCAACTCACCGTGAGGTTATTTATTCCACTGGCGGTCAAAGCGACACGACGGTGTAAGAAACCATTCCCCCGACCGGACATCGTATTGCCAAAGAATATCCCTCGCCGTAGTAACCTTTCCCGCGATGTCGCCGCGTCAAGCATGCTCACATAAGTTCACGGCCCTCCTTCTGAACCTCCGAGTACGCCCGTGTTCAACCTAGCTGATACAATATTTAGACACAGTGTCGCGGTACTCTTCAGGTAGTCTCGAACTTCTTGCGGCAGTGAGGTGAGACAGCCCGTTCTGAGAGGGGAGAGACGCGGCCGAGATTCCGAGTTTCGGGCAAAGCTCGAGACGCGCCGGATTTCACTTCACAGGCTTGAGACGCGTCGAATTCAAGACCAGGCACTTTAATTGAACATAGAAGTGTCTGAGAATGCTCGAGACGCGTAGAACCAAAGGAAGACGAGTAGAATAACGGTCTGATCAATTAATTATCTTTGCCTCAATGAACTTCAAGCACCAAAATCAGATTTTATACCGGTGCAGGCGTGTTCTTGATGGTCTGGTTCGACACTGAAATTTGGTCAGTCCAAGCCAGACAACACGGGCACATGATTGACGGAGTTATGCAAAGAGGGACCTCAAAGGCTACAAGGAATAAGTAGAGACTGAAAGACCTAGGCAGTGCAACTGCCTACTAGTAGGTCTTGCCGCAGTTGATGATCGATGAGTCTTCAACCCCAGCAGAGTCGTCGCAAAGTCGTCCGCCGAGTCGTCAAGTTGTCGTCAAGTTTCTGTTAGAGCTTCGAGAGGATTCAAGTTCTTGGCCCAGGCAGCCCGTAGAAGCGAATATAGGACCACTAGACAGCGTTCTCAGAAGCTTGATGGTGTCGCCGCCGCAAGAGAGTTGCCAGAGAAAACACGCTAGGCGCGCCATCAGCGCTGAGAAAACCCGACGCTCCGCGCCGAACCGCATTTGGTCGGCTAACCTTTGTCAAGTACCTCAACGCCGTTTTCTTCACTGCGTTGCATCTCGCCCTCTAATTGCCCCAAGACTTTCTGGATAGCGTCATGGAGTTCACCCGCATTTTTTTCCCTCATAGCCCGGCCACAAACCTTCAAATGACTTCGATATTTAAAAAACGCACTTTGCCTGTCTTGTACGGAACCACCGATGGTGGGGGAACTGAGGACATCACCAAATACTCGGGCACATAATTCTGACTGGTCCGTTCCTTGCTTGGCCCTTAGGACGATCCGCGTTGATGCGGAAACCGGGTTTGAACCAATGTCGAGGATCTCACTATTATGCACTCCTGTGGGCATCAAGCTATGCCATAGCAGCGCCTTCGAGGCGTCCAAAGTGTTGGGTGGGGTGTGGACTCGTGGTCGTGAGTTTTGGTTTTGCAGTGCGCCGAGCGCGGTCGCACATAATACATTTGATTTAATGTAACCAGAGCCTGCTCGTAAGAGTCGTAACGTTAATATTCTCCCTCAACGAACTTGGTGCCTTCTTTTGTAGGTTGAACCTGAGGAACTACACGTAATTCAAGACCGAGAAACTTGAAAGAACTTGAAGCCACTGGCGAGACCTCTAGAGATACGAGTCGTAATGAGTCGCTAAGGCTCCAACGGTTTCGGTTTATAAATGGTTTTAAATCGTTAAAACCGTTTTATTTAGGTTTAGTTTGACGGACAGGGTAAACTGTAAACAAACGGTTTTATAAACGGTTTAAATGTTTGCCTTGCATACCCTACCTGGAGAGGGTCTTCTGCCTGCAAGCCAGTGATTGTAATTTATCAGGGAGTTCCAAAAGACTGTATCTCAGCCAACTGAACATGATACACCGATTTGGACACAAAAGGTTAGGGGCTACTTCCCGATCTGGGAGTATCACTGCCATCAAATATCGTTGATGTCGTTCGGCGCGCAGTTGGAGAGGTGAATCAGAGGTCGCTAGGGCCTCCGGTGTCCACAAGGATATCTGCTGGAGTTGCTTTTGAGTCAGCGACATTATTTGGTGACTTGGCCTTCCGTTACCACATCATACACAGTGAGCCCAAATACCCGCAAAAAATACTGTTCATAAACGGTTTTAAACAGTTTCTAAACGGTTTAGATACTGTTTAGGTTTAGTTTACCAAAAGTTTTAAACCTAAACTAAATGGTTGGAGCCTTACTCGGACTCATACGAGAACTGGGGTTGGCACTAGGCAGCGAGAGACCAGCGCAGTTACTGCAACGAGCTATTTTGGAGCACCCAGGGTGGGGCCTCCTCATCCAGCGTTGGGACATTGAAAAAGCAGACGAGAGCGGCGGAACCGGGTCGCTGTTTGGGATCGGCTTGTGGATTAAACAAGCCTACAGCTTGTGAAGTAAACAAGTCTACAATGTACACGTCCTCCTCCTGCCAGTGGAACCGCCGGTAACGCAGTCGAGGCACGGCCAGCCGCTGTGTCTCAGGCGACGTTATTGTGCGCCTCAAGAACGTCCTCGCCCAATTAGTCAGCCCAGAGACGCAGTCGAGGCACGGCCAGCCGCCGTGTCTCAGGCGACGTTATTGTGCGCCTCAAGAACGTCCTCGTCCAATTGGTCAGCGCAGAGACGCAGTCGAGGCACGGCCAGCCGCCGTGTCTCAGGCGACGTTATTGTGCGCCTCAAGAATCGCCCAATTGGTCAGCCCAGAAACGCAGTCGAGGCACAGCTCCCTGCAGCCGTGCCTCAGACGATGTTACTGCGCGTGCCGAACTAACCGACGCCCGACCCAAGTATGTCGACTGCTCTTACTTATTTCCGCATAGCGCATAGCCTGACCAAGTCCTATCCTCAGCCCTCATGATAACTCATTCGGAGACCACGGAACACAAAGTAATTTCTTTCACATTTTCGTCGCTGCCGAATCATTAATCGTTCCATAGATATTTATCCCTTCTGTATAATACGGAGGCAGTCGCTACGGGGAACCACGCGAGCTCCGACCAGGATTCCACGAACGACCCTGGTTTGTTCCTCCAACCCGTGGTCTTTGACGAAAACGTAAATGCTTGTTCCTCACTTATTTCCGCAGAATGCTAACCAGTTTTTTAGTCGATTGAAATGCTCTGCGCTCACTTTGGTCTGCTGGGATCCTTTAGGTTGTTCATCCCCTCCAAAGCCGCCAGCGGTAAATAGTGATTGAACGTCAGGATTTCATCTCATTTTTTCTGTAGACCAGGAACGTGATTCGTCTATTGACCGCCCATGCCCGGATGACGGACTACGCCTTCCTGATCATGAAATGAATGGAAGTTGCTGGGAAGTGAAATGGAGTCATCGGGATGACTCCGCCAGCGCGTTAATGGTATTCACGCCCCATCTTCTCTTGTTATCTGTATTCACAACCGTTCCTAGACTCTTCGGCGCGTTCCTCATCTGACGGTGACCTGGGCCCACCAGTCCGCTCCGTGCCCGTCGAAAGACCAAAATGCACCTTCGACGCCGTCGAATGACCATTTACACCACCCGCAGCCTGTAATGGGCTCGTCGTGGGTCCTCACCAGCTCGCGCGATTCGCTCGCCCAGCAGCAGTATTCCCATTACGGCCATGGCGCCCCCACGCCCGCCAATTTGCCCGGTGTCGACGTGCGTGCAGTGTCGACGCCGAACTCTGGGAAAGGGCACGACGAGCATACCACAGGCGGGAGCAGCTCGACGGGCAAGGCAGCGGGGTTGTATCGGAACCGCGCGAATCTGCTCACGACGTTTCGGCTGTGGCGGAAGCAGAATGCGGGTGCGGCAGCGGAGCGGGGTGCGCCGACCGGGGGCGACGCATCCGCTGTATAATCGCAACTCGTCAGCGCCGCAGACCTCCCCGTCAACTTCAAAAGTTTCTTTTTTCAGCGATTTTCAAAACACGTACGTCTGTCTTTCTTTTGTGTTACCTCGCTCTCATACTGATCTACCTTCGTTCTCATACAGTCGCCGGACCGCTCTGCGCCATCAAACGCTTGCAGCGCATGTGCATCCCCGCAGATGGGAATTTCCAAGATTCTTTCCCTGGAATCTTTACAGTACGTAGGTCAATGTCTCTTCCTGTTCCCTCACTCTCATACTAACTCACCTTCGTCCCCGTACAGTCACCGCGCCCCTCTGCACTGGCGGGCGCCCGAAGTGCATGTGCATCCCCGCAGATGGGAATTTTCAAGTTTCTTTTCAGCGATCTTCAAGACACGTACGTCGGTCTTTCTTTTATGTTACCTCGCTCTCATACTGATCTTCCTTTGTCCTCATGCAGTCACCGCACCGCTCTGTGCCATCAAACGCTTGATGGGAATTTTCAAGTTTCTTTTCAGCGATCTTCAAGACACGTACGTCGGTCTTTCTTTTTGTATTACCTCGCTCTCATACTGATCTACCTTCGTCCTCATGCAGTCACCGCACCGCTCTGCGCCGTCAAACGCTTGATGGGAATTTTCAAGTTTCTTTTCAGCGATCTTCAAGACACGTACGTCGGTCTTTCTTTTATGTTACCTCGCTCTCATACTGATCTTCCGTTGTCCTCATGCAGTCACCGCACCGCTCTGTGCCATCAAACGCTTGATGGGAATTTTCAAGTTTCTTTTTAGCGATCTTCAAGACACGTACGTCGGTCTTTCTTTTATGTTACCTCGCTCTCATACTGATCTTCCTTTGTCCTCATGCAGTCACCGCACCGCTCTGTGCCATTAAACGCTTGATGGGAATTTTCAAGTTTCTTTTTAGCGATCTTCAAGACACGTACGTCGGTCTTTCTTTTATGTTACCTCGCTCTCATACTGATCTTCCGTTGTCCTCATGCAGTCACCGCACCGCTCTGTGCCATCAAACGCTTGATGGGAATTTTCAAGTTTCTTTTTAGCGATCTTCAAGACACGTACGTCAGTCTTTCTTTTATGTTACCTCGCTCTCATACTGATCTTCCTTTGTCCTCATGCAGTCACCGCACCGCTCTGTGCCATCAAACGCTTGATGGGAATTTTCAAGTTTCTTTTCAGCGATCTTCAAGACACGTACGTCGGTCTTTCTTTTATGTTACCTCGCTCTCATACTGATCTTCCTTTGTCCTCATGCAGTCACCGCACCGCTCTGTGCCATCAAACGCTTGATGGGAATTTTCAAGTTTCTTTTCAGCGATCTTCAAGACACGTACGTCGGTCTTTCTTTTTGTGTTACCTCGCTCTCATACCGATCTACCTTCGTCCTCATGCAGTCACCGCACCGCTCTGCGCTTGATGGGAATTTTCAAGTTTCTTTTTAGCGATCTTCAAGACACGTACGTCGGTCTTTCTTTTATGTTACCTCGCTCTCATACTGATCTTCCTTTGTCCTCATGCAGTCACCGCACCGCTCTGTGCCATCAAACGCTTGATGGGAATTTTCAAGTTTCTTTTTAGCGATCTTCAAGACACGTACGTCGGTCTTTCTTTTATGTTACCTCGCTCTCATACTGAGCTTCCTTTGTCCTCATGCAGTCACCGCACCGCTCTGTGCCATCAAACGCTTGATGGGAATTTTCAAGTTTCTTTTCAGCGATCTTCAAGACACGTACGTCGGTCTTTCTTTTGTGTTACCTCGCTCTCATACTGATCTACCTTCGTCCTCATGCAGTCACCGCACCGCTCTGCGCCGTCAAACGCTTGCAGCGCATGTGCATCCCCGCAGATGGGAATTTTCAAGTTTCTTTTCAGCGATCCTCAAGGTATGTACATCAGTCTTTTTTCGTGTTGCCTCGCTCTCATACTGACCCGCCTTTGTCCTCGTACAGTCGCCGGGCCGCTTATGCTCTGTGCTCATGAGCGTCGGCTGCAATGATCCTTGAGTTCATGAATCTCTTTTACAAACCTCAATTGCACCGAATTTAACTCCGACCTTATGCCCTGACGCTGAACTTTTGCAAAATCAACTCTGGCCGCCGATCGAGGTCAGTTCTTGCTTATCTCTCCCACTTCACGTTTTTGAACTCACAAACGTCTTTTTTTCAGTCCGTCATCATGCCGAAATTACTTATGTTCGGAGGCCGAAACTATGATCCCACGTCAAGTTCTACTCTGCCGCAAATTTCAACTTCAAACTGCTTCATGACGGTAAGTCGTCGTCAAATTCATTAATCTTCACAATTCATAACTGACAAAACTCCTTCTAGTCCTCATCCATGCCAATAATACGCCATGAGGACGAAAATGCTCGAACGCCAAGTTCAACCACGCTCGGCCATCTCGGGGACTCCAAAACGCTTTATCAAGGTAAGCCCTCTTCGTTTACATCCACCTAAGATTAAATTGAGCTCATCCGATGCACTTATGGCCCTCATCCACGTTGAATTCGTCCACGCGCGCCAATCCCACTTTTGAACTTCAAAATTCAAACACGCACGTGACCGCGGAACTCGCCGAGGTGTAAATCGCTCGTTGGCCGCGGTGGGCTGAGGGAGACGGGGCTGCGAGTGTAGATCGCTCGCTGACGTCGTCGCCCCCCGCCAGCGCCCAACACCTAGCGGATGTCAGCAATACCCGACCCGCACAAGTACCCTCGGCACCCGCAAGTGGCTCAATCTCAATCTCACGCGCCTTCCAGGTCTCAAAAATCAATTGCATTGCTCTGGCATGATTCCTGGGTAGCTGGGTGTTTACAGACGTTGCATACCATGGCGCATATCGTGACCCTCTACTCTCCCCGGGTGTGAATCGCTCGGGCGAGGCTTCTAGTCGCGCAAAGGGCCCACAATATTCGCCTTGTGTCTCTGTTTCTGCAAGCCATGCTCGGTCGTGTGCGACATGACGCCAAAATTCGCTTTCAAGACTCGCGGCGACCCTTTGACCTTCCCTGGGTGTAAATCGCTCAGCGTTGGTCTGAATCGCTTTTCACATCCCCAAATCACGCTGGAATCCATTCCGTTGCCTTCTGCGTTGGCGCTGAACCGCGAGAGCTGCTCCGAGGTCAGTTTTATTTCTGATTTGATAACCCGATTTTGACTACCTTCCCATCCAGCTCCACCACCTCTTCTCTCAGCCGTTCAAGACTCCCGTGGGTAGTGCGTTACACCTCGCATGTACTTTTGGTAAATTTTCTAAGCTCCCCACCCAATACACACCGAGCTAATACTTGTCTTTGCAGTGAGTCCGAATTTTATTATTTTATGATAACCTTGACGCCCAATGCGTCAACGCGGGCTTGTGTATCATTCATGAGTTTCCTCCGCTCACGCTGAACAGCGAGAGACTCTCCGAGGTCAGTTTTTTTTTCTGACCCGATAACCTGATTTTGACCATCTTCCCATCTAGCTCCACCACCTCTTAGCCCAGCCGCCCAAGGCTCACGCCAGCAGTGCGTTAGGACTATCTTATACTTTTGGTAAGTCACACAAGTCCCCCCACCAGATACTCGCCGAGTTAATGCTTGTTTCCACAGCCAATACGAATTTTATTGTTTTATCTCAAACCTCGCGCCCTACGCGTCAAAGCGGACTTGGAGGTCACTCGTGGGCTTCCTCCGCTCACGCCGAGCAGCGAGAGACGCTGCGTGGTCAGTTTTTCTTCTAACCCGATCACCCGATTTTGACCATCTTCCCATCCAGCTCCAACACCTCTTATCTCAGCCGCTCAAGACCCCTGCGGCTGCTCTATCACACCTCTAGCCTACTTTTGGTAAATCCCCCAAGCTCTTCACCCAATACACACTGACCTAATACTTGTTTTCGCAGCGGATACGAATTTCGTCATTTTGTATTAAACCTCGTGCCCTAAGCGTCAAAGCGGGCTCGTAAATTATTCATGACCTTCCTCCGCTCCCTCCGAACAGCTCGAGGCTCCCCGAGGTCAGTTTCTTTTCTGATCCGATGACCAGATTTTGACTATCTTACCTTCCAGCCCCATCACCTTCTTTCCCAGCTGCTCAGGGCTTCCGCGCGTCGTGCATTACACCCCCATGTACTTTTAGTAATTCCTTCAAGCTGCCTGCCCGATACACCCCGAGCTAATGCTTTTCTTTGCAGCGAATACGAATTTCTGCGGAACGCTCTAGTCGCGCGTTATCGTATACAGGGCTCGCCGTCCCCTCATCACCGGCCTCGAAAAAAGAGAATTGCACGTCGCGCCCCCTTTCCCTACTGCGCGGCGTCGTTCCGCCCATTACTATCGCGGCACCGCAGCCGTTCGACCCGACACGCCGGCCGACCTTGACCTTTCGTCTTACCTTCACCACCACCACTTTCCTTTTGTTCCTCCACCACCACCTCCACCACCATCGCCTCTGCCATTGCAATCACGACCGATCGGTCCGCCGGACCCGCCGACTCTTGACCTCTCACCACCACCAACTTTCGTCTTCACTTCGCTCGTTAACCACCACCATCACTTGCACTACTATGACCACCAACTACTTCCAGCCCCCGGTTTTGGAGTGTCAATCGCTCCTTAATCGTTGTACAACCGGGATCTTCCTCGCGCTCCTCATTACGTTCATCGCGTTCGTCGTTATCCACTTCGGTCGTCCGACGTCTTTCGAGGGCATCGGGCGCTGGATCCGTTTGTGCCGCCTGCGACTCGCTCTCCGCGAGGTCTACTACGAAGCTCCGCCCACGCTCGCCCAACTGTGAGCGCCTTTGGCTTTCCCTCGTCTTCGCTCTGAAGCGCTCGCAGACGCGCACTTCCCCCACTCCCTCGCGTGGCCGGCTTGACCGAATTCCGCGACTCTTACGCCGAGGACGGCCCCGGCGCCATCTACGTTACCGCGGTAGCCGCGAACGACACTTGGAACAATTTCTGTTCCGGCCTCCTCACCGCCGACGACTTTTTGGCAGAGCTGCGGGTCAAGGTCGGCCATACGAAGGACCTCCCAGTGCGGCAGCGCCGGTACCGGAAGTGTGATGTGGGCCGGAGGCACTTTTGGCTGTTTTGTTTCTACCCCAAGCAACGGATTCTCGCAGAACAAATGTGCCATCTCTGCATGGACGCCGACGCCCCACGCACGATCCTCCATTGCGCCCCCGGGTGCGGAAAACACCACACGGAGTATTGGCGGCTGAAGCAGCTGGGCGGCTTTCCGAAGGTCGAAGAGCGCGTGCGCGGGGTCCTAGCTCTCCTCAACCAATCTGATCTTCCCCGGCAAGTTGTTTTTTTTCTGTGTGCGCTCAGTTGCTTACGTTCCGCAGCGAGGATTTGGACGACGTCGGGCTCCTCTCGTTAGTGTAGTTGCAAAATGTTATTGTACATACTTCTTGTATCGCTCGTCTTGGTGCGTAGCCAGGAACTCCCGCACCTTTATCTTCTGTTCACGCGTGTTTACAGCTCGATTGGACTTCTTCCTCAGTCATGTAGTATATCGTATAGTTGTTAACTAGGGCGGGGAAATGCGACGTGAGATGTATATAGCGTGAGTCTCTAATCATTCCTGTCTCCTCCTTTCACTGACTTGATGCTTTGCAGTTATGGTGTCCTCTGTATATACCAAATCTGAATACATAGCCCGTAGGTCGGGCATGAACTACGCTCGAAAAATTTCGGTCAATCTTGTGTGAGTTCCTTTGCAATAAGAAAAAATCGTAGACTAAACCTCGCACAGATGGATGAGGATGGGTCTCGGTGGGGAATCTGGGTAAACTACGTAGGGCAGTCCTATGTAAGTATATACCTACTTGAATAAATACATTTCCGCCGCCACGTCCGCGAAACACGCGGTCGGGGACAACCTGTAATTCGTAGGGTCGACGGTCGGGTCCGTGGGTGTACCTGCGGGTGCAGCCGCCACCTTGAGGCGCACCCGAGGATTATGCTGAAAGCAAGTCTTGGAGTGTCGCTTTTCCAAATCCCCGAAAGTCTTTGTTTCAGCGCAGCTGAAAGCGGCGCTGAATCACTGCATTCAAGGGGCACCTACGCTGAGTCAATAAAGGTGCACGTAGGTGTAGGTAGGTCGGCGTAGTCGGCTAAAATAGGTCAGCGTAGATCGCCTACGTCCACCTTGACGGAGATCAATAAAGGCGCACGTAGCTCTGCGTAGGTGTACATACCTGATCTGAACTGGATATATTTAGATCTAACCTATACAAAGACTTTTCTTTGGCTTTCAGTGCGCACAAATTCTTTTACAAAACTGGGAGAATCAGCTTAGATTTCAGGCCCAACTATTGTCAATTCGACGCTTTGAATTTCGACTTGCGGCTCGGCTCATCCGAAATTTCGTGATTGCCGGTGTGGTGCACTTCAAAGCGTCGAATGGACAATAGTTGGGCCTGAAATCTAAGCTGATTCTCTGAGTTTTGTAAAAGAATTTGTGCGCACTGAAAGCCAAAGAAAAGTCTTTGTATTCAACTTCAGTGAAACTTTAATGGTACAGTAATTAACCGGGAACCGCAACAATTAAGTTGTTTCACCTCAATCTCAGCCGGCAATGACCCAAATCACTCAGTCCAAAGTGTCGACTGGATCTCGAGGACATGAATTAAAGTCTCCAATTTACAGCTAGGGAATCGGACCTGTTGCGGGCCCACTGGAGATCAATCTTTCTTGGAGGCCAAATTGACCCAAATAACGTAAAAGCGCAACAAATTATGGTCCCCAGTTAAGAGCACCAGAATACATTTTTGCACCGGCCGTTGACATGGGTGTCTTCGGCGACCTAAAAAACTTATGTATGCACTTGGGCCTTCTTCTCTGTGCACTTCACAGTAAAAAAACGGCAGGGTACTTTTATGACAATCAGCAGCTTTCTGATTGCTGATTCAACATGTCCCGTTTTCGAGCTACATGGGGACCTGTTGGCCCAAACTTGTTGTAGGCCGCTTAATTCGATACCGTAGTACGTCCCTGTCAAGTCTTGGACATCTCGGGCCACTGAATGACGTTAAATAACCGCCGTTGCGCTTCTACGTTATGTTGCGCTTCCCGGTTAATTACTGCACTCAAAGTTTCAGTTTACAAATAGTGCAAGCTGAAATTGTGTTGCGAAACCATAGGCATAAACATGCAAAACAATGTAGCTGAAACCAATACGGATTCTAGCATTTCAGGTGTGCTTTCACCTCACCTGAAATCAAAGCCGAAACTTTGCATTTCGAACCAGGTGAAATCGAATCTAATTTAATTTCACCTCGTTCGAAATGCAAAGTTTCGACTTTGCTTTCAGCAGCGCTGGAAGCACACCTGAGACACTAAATTTTATATTAGTTTCAGCTCCAGCTTTTTGTATGTCGATACCTCTAGTTTCGCAACATGATTTCCGCTCGCCTTTTTTGTAAACTGAAACTTTGAGTACCATTAACGTTTCAGTTAAGTCGAATACAAAGATTTTTCTTTGGCTTTCAGCGCACATGAATTCTTTTACGAAACTTAGAGAATCAGCTTGGATTTCATGCTCAACTATTGTTACAGCTAAGTTCAAAACGATAGACAGTAATTCATTTTCGAGTTCAAACTCAGGTAAAGCCCAACTTTGATCGCGATATGAGAAAGTGGAGCGCCTTGGAGTCGGCGTCATGTCGAAGCCAAGCTTGTTGGCCCATGCTTCTCAAGCTGTGCTCGGCCCGAACTTGAACTCGGAAACGGTTTACTGTCTATCGTTTTGAACATAGCTGTAACTCAACACTTTGAGTTTCAATTTGCGGCTCGGGCCGCCCGAAATTTCGTGATTGCCGGTGTGACGTCCAAACGCGTCAAGTGGCATGTGGCCATGGCGCACAATGGCTCTTGAACATCCCTCATTTAGATAGGGGCCTAAGCGGCCGTTGATGGCCGAGCTTCCCAAATAGGCAGGAGCTTGGCTGGGCCTACGTTCCCCTTTGGCCTAATCACACCGGCAATCACGAAATTTCGGGCGGCCCGAGCCGCAAATCGAAACTCAAAGTGTTGAGTTAACAATAGTTGGGCGTGAAATCCAAGCTGATTCTCTAAGTTTCGTAAAAGAATTCACACTGGTTGGGAGATTCAAATTTTTCACCTCAATTTACGGTGAAAAATGTTGTTTGTTTTTCAGACATTTTTCACCGAAAAAAGAGGTGAAAAATTTAAAACTTTTTCACCACTATTTCAAGTGGAATTCAAGGTGAAAAACTTGAAACAAAACTCATAATGTTTTACACCAACTATTCACCCAAAATTCAGCGGGTTTTTCAGACATTTTTCACCGAAAAAAGAGGTGAAAAATTTAAAACTTTTTCACCACTATTTCAAGTGGAATTCAAGGTGAAAAACTTGAAACAAAACTCATAATGTTTTACACCAACTATTCACCTAAACTTCAGCGGGATTTTTACACATTTTTCACTGAGAAAAGAGGTGAAAAATTTAAACTTTTTTCACCACTATTTCAGGTGGAATTCAAGGTGAAAAACTTGAAACAAAATTTATGAGTTTTACACCAACTATTCACCCAAAATTCAGCGGATTTTTACGCATTTTTCACTGAGAAACGAGGTGAAAAATTTAAAACTTTTTTCACCACTATTTCAAGTGGAATTCAGGGTGAAAAACTTGAAACAAAATTTATAAGTTTTACACCAACTATTCACCCAAAATTCAGCGGAGTTTTACACATTTTTCAGTGAGAAACGAGGTGAAAAATTTAAAACTTTTTTCACCACTATTTCCAGTGGAATTTGAGGTGAAAAACTTGAAACAAAATTTATGAGTTTTACACCTCAAGATTGACCTCTATTGCCACCCGGAAATTGGGGTGGAAAATGTAAAACTTTATTCACAACAATATTCAGCGGAAAAAGTGCTGAAAAATTCGTGAAAAAAGTGATAAAAAAAGCGGTGAAAAATTTGAAACTGGGGTTCACATTTTTCACATATTTTTCACATATTTTTCACATTGTTTTCTACTGTAATTTTTGGTGAAAAATGTAATGAAATATACATGTTTTTTTTCACCCCATTTTACACCAAGAATATGACTGAAAAAGTTAAAACATTTTTCAGAGATTTTTCACTTGGAACTGAGGTGAAAAACTTGAAATATTTGAATTCAAGTTTTTCGGTGAAAAATGTGAATTTTTTTATTTCGAATTTTCCACCTAAAAATTCACCAGTTTTTCAGGTGAAAATATTGGTGAAAAACTTGAAACCTGGTTGGCTGAAAATGTCACTTGCTTTTCTCTTCTCCAGTTTTCCCTTAAGTGTGTCACATAGTTTGGGAGGTTGCAGCCGAAGAATTGGGGTAGAGCAGCACATGTATGTTGGTGGTCAGCGACTGTATGTTCCTTGTGACTACCTCTTCCAGTGGCTTTAGCTCTTCTGAATAGAAATGGTTTTAAACTGTTTCAAAAGTACAAGATATAAGGAGACAAACTTGTAGATATGATGGGAGTGCGCATGTTTTGGAACTAATTGAAGTTTGTTATTCGGTGAGCAAGCTTTCTGCTGGAGATCTGTGACAGGTCAAATACGTTGGTGAAAGTGTCCCTGGGTTTGTAGGTATGGCGGTCACTTCGCACATTTATTATTCCGGGGTTTTTTCCCACTTTTCCACCTTTTTTTCGGGTCTTTAACTTTCCATACTTTTTTTTTGGGTGTTTTCATTCTGCTATTCTTTTCTTCCCATGGACACAGATTAGTATTCATTCAATGTGCTGGAACATGACAACTTTATGAACAAGACCTAGGGAGGACAGTGGTTTTGAACACTGCCCTACATTAGGGTTAAACACTCTTGATGGCCAAAGGTGATTGCGGTCGGTTGCATAATAAATGTGCAATGTGACCGCCATATGTAGGAACATAAGAACAACAATGGGATATTGGAAGAAAATTCGGTGGGCATGGTGGCAGAAAATCCGGTGCGGAATTGCCTCTTGCGCAGGCAAAACAATCTGAAGTGCCCAGTTTCGGTCATTTGGCTGGGAGATTTTCTACGGTAGGTCAGAGATCGCAAAGAGAGGCACTGCTGGGTCTGGGGGAGCATAACAATGGGAGAAAATTTGGTGCGGAATTGCCTCTTGTGCAGGCAAAACAAGGTAAAGTGCACAGTTTTGGTCATTTGGCTGGCAGATTTTCTACGGCAGGTCAGATATTGCAGACAGAGGCACTGCTGGGTCCATGGGCAGCGTAGCAATGCGGGTGGTATGTTGGCAAAAAGTTCGGTACGGAATTGGCAGGCAAAACAGTCTGAAGTGCCCAGTTTCAGGTATTTAGCTGGCAGATTTTCTGCTGCAGATCCGCAGCAGGTCATATGTCATGGGGGAAGGTATGTGCGAGTCTGCGGGACAGATGCCAATGCGGGTGGTATGTTGGCGGAAAATTCAGTGCGGAATTGCCTCTTGCCCAGGCAAAACAATCTGAAGTGCCCAGTTTTGGGCATTCAGGTGGCAGATTTTCTATGGTAGGTCATGTCTTTACTGATTAGTAAAGAAAGTTGAAAATCGGGAAAAAGGGTGAAAAGGTGAAAAGAAAAGGTCAGAATAGTAAATATGCAATGTGACCGCCATACTACTGCATATCTGCAGCAGAAAATGTGTAAGGACGATAACAAGATCCGGCCACTTTGGATTGTTTGGCCTGCATCTACGCCCCCCACGGACCCAGTGGGACCTCTGTCTGCAATAACTGACCTGTCGTTGAAAATCTGCCAGCCAAATAACCAAAACTGGGCACTTCAGACTGTTTTGCCTGCGGGAGAGGCATTTCGGCAGTTCCACACCGATTTTTTTGCCAACATTGCACATGCATTGCTACGCTCCCCAAGGACCCCTCAGTGTTGTTTATTGCGATATCTGAGCAGCGGTAGGAAATCCGCGGGCCAGACACCTGAAAGTGGGCACTTCAGATTATTTTACCCGCGTGAGGGGCAGTTCCGCACCGAATTTTCTGCCAACATTGCACGTGTATTGCTACGCTCCCCAGGGACCCCTCAGTGTTGTTCATTGCGATATCTGACCAGCGGTAGAAAATCCGCGGGCCAGACACTCAAAAGAGGGCACTTCAGGTGGGTTTGCCCGTGCAAGCTGCAATTCTGCAGCGATTTTTCTGCCAAGATGGGACGCGCATTGCTATGCTCCTCAGAGACCCATCAGGGCCTCCCTTTGCGATATCTGACCCGCAGTAGAAAATCTGCGGTCCAAATGACCAAAACTGGGCACTTTGGCTTGGTTTCCCCACATGAAGAGATCATTTTGCCCGTGCAAGCTGCACTATTCTGCACCGATTTTTCTGGCAACATGGCACACACTTTGCCACTCTCGAGCGGTGGTAGGAAATCCGCGGTCCAAATGACGAAAACTGGGCACTTTAGCTTGTTTTTCGTGCATAAGGAGATTATTGTGCCCGCACAAGCTGCAATTCTGCACCGATTTTTCAGCCAACATGGCACACACCTTGCCATGCTCCCCAGAGACCCTTTAGTGGCCTTCATTGCAATATCTGACCGGCGGTAGGAAATCCGCGGGCCAAATGACCAAAACTGGGCACCCTAGCTTGTTTTTCCTGCATGAGGAGATTACTGTGCCTGCGCAAGCTGCAATTCTGCACTGATTTTTCTGCCAACACGTTACATGCCTTGCCACGCTCCCCAGGGACCCTTCAGTGTCCTTCATTGCAATATCTGAGCAGCGGTAGAAAATCCGCGGGCCAGACACCCGAAAGTGGGCACTTCAGATTATTTTGCCCGCGTGAGGGCCAGTTCCTCACCGAATTTTTTGTCAACATTGCACGCGCATTGCCGCGCTCCCCAGGGGCCCTTCAGTGTCTTTCATTGCGATATCTGAGCGGCGGTAGGAAATCCGCGGTCCAAATGACCCAAACTGGGCACTTTAGGTTGTTTTTCCTGCATAAGGAGATTATTATGCCCGCACAAGCTGCAATTCTGCACCGATTTTTCTGCCAACATGGCACACGCCTTGCCACGCTCCCCAGGGACCCTTCAGTGGCCTTCATTGCAATATCTGACCGGCGGTAGGAAATCCGCGGGCCAAATGACCAAAACTGGGCACCCTAGCTTGTTTTTCCTGCATGAGGAGATTATTGTGCCCGCGCAAGCTGCAATTCTGCACCGATTTTCCTACCAACATGGCACAGACCTTGCCATGCTCCCCCGGGGACCTTCAGTGTCCTTCATTGCAATATTTGACCGGCAATAGAAGATCCGCGGGCCAAATGACCAAAACTGGGCACATTAGCTTGTTTTTTCCTGCATGAGGAGATTATTGTGCCTGCGCAAGCTGCAATTCTGCACCGATTTTTGTGCCAACAGGGTACATGCATTGCCACGCTCCTCAGGGAGCCTTCAGTGGCCTTCATTGCAATATCTGACCGGCGGTAGGAAATCCGCGGGCCAAATGACCAAAACTGGGCACTTTAGCTTGTTTTTTCCTGCATGAGGAGGTTACTGTGCCCGCGCAAGCTGCAATTCTGCACCGATTTTTGTGCCAACAGGGTACATGCATTGCCACGCTCCCCAGGGACCCTTCAGTGTCCTTCATTGCGATATCTGAGCGGCGGTAGGAAATCCGCGGTCCAAATGACCAAACCTGGGGACTTTAGCTTGTTTTTCCTGCATGAGGAGATTATTGTGCCTGCGCAAGCTGCAATTCTGCACCGATTTTTCTCCCAACATCGCACACGCCTTGCCGCGCTCCTCAGGGACCCCTCAGTGTCTCTTATTGCAATATCTGACCGGCAGTAGAAAATCCGCGGGCCAGACACCCGAAAGTGGGCACTTCAGATTATTTTGCCCGCGTGAGGGGCAGTTCCGCCCCGAACGTTCTGCCAACAGTGCACGGGCATTACCGCACTCCCCAGGAACCCCTGGGTGTCCTCCATTGCAATATCTGACCGGCGGTAGAAAATCCGCGGACCAGACACCCGAAAGTGGGCACTTCAGATTATGTTGCCTGCGTGAGGGGCAGTTCCGCACCGAATTTTCTCCCAACATTGCACGGGCATTGCCGCGCTCCCCAGGAACCCCTCGGTGTCCTTCATTGCGATATCTGACCGGCGGTAGAAAATCCGCGCGCCAGACACCCGAAAGTGGGCACTTCAGATTATTTTGCCCGCGTGAGGGGCAGTTCCACACCGAATTTTCCGGCAACATTGCACACGCATTGCCACGCTCGCCAGGGACCCCTCAGTGTCCTTCATTGCGGTATCTGACCCGTGGTAGAAAATCCACGGTCCAAATGACAAAAACTGGGCACTTTAGCTTCTTTTTCCTGCATGAGGAGATTATTGTGCCCGCGTAAGCTGCAATTCTGCACCGATTTTTCTACCAACATGGCACACGCCTTGCCGCGCTCCTCAGGGACCCTTCGGTCCCCTTCATTGTGATATCTGAGCGGCAGTAGGAAAGCCGCGGGCCAAATGACCAAAACTGGGCACTTTAGCTTGTTTTTCCTGCATGAGGAGATTATTGTGCCCGCGCAAGCTGCAATTCTGCACCGATTTTTCTGCCAACATGGCACACACCTTGCCATGCTGCCCAGGGGACCCTCATTGTCTTTCATTGCGATATCTGACCGGCGGTAGAATATCCGCGGGCCAGACACCCGAAAGTGGGCACTTCAGATTGTTTTGCCCGCGTGAGGGGCAGTTCCGCACCGAATTTTCTGCCAACATCGCCTGCGCATTGCCGCACTCCGCAGGGACCCCTCAGTGTCCTTCATTGCGATATCTGACCGGCGGTAGAAAATCCGCGGGCCAAATGACCAAAACTGGGCACTTTAGCTTGTTTTTCCTGCATGAGGAGATTATTGTCCCCGCGCAAGTTCCAATTCTGCACCGGTTTTTCTAGCAACATGGCACACGCCTTGCCGCGCTCCTCAGGGACCCCTCAGTGTCCTTTATTGCGATATCTGACCGGCGGTAGAAAATCCGCGGGCCAGACACCCGAAAGTAGGCACTTCAGATTATCCTGCCCGCATGAGAGGCAGTTCCGCACTGAATTTTCTGCTAACATTGCATGTGTATTGCCGCGCTCCCCAGGGACCCCTCGGTGTCCTTGATTGCAATATCTGCCCAGCGGTAGAAAAGCCGCGGGCCAAATGACGAAAACTGGGCACTTTAGCTTGTTTTTCCTGCATGAGGAGATTATTGTGCCCGCACAAGCTGCAATTCTGCACCGATTTTTGTGCCAACAGGGTACATGCATTGCCACGCTCCCCAGGGACCCTTCAGTGTCTTTTATTGCGATATCTGAGCGGCAGTTGGAAATCGGCGGGCCAAATGACCAAAACTGGGCACTTTAGCTTGTTTTTCCTGCATGAGGAGATTATTGTGCCCGCACAAGCTGCAATTCTGCACCGATTTTTCTGCCAACATGGCACACACTTTGCCACGCTCCCCAGGGACCCTGCAGTGTCCTTCGTTGCAATATCTGACCGGCGGTAGGAAATCCGCGGGCCAAATGACCAAAACTGGGCACTTTAGCTTGTTTTTCCTGCATGAGGAGATTATTGTGCCCGCGCAAGCTGCAATTCTGCACCGATTTTTCTGCCAACATGGCACACGCCTTGCCGTGCTCCCCAGGGGACCCTCATTGTCTTTCATTGCGATATCTGACCGGCGGTAGAATATCCGCGGGCCAGACACCCGAAAGTGGGCACTTCAGATTGTTTTGCCCGCGTGAGGGGCAGTTCCGCACCGAATTTTCTGCCAACATTACATGCGCATTGCCACGCTCCCCAGGAACCCCTCGGCATCCTTCATTGCGAGGGCACTTCAGATTGTTTTGCCCGCGTGAGGGGCAGTTCCACACCAAGTTTTCTGCCAACACTGCACGCGCATTGCCACGCTCCCAGGGACCCTTCAGTGTCCTTCATTGCGATGTCCGACCGGCGGTAGAAAATCCGCGGGTCAGACACCCGAAAGTGGGCACTTCAGATGGGTTTGCCCGCACAAGCTGCAATTCCGCAGTGATTTTTCTGCCACGATGTGATGTGCACTCCTATGCTCCCCAGGGACCTTAAGGAGATTATTTTGCCCGCGCAAGCTACAATTCTGCACCGATTTTTCTGCCAACATGGCACACACCTTGCCACGCTCCCCAGAGAGACCCCTCAGTGTCTTTCATCGTGATATCTGACCAGCGGTAGAAAACCTGCGGGCCAAATGACCAAAACTGGGCACTTTAGCTTGTTTTTTTTGCTTGAGGAGATTATTTTGCCCGCACAAGCTACAATTCTGCACCGATTTTTCTGCCAACATGGCACACACCTTGCCACGCTCCCAAGAGACCCCTCAGTGTCTTTCATCGTGATATCTGACCAGCGGTAGAAAATCCGCAGGCCAAATGACCAAAACTGGGCATTTTAGCTTGTTTTTCCTGCATGAGGAGATTATTGTGCCTGCACAAGCTGCAATTCTGCACCGATTTTTCTGCCAACATGGCACACACTTTGCCACGCTCCCCAGGGACCCTGCAGTGTCCTTCATTGCAATATCTGACCGGCGGTAGGAAATCCGCGGGCCAAATGACCAAAACTGGGCACTTTAGCTTGTTTTTCCTGCAGCAGGAGATTATTGTGCCTGCACAAGCTGCAATTCTGCACCGATTTTTCTGCCAACATGGCACACACTTTGCCACGCTCCCCAGGGACCCTGCAGTGTCCTTCATTGCAATATCTGACCGGCGGTAGGAAATCCGCGGGCCAAATGACCAAAACTGGGCACTTTAGCTTGTTTTTCCTGCAGCAGGAGATTATTGTGCCTGCACAAGCTGCAACTCTGCACCGATTTTCCTGCCAACACGGTACATGCCTTGCCACGCTCCCCAGGGACCCCTCAGTGTCTTTCATTGGGATATCTGACCGACGGTAGAAAATCCGCGGGCGAGACACCCGAAAGTGGGCAGTTCAGATTATTTTACCCGCGTGAGGGGCAGTTCCGCACCGAATTTTCTGCCAACATTGCATGCGCATTGCCGCGCTCCCCAGGAACCCCTCAGCATCCTTCATTGCGATATCTGAGCGGCGGTAGAAAATCCGCGGGCCAGACACCCGAAAGTGGGCACTTCAGATTGTTTTGCCCGCGTGAGGGGCAGTTCCACACCAAGTTTTCTGCCAACACTGCACGCGCATTGCCGCGCTCCCCAGGGACCCTTCCGTGTCCTTCATTGCGATATCTGAGTGGCAGTACAAAATCTGCGGGTCAGACACCCGAAAGTGGGCACTTTAGCTTGTTTTTCCTGCATGAGGAGATTATTGTGCCCGCACAGGCTGCAATTCTGCACCAAATTTTCTGCCAACATTGCACGTGCATTGCCACACTCCCCAGGAACCCTGCAGTGTCCTTCATTGCAATATCTGACTGGCGGTAGAAAATCCGTGGGCCAAATGACCAAAACTGGGCACCTTAGCTTGTTTTTCCTGCTTGAGGAGATTATTTCGCCCGCGCAAGCTACAATTCTGCACCGATTTTTCTGCCAACATGGCACACACCTTGCCACGGTCCCCAGGGACCCCTCAGTGTCTTTCATTGCGATCTCTGACCGACGGTAGACAATCCGCGGGCCAGACTCCCGAAAGTAGGCACATCAGAAGATAGCCCAATAAAAGACACTGAAGGGTCCCTGGGGAGCGTGGCAAGGCATGTACCGTGTTGGCAGAAAAATCGGTGCAGAATTGCAGCTTGTGCGGGCACAATAATCTCCTCATGCCGGAAAAACAAGCTAAGGTGCCCAGGTTTGGTCATTTGGCCCGGGGATTTTCTACCACCGGTCAGATATCGCAATGAAAGACACTGCGGGGTCCCTAGGGAGCGTGGTAATGCGCGTGCAATGTTGGCAGAAAATTCAGTGCGGAACTGCCCCTCACGCAGGCAAAATAATCTGAAGTGCCCACTTTCGGGTGTCTGGCCCGCGGATTTTCTACCGTCGGTCAGAGATCGCAATGAAAGACACTGAGGGGTCCCTGGGGAGCGTGGCAATGCGCGTGCAATGTTGGCAGAAAATTCGGTGCAGAATTGCAGCTTGTGCGGGCACAATAATCTCCTCATGCAGGAAAAACAAGCTAAAATGCCCAGTTTGGTCATTTGGCCTGCGGATTTTCTACCGCTGGTCAGATATCACGATGAAAGACACTGAGGGGTCTCTCGGGAGCGTGGCAAGGTGTGTGCCATGTTGGCAGAAAAATCGGTGCAGAATTGTAGCTTGCGCGGGCAAAATAATCTCCTTAAGCAAAAAAAACAAGCTAAAGTGCCCAGTTTTGGTCATTTGGCCCGCAGATTTTCTACCGTAGGTCAGATATCGCAAACGGAGGCCGTGATCGGTCCCTGGGGAGCATAGGAGTGCACATCACATCGTGGCAGAAAAATCACTGCGGAATTGCAGCTTGTGCGGGCAAACCCATCTGAAGTGCCCACTTTCGGGTGTCTGACCCGCGGATTTTCTACCGCCGGTCGGACATCGCAATGAAGGACACTGCAGGGTCCCTGGGGAGCACAGCAATGTGTGTGCCATGTTGGCAGAAAAATCGGTGCAGAATTGCAGCTTGCGCAAACAAAATAATCTCCTGATGCAGGAAAAACAAGCTAAAGTGCCCAGTTTTGGTCCTTTGGCCCGCGGATTTTCTACGGCGGGTCAGATATCGCAGAGAGAAGCCCTGATGGGTCCCTGGGGAGCGTGGCAAGGCGTGTGCCATGTTGGCAGAAAGCTCGGTGCAGAATTGCAGCTTGTGCGGGCAAACCCATCTGAAGTGCCCACTTTCGGGTGTCTGACCCGCGGATTTTCTACCGCCGGTCGGACATCGCAATGAAGGACACTGCAGGGTCCCTGGGGAGCACAGGAATGTGTGTGCCATGTTGGCAGAAAATTCGGTGCGGAACTGCCCCTCACACAGGCACAATAATCTGAAGTGCCCACTTTCGGATGTCTGGCCCGCAGATTTTCTACCGCCGGTCAGATATTGCAATGAAGGACACTGAAAGGCCCCTGGGGAGGGTAACAATGTGGGTGCCCTGTTGGCAGAAAATTCGAGGCAGAACTGCTTTTCACGAGGGCAAAATAATCTCCTCATGCGGAGAAAACAAGATAAAGTGCTCAGTTTTCGTAGTTTGGGCCGCAGATTTTCTACTGCGGGTCAGATATTGCAAAGGGAGGCCCCGATGGGTCCCTGGAGAGCATAGCAATGCGGGTTCCATCTTGGCAGAAAAATCGGGGCAGATCTGCAGCTTGCACAGGCAAACCCACCTGAAGTGCCCACTTTCAGGTGTCTGACCTGCGGATTCTCTACCGCTGGCCAGATATTGCAATGAAGAACACTGGGGGGTCCCTGGGAAGCGTAGCAATGCGCGTACCATGTTGGCCGAAAATTCAGTGCGGAACTGCCCCCCAGATGGGCAAAATAATCTCCTCATGCGGAGAAAACACACTAAAGTGCCCAGTTTTTGTAGTTTGGACCGCGGATTTTCTACCACGGGTCAGATATCGCAAAGGGAGGCCCTGATTGGTCCCTGGGGAGCATAGCAATTCACGTCCTATCCTGGCAGAAAACCGCTGCAGGAGTGCAGCTTGCGCAGGCAAACCCACCTGAAGTGCCCACTTTGGGTTGTCTGACCCGTGGATTTTCTACCGCCGGTCGGATATCGCAATGAAGGACACTGAAGGGTTCCTGGGGAGCACAGCAATGTGTGTGCCATGTTGGCAGAAAAATCGGTGCAGAATTGCAGCTTGCGCAAACAAAATAATCTCCTGATGCAGGAAAAACAAGCTAAAGTGCCCAGTTTTGGTCCTTTGGCCCGCGGATTTTCTACGGCGGGTCAGATATCGCAGAGAGAAGCCCTGATGGGTCCCTGGGGAGCGTGGCAAGGCGTGTGCCATGTTGGCAGAAAGCTCGGTGCAGAATTGCAGCTTGCGCGGGCAAAATAATCTCCTTATGCTGGAAAAACAAGCTAAAGAGCCCGGTTTTGGTCATTTGGCCCGCGGATTTTCTACCACCGGTCAGATATTGCAATGAAGGACACTGAAGGGTCCCTGGGGAGCGTGGTAATGCGCGTGCAATGTTGGCAGAAAATTCGGTGGGGAACTGCCCCTCACGCGGGCAAAATAATCTGAAGTGCCTACCTTCGGGTGTCTGACCCGCGGATTTTCTACCGCTGGTCAGATATTGCAATGGATGACACTGAGGGGTCCCTGGGGAGCATAGCAAAGTGTGTGCCATGTTGGCAGAAGAATCGGTGCAGAATTGCAGCTTGCGCGGGCAAAATAATGCCCTCATGCAGGAAAAACAAGCTAAAGTGCCCAGTTTTGGTCATTTCGCCCGCAGATTTTCTACGGCAGGTCAGATATCGCAAAGGGAGGCCGTGATAGGTCCCTGGGAAGCACAGGAATGTGCGTCCCATTTTGGCAGAAAAATCGGGGCAGAACTGCAGCTTGGGCGGGCAAACCAATCTGAAGTGCCCACTTTCGGGTGTCTGACCCGCAGATATTCTACCGCTGGTCAGATATCACAATGAAAGACACTGAGGGGTCCCTGGGGACCATAGCAATGCACATCCCATCTTGGCAGAAAAATGGGGGCAGAATTGCAGCTTGCAGGGGCAAGCCCACCTGAAGTGCCCACTTTCAGGTGTCTGACCCACGGAGATTCCACCACTGGTCAGATATCGCAATGAACAACACTGAGGGGTTCCTGGGGAGCATAGCAATGTGTGTGCCATGTTGGCAGACAAATTGGTGCAGAACTCCCCCTCACGCGGGCAAAATAATCTGAAGTGCTTACTTTCGGGTGTCTGACCCGCGAATTTTCTACCACCAGTCAGATATCGCAATGAAGATCACTGAAGGGTCCCTGGGGAGCGTAGTAATGCGCGTGCTATGTTGGCAGAAAAATCGAGGCTGAACTGCTTCTCACGAGGGCGAAATAATCTCCTCATGCAGAGAAAGCAAGCTAAAGCGCCCAGTTTTTGTGGTTTGGACCGCGGATTTTGTACTGCGGGTCAGATATCGCAGAGAGCGGCCCCAAGGGGTACCCAGGGAGCATGGCAATGCGCGTCCCATCTTGGCAAAGAAATCGCTGCGGAATTGCAGCTTGCATGGGCAAACCAATCGGAAGTGCCCACTTTCGGGTGTCTGACCTGCGGATTTACTACCGCTGGTCAGATATCGCAATGAAAAACACTGAGGGTTCCCGGGGGAGCACAGCAATGTGTGTCATGTTGGCAGAAGAATCAGTGCAGAATTGCAGCTTGTGCGGGCAAACCCACCTGAAGTGCCCACTTTCAGGTGTCTGACCCGCGGATTTCCTACCGCTGGTCAAATATTGCAAAGGGAGGCCCCGATGGGTCCCTAGAGAGCATAGCAATGCGGGTCCCATCCTGGCAGATAAATTACTGTGGAATTGCAGCTTGCGCAGGCAAACCAACCTGAAGTGCCCACTTTCGGGTGTCGGACCTGCGGATTTTGAACCGCTGCTCAGATATCGCAATGAAAGAGACTGAGGGGTCCCTGGGGAGCGTAGCAATGCGCCTGCCATGTTGGCAGAAAATTCGATGCGGAACTGCCCCTCACGCGGGCAAAATAATCTGATGTGCCCACTTTCGGGTGTCTGACTCGCGGATTTTCTACCGCTCGTCAGATATTGCAATGAAAAACACTGAGGGGTTCCTGGGGAGTGTAGCAATGTGCCTGCCGCGTTCGCAGGAAATTCGGTGCGGAACTGCCCCTCACGCAGGCAAAATAATCTGAAGTGCCCACTTTCGGGTGTCTGGCCCACGGATTTTCTACCACCAGTCAGATATCGCAATGAAAGAGAATGAGGGTCCCCTGGGCAGCATGGCAAGGTGTGTGCCATGTTGGCAGAAAAATCGGTGCAGAATTGCAGCTTGCGCGGGCAAACCAATCCACAGTGCCCTTCGGGTGTCTGACTCGCAATGAACAACACTGAGGGGTCCCTGGGAAGCACAGCAATGTGTTTGCTATGTTGGCAGAAAAATCGGTGCAGAATTGCAGCTTGCGCGGGCAAACCCGCCTGAAGTGCCCACTTGCGCGCGCCTGGCCGCGGATTCTCCACCGCCGGGCAGATATTGCAAAGAAAGACACTGAAGGGTCCCTGGGGTGGATAGCAATCTGCATCCCATCTTGGCAGAAGGTCAAATATTGCAAAGGGAGGCCCCGATGGGTCCCTAGGGAGCATAGCAATGCGGGTCCCATCCTGGCAGATAAATTACTGTGGAATTGCAGCTTGCGCAGGCAAACCAACCTGAAGTGCCCACTTGCGCGCGTCTGGCCCGCGGATTCTCCACCGCCGGGCAGATATTGCAAAGAAAGACACTGAAGGGTCCCTGGGGTGGATAGCAATCTGCATCCCATCTTGGCAGAAAAATCGTTGCAGAATCGCAGCTTGCACGGGCAAACCAATCCGCAGTGACTTTTGGGTGTCTGACCCGTGGGTTTTCTACCGCTGGTCAGGTATTGCAATGAAAGACACTGCGGGGTTCATGGGGAGCGTAGCAATGCGCCTGCCACGTTGGCAGAGAAATTGAGGTGCAACTGCCTCTCTCGTGGGCAAAATAATCTGAAGTGCCCACTTTCGGGTGTCTGGCCTGCGGATTTTCTACCGCTGGTCAGATATTGTGGTGAGCGACACTGAGGGGTCCCTGGGGAGCGTAGCAATGCATGTGTAATGTTGGCAGAAAAATTGGTGCAGAATTGCAGCTTGCGCCCGCTCACTTTCTGGTGTCTGGCCCGCGGATTGTCTACCGCCGGTCAGATATCAAAGTGAAGGACACTGAGGGGTTCCTAGGAAGCGTGGCAAGGTGTGTGCTGTGTTGGCAGGAAAATCGGTGCAGAATTGCAGCTTGCGCGGGCAAAATAATCTCCTCATGCAGGAAAAACAAGCTAAAGTGCCCAGTTTCGGTCATTTGGCCCGCGGATTTTCTACCGCCAGTCAGATATCGCAATGAAGGACACTGAAGGGTCCCTGGGGAGCGCGGCAAGGCGTGTGCCATGTTGGCAGAAAAATCGGTGCAGAATTGCAGCTTGCGCGGGCAAAATAATCTCCTCATGCAGGAAAAACAAGCTAAAGTGCCCAGGTTTGTTTATTTGGCCCGCGGATTTTCTACCGCCGGTCAGATATCGCAATGAAGGACACTGAGGGGTCCCTGCGGAGTGTGGCAATGCGCAGGCGATGTTGGGAGAAAATTCGGTGCGGAACTGCCCCTCACGCGGGCAAAGTAATCTGAAGTGCCCACTTTCGGGTGTCTGGCCCACGGATTCTCTACCGCCAGTCAGATATCGCAATGAAAGAGAATGAGGGTCCCCTGGGCAGCATGGCAAGGTGTGTGCCATGTTGGCAGAAAAATCGGTGCAGAATTGCAGCTTGCGCGGGCACAATAATCTCCTCATGCAGGAAAAACAAGCTAAAGTGCCCAGTTTTGGTCATTTGGCCCGCGGATTTCCTACTGCCGCTCAGATATCGCAATGAAGGGGACCGAAGGGTCCCTGAGGAGCGCGGCAAGGCGTGTGCCATGTTGGTAGAAAAATCGGTGCAGAATTGCAGCTTACGCGGGCACAATAATTTCCTCATGCAGGAAAAAGAAGCTAGGGTGCCCAGTTTTGGTCATTTGGCCCGCGGATTTCCTACCGCCGGTCAGATATTGCAATGAAGGCCACTGAAGGCTCCCTGAGGAGCGTGGCAAGGCGTGTACCATGTTGGCAGAAAAATCGGTGCAGAATTGCAGCTTGCGCGGGCACAATAATCTCCTCATGCAGGAAAAAACAAGCTAGGGTGCCCAGTTTTGGTCATTTGGCCCGCGGATTTCCTACCGCCGGTCAGATATTGCAATGAAGGCCACTGAAGGGTCCCTGGGGAGCGCGGCAAGGTGTGTGCCATGTTGGCAGAAAAATCGGTGCAGAATTGCAGCTTGTGCGGGCACAATAATCTCCTCATGCAGGAAAAACAAGCCAAAGTGCCCAGGTTTGGTCATTAGGCCTCCGGATTTCCAACTGCCGCTCAGATATCGCAATGAAGGACACTGAAGGGTCCCTGGGGAGCGTGGCAATGCATTTACCCTGTTGGCACAAAAATCGGTGCAGAATTGCAGCTTGCGCGGGCACAGTAACCTCCTCATGCAGGAAAAAACAAGCTAAAGTGCCCAGTTTTGGTCATTTGGCCCGCGGATTTCCTACCGCCGCTCAGATATCGCAATGAAGGACACTGAGGGTCCCCGGGGGAGCATGGCAAGGTCTGTGCCATGTTGGTAGGAAAATCGGTGCAGAATTGCAGCTTGCGCGGGCACAATAATCTCCTCATGCAGGAAAAACAAGCTAGGGTGCCCAGTTTTGGTCATTTGGCCCGCGGATTTCCTACCGCCGGTCAGATATTGCAATGAAGGCCACTGGAGGGTCCCTGGGGAGCGTGGCAAGGCGTGTGCCATGTTGGCAGAAAAATCGGTGCAAAATTGCAGCTTGTGCGGGCATAATAATCTGAAGTGCCCACTTTCGGGTGTCTGGCGCGCGGATTTTCTACCGCCGGTCAGATATCGCAATGAAGGACACCGAGGGGTTCCTGGGGAGCGCGGCAATACCCGTGCAATGTTGGGAGAAAATTCGGTGCGGAACTGCCCCTCACGCAGGCAAAATAATCTGAAGTGCCCACTTTCGGGTGTCTGGCCCGCGGATTTTCTACCGCCGGTCAGATATTGCAATAAAGGACACTGAGGGGTCCCTGAGGAGCGCGGCAAGGCGTGTGCCATGTTGCTAGAAAAGCCGGTGCAGAATTGGAACTTGCGCGGGGACAATAATCTCCTCATGCAGGAAAAACAAGCTAAAGTGCCCAGTTTTGGTCATTTGGCCCGCGGATTTTCTACTGCCAGTCAGATATCGCAATGAAGGACACTGAGGGGTCCCTGGGGAGTGCCGCAATGCGCATGCGATGTTGGGAGAAAATTCGGTGCGGAACTGCCCCTCACGCGGGCAAAGTAATCTGAAGTGCCCACTTTCGGGTGTCTGGCCCACGGATTTTCTACCACCAGTCAGATATCGCAATGAAAGAGAATGAGGGTCCCCTGGGCAGCATGGCAAGGTGTGTGCCATGTTGGCAGAAAAATCGGTGCAGAATTGCAGCTTGTGTGGGCACAATAATCTCCTCATGCAGGAAAAATAAACTAAAGTGCCCAGTTTTCGTCATTTGGCCTGCAGATCTTCTATTGCCGGTCAAATATCGCAATGAAAGACACTGAAGGGTCCCTGGGGAGCGCGGCAAGGCGTGTGCCATGTTGGCAGAAAAATCGGTGCAGAATTGCAGCTTGCGCGGGCACAATAATCTCCTCATGCAGGAAAAAACAAGCTAGGGTGCCCAGTTTTGGTCATTTGGCCCGCGGATTTCCTACCGCCGGTCAGATATTGCAATGAAGGCCACTGAAGGGTCCCTGGGGAGCGCGGCAAGGTGTGTGCCATGTTGGCAGAAAAATCGGTGCAGAATTGCAGCTTGTGCGGGCACAATAATCTCCTCATGCAGGAAAAACAAGCCAAAGTGCCCAGGTTTGGTCATTAGGCCTCCGGATTTCCAACTGCCGCTCAGATATCGCAATGAAGGACACTGAAGGGTCCCTGGGGAGCGTGGCAATGCATGTACCCTGTTGGCACAAAAATCGGTGCAGAATTGCAGCTTGCGCGGGCACAGTAACCTCCTCATGCAGGAAAAAACAAGCTAAAGTGCCCAGTTTTGGTCATTTGGCCCGCGGATTTCCTACCGCCGGTCAGATATTGCAATGAAGGCCACTGAAGGCTCCCTGAGGAGCGTGGCAAGGCGTGTACCATGTTGGCAGAAAAATCGGTGCAGAATTGCAGCTTGCGCGGGCACAATAATCTCCTTATGCAGGAAAAAACAAGCTAAAGTGCCCAGTTTTTGTCATTTGGACTGCGGATTTCCTACCGCCGCTCAGATATCGTAATGAAGGACGCCGAGGGTCCCCGGGGGAGCATCGCAAGGTCTGTGCCATGTTGGTAGGAAAATCGGTGCAGAATTGCAGGTTGCGCGGGCACAATAATCTCCTCACGCAGGAAAAACAAGCCAAAGTGCCCAGCTTTGGTCATTTGGCCCGCGGATTTTCTAATCCTGTCAGATATTGTAATGAAGGCCACTGAAGGGTCCCTGGGGAGCGTGGCAAGGCATGTAACGTGTTGGCAGAAAAATCGGTCCAGAATTGCAGCTTGCGCGGGCACAATAATCTCCTTATGCTGGAAAAACAAGCTAAAGTGCCAAGTTTTGGTCATTTGGACCGCGGATTTCCTACCACCGCTCAGATATCGCAATGAAGGACACTGAGGGTCCCCGGGGGAGCATGGCAAGGTCTGTGCCATGTTGGTAGGAAAATCGGTGCAGAATTGCAGCTTGCGCGGGCACAATAATCTCCTCATGCAGGAAAAACAAGCTAGGGTGCCCAGTTTTGGTCATTTGGCCCGCGGATTTCCTACCGCCGGTCAGATATTGCAATGAAGGCCACTGGAGGGTCCCTGGGGAGCGTGGCAAGGCGTGTGCCATGTTGGCAGAAAAATCGGTGCAGAATTGCAGCTTGTGCAGGCACAATAATCTCCTGCTGCAGGAAAAACAAGCTAAAGTGCCCAGTTTTGGTCATTTGGCCCGCGGATTTCCTACCGCCGGTCAGATATTGCAATGAAGGACACTGCAGGGTCCCTGGGGAGCGTGGCAAGGCGTGTGCCATGTTGGCAGAAAAATCGGTGCAGAATTGCAGCTTGTGCGGGCATAATAATCTCCTTATGCAGGAAAAACAACCTAAAGTGCCCAGTTTGGGTCATTTGGACCGCGGATTTCCTACCGCCGCTCAGATATCGCAATGAAAGACACTGAAGGGCCCCTGGGGAGCGCGGCAATGCGCGTGCAATGTTGACAAAAAATTCGGTGAGGAACTGGCCCTCACGCGGGCAAAATAATCTGAAGTGCCCACTTTCGGGTGTCTGGCCCGCGGATTTTCTACCGCTGCTCAGATATTGCAATGAAGGACACTGAGGGTCCCCGGGGGAGCATGGCAAGGTCTGTGCCATGTTGGCAGAAAAATCGGTGCAGAATTGCAGCTTGTGTGGGCACAATAATCTCCTCATGCAGGAAAAATAAACTAAAGTGCCCAGTTTTCGTCATTTGGCCTGCAGATCTTCTATTGCCGGTCAAATATCGCAATGAAAGACACTGAAGGGTCCCTGGGGAGCGTGGCAAGGCATGTAACGTGTTGGCAGAAAAATCAGTGCAGAATTGCAGCTTGCGCAGGCACAGTAATCTCCTCATGCAGGAAAAACAAGCTAGGGTGCCCAGTTTTGGTCATTTGGCCCGCGGATTTCCTACCGCCGGTCAGATATTGCAATGAAGGCCACTAAAGGGTCTCTGGGGAGCATGGCAAGGTGTGTGCCATGTTGGCTGAAAAATTGGTGCAGAATTGCAGCTTGTGCGGGCACAATAATCTCCTTATGCACGAAAAACAAGCTAAAGTGCCCAGTTTTCGTCATTTGGACCGCGGATTTCCTACCACCGCTCGAGAGTGGCAAAGTGTGTGCCATGTTGCCAGAAAAATCGGTGCAGAATAGTGCAGCTTGCACGGGCAAAATGATCTCTTCATGTGGGGAAACCAAGCCAAAGTGCCCAGTTTTGGTCATTTGGACCGCAGATTTTCTACTGCGGGTCAGATATCGCAAAGGGAGGCCCTGATGGGTCTCTGAGGAGCATAGCAATGCGCGTCCCATCTTGGCAGAAAAATCGCTGCAGAATTGCAGCTTGCACGGGCAAACCCACCTGAAGTGCCCTCTTTTGAGTGTCTGGCCCGCGGATTTTCTACCGCTGGTCAGATATCGCAATGAACAACACTGAGGGGTCCCTGGGGAGCGTAGCAATACACGTGCAATGTTGGCAGAAAATTCGGTGCGGAACTGCCCCTCACGCGGGTAAAATAATCTGAAGTGCCCACTTTCAGGTGTCTGGCCCGCGGATTTCCTACCGCTGCTCAGATATCGCAATAAACAACACTGAGGGGTCCTTGGGGAGCGTAGCAATGCATGTGCAATGTTGGCAAAAAAATCGGTGTGGAACTGCCGAAATGCCTCTCCCGCAGGCAAAACAGTCTGAAGTGCCCAGTTTTGGTTATTTGGCTGGCAGATTTTCAACGACAGGTCAGTTATTGCAGACAGAGGTCCCACTGGGTCCGTGGGGGGCGTAGATGCAGGCCAAACAATCCAAAGTGGCCGGATCTTGTTATCGTCCTTACACATTTTCTGCTGCAGATATGCAGTAGTATGGCGGTCACATTGCATATTTACTATTCTGACCTTTTCTTTTCACCTTTTCACCCTTTTTCCCGATTTTCAACTTTCTTTACTAATCAGTAAAGACATGACCTACCATAGAAAATCTGCCACCTGAATGCCCAAAACTGGGCACTTCAGATTGTTTTGCCTGGGCAAGAGGCAATTCCGCACTGAATTTTCCGCCAACATACCACCCGCATTGGCATCTGTCCCGCAGACTCGCACATACCTTCCCCCATGACATATGACCTGCTGCGGATCTGCAGCAGAAAATCTGCCAGCTAAATACCTGAAACTGGGCACTTCAGACTGTTTTGCCTGCCAATTCCGTACCGAACTTTTTGCCAACATACCACCCGCATTGCTACGCTGCCCATGGACCCAGCAGTGCCTCTGTCTGCAATATCTGACCTGCCGTAGAAAATCTGCCAGCCAAATGACCAAAACTGTGCACTTTACCTTGTTTTGCCTGCACAAGAGGCAATTCCGCACCAAATTTTCTCCCATTGTTATGCTCCCCCAGACCCAGCAGTGCCTCTCTTTGCGATCTCTGACCTACCGTAGAAAATCTCCCAGCCAAATGACCGAAACTGGGCACTTCAGATTGTTTTGCCTGCGCAAGAGGCAATTCCGCACCGGATTTTCTGCCACCATGCCCACCGAATTTTCTTCCAATATCCCATTGTTGTTCTTATGTTCCTACATATGGCGGTCACATTGCACATTTATTATGCAACCGACCGCAATCACCTTTGGCCATCAAGAGTGTTTAACCCTAATGTAGGGCAGTGTTCAAAACCACTGTCCTCCCTAGGTCTTGTTCATAAAGTTGTCATGTTCCAGCACATTGAATGAATACTAATCTGTGTCCATGGGAAGAAAAGAATAGCAGAATGAAAACACCCAAAAAAAAAGTATGGAAAGTTAAAGACCCGAAAAAAAGGTGGAAAAGTGGGAAAAAACCCCGGAATAATAAATGTGCGAAGTGACCGCCATACCTACAAACCCAGGGACACTTTCACCAACGTATTTGACCTGTCACAGATCTCCAGCAGAAAGCTTGCTCACCGAATAACAAACTTCAATTAGTTCCAAAACATGCGCACTCCCATCATATCTACAAGTTTGTCTCCTTATATCTTGTACTTTTGAAACAGTTTAAAACCATTTCTATTCAGAAGAGCTAAAGCCACTGGAAGAGGTAGTCACAAGGAACATACAGTCGCTGACCACCAACATACATGTGCTGCTCTACCCCAATTCTTCGGCTGCAACCTCCCAAACTATGTGACACACTTAAGGGAAAACTGGAGAAGAGAAAAGCAAGTGACATTTTCAGCCAACCAGGTTTCAAGTTTTTCACCAATATTTTCACCTGAAAAACTGGTGAATTTTTAGGTGGAAAATTCGAAATAAAAAAATTCACATTTTTCACCGAAAAACTTGAATTCAAATATTTCAAGTTTTTCACCTCAGTTCCAAGTGAAAAATCTCTGAAAAATGTTTTAACTTTTTCAGTCATATTCTTGGTGTAAAATGGGGTGAAAAAAAACATGTATATTTCATTACATTTTTCACCAAAAATTACAGTAGAAAACAATGTGAAAAATATGTGAAAAATATGTGAAAAATGTGAACCCCAGTTTCAAATTTTTCACCGCTTTTTTTATCACTTTTTTCACGAATTTTTCAGCACTTTTTCCGCTGAATATTGTTGTGAATAAAGTTTTACATTTTCCACCCCAATTTCCGGGTGGCAATAGAGGTCAATCTTGAGGTGTAAAACTCATAAATTTTGTTTCAAGTTTTTCACCTCAAATTCCACTGGAAATAGTGGTGAAAAAAGTTTTAAATTTTTCACCTCGTTTCTCACTGAAAAATGTGTAAAACTCCGCTGAATTTTGGGTGAATAGTTGGTGTAAAACTTATAAATTTTGTTTCAAGTTTTTCACCCTGAATTCCACTTGAAATAGTGGTGAAAAAAGTTTTAAATTTTTCACCTCGTTTCTCAGTGAAAAATGCGTAAAAATCCGCTGAATTTTGGGTGAATAGTTGGTGTAAAACTCATAAATTTTGTTTCAAGTTTTTCACCTTGAATTCCACCTGAAATAGTGGTGAAAAAAGTTTAAATTTTTCACCTCTTTTCTCAGTGAAAAATGTGTAAAAATCCCGCTGAAGTTTAGGTGAATAGTTGGTGTAAAACATTATGAGTTTTGTTTCAAGTTTTTCACCTTGAATTCCACTTGAAATAGTGGTGAAAAAGTTTTAAATTTTTCACCTCTTTTTTCGGTGAAAAATGTCTGAAAAACCCGCTGAATTTTGGGTGAATAGTTGGTGTAAAACATTATGAGTTTTGTTTCAAGTTTTTCACCTTGAATTCCACTTGAAATAGTGGTGAAAAAGTTTTAAATTTTTCACCTCTTTTTTCGGTGAAAAATGTCTGAAAAACAAACAACATTTTTCACCGTAAATTGAGGTGAAAAATTTGAATCTCCCAACCAGTGTCATGCGCGCTGAAAGCCAAAGAAAAATCTTTGTATTCGACTTAACTGAAACATTAATGGTACTCAAAGTTTCAGTTTACAAAAAAGGCGAGCCGAAATCATATTGTGAAACTAGAGGTATCGACATACAAAAAGCTGGAACTGAAACTAATATAAAATTTAGTGTCTCAGGTGTGCTTTCAGCACTGCTAAAAGCAAAGTCGAAACTTTGCATTTCGAACGAGGTGAAATTAAACCAGATTTGATTTCACCTGGTTCGAAATGCAAAGTTTCGGCTTTAATTTCAGGTGAGGTGAAAGCACACCTGAAATGCTAGAATCTGTATTGGTTTCAGCTACATTGTTTTGCATGTTGATGCCTATGGTTTCACAACACAATTTCAGCTTGCACTATTTGTAAACCGAAACTTTGAGTACCATTAAAGTTTCACTGAAGTTGAATACAAAGACTTTTCTTTGGCTTTCAGTGCGCACGAATTCTTTTACAAAACTCAGAGAATCAGCTTAGATTTCAGGCCCAACTATTGTCAATTCGGCGCTTTGAATTTCGACTTGCGGCTCGGCTCATCCGGAATTTCGTGATTGCCGGTGTGAATTTGAAAAACCGGGTCCGGTTCAATCAAAATGAACTCGTACTGCGAGGAGGAAAAGGTCGGGGAACTGGTCATCTGGGTGGCAAAGGATTATGGGTCACAAAATCGCTTAAATGGTCAGAACAGTCCTATACTTTCCCAGATTGATGAAAATGAGCCATTTGAACAGTTGAGTGCATTATTACAGCGCAGTACAAGAGTGCAAAAAAGTGGAGTCACGTCGGTCACACTTGAGTCACATCTGCGAACAAAAACAGAAATGTAAATATCCTGCATGCACGAAGCAGTTGAGAACATGAATTTTGCTGAGGAATATGTTTGAAAGCGTATCCCCGAGCCAAAGAGCCCACAAGAGCCGTGAATTTAGAGGATCAAGTTGGGTGTTTGTTCCGAATTCAGATTACAACTACTCGCGCAAACTCTTCATTCTCAAGAGGGAATCAACGCCAACTGATGCATATAACTATCCAGGCCGATGCATTATACTCCAATGAACATACTCTACACTGGACCCTGACTTATCTGAGGTGAATTGACAGAGAAAGTGTGGGTTGAACACATCACCCTTTTTTGGCAGTTTGCAACAAGCCTCTCTCCGAGAATCACCGGCTCGCCGGTGCGGAGACAGGCTTTCTCCGAACCTAGCACGCACCAGGGTCTACTGATTCGCGCGCACCGTCAGGGCGCACTATCTCGCGGAAAATTCGACCCCCGGCGGATTCTGGGACATGCAGGTAGCGAAGCCCGACGAAGAGGAGCTTCAGCGGGCGAGGGCGGCGAGGAGGGATGTACAGACAGTGTTCGTGGCAGCGGGGAGTTCCGGGAGTCGTATGTGGCCTCAAGTGGCATTGGAGTGGGATTATGCGCCCGAGACCGTCGATAAACTCACCCGTGCTTTCGCCCATGCAACATCGGACGATGCACAGACGATGCAGAGGTCCCGATACGTACGTGTGTCGAAGGGATGAGAACAGGGCTTCAAAATAGAGGCGTGGTGCTGAGGGAGCGAATTTCGGCGGTTTGGCAAAGGCGGAGCCGTCCAGCTTCAGATAGCGGCCACAGGGGCTCCATAGGCAGGGTGGCTTGACCGATATAACTATAGAGATAGTGACCACCTCGATAGAGGGCTAGAACCGCGAGTGACGAAAGGAGCGCGAGGAGGAAAGTTACGGGTAAAGCGAAGGCAGGCCGGCGTAGAGGGATGTGGGTTCGGGGCGATATTGAGATGCGATGCATCTGGATCAAGGAGATCAGGAGGTCGGAAAGAGGTCGGTTGCTGCGGGAGAGGAGCACTGCAGCTAGATGGCAGGACAATCCGAAGGGAGGGGAGGGAGGAGTAGACCCATTCATCAGCGGCGCGGATGGGGAAAGGCACCCCTTCGTCGTAAGGACCTGGCTTTCACACAGAAAAACAGCACTCGTCCGACCAAGGGGGAATCGGGATTAAGATTTCGGACGTGGGGAGGGGGGGGGGGGGGGGGGGTCTGGCCGAGGGCCGAAAAAAACTTCTCCCTATAAGGTATGGGAGGGAGGAAAAAGGCTGGGAGAGGTATGGGAGAGCCACTAGTGAGTATTAAACACATAAATCTGCTCCCCACTCACCTTAGACGGTGTTGAAGTACTGGTTCCAGCCAAGTTCAACCCAAAGTGGTCCGTGGGTGGGGTCAAAAATATTCTGCAGGTCTACTTAAAGCATTTGTAGCACTTGAGATAGTTTTTTAGAGGATTATAAGTGCCTTAAACATTGAAATTGAGTGGCTAGCAGTCGGCCGACGCGGGTCTAGAAGGCGGCGGGAAGTCCGGAGAGGCCGGCCCGGCATTAGGGGCGGGAAACACCTTCCCTATATAGAAGGAGGGGGGGGGTCCAGCCAAGGTTGAAAAAAAAAATATCGACCCCACATCCGATTTTCGAATCCCGATTCCCCCTTGCGTCCGACGGACAGACAACATGACGTCGAAGGCGGTATGTGGGCTCTTTTCTACAACTTGAAGTAAGGCGTTGAGGGCGGAAGAGATACAACTTGAAGCTTGAAGTGAGAATACGGAGCGCCCAGAGAATTGCACGGCGGTAAACGCTGAATATTCAATGGCAGATGGTTTGTTTGTGTCGTGTTTGGCGCGCCCTCGGCCCGCGCTTGTCCCGAACTTCCACCTTGACCTTTCTGCTTTTCGCTCAAATGGCGCTTACAGCTGTTTCCGAAATCCTTGTCAGGCGGCGATTTTTTTCCGCGCTTTCCGAGTTTTGATCCAAGGCCAAGGATTGCCTGTTTGAGCTAGCCGAGCCTTGCCGAGGAGGGCCAAGCTGAAGTGAGTTATGCACCAAAGTACTTGTAGTCAAGTTAAGCTCACAATGTTTCCTTTACAGCACATTACTGTATGCTTTCTCGGTGACCCGTTGTATTTCCTGTCGGGACCAACAAGTTGGGCGGTTTCGGCCACTGTACCGTTGCCAAAATGGGCACTGATCCGGGCCAAAACCGGTAATTCTTGGCTTTCCATCAAAGTTGTGAACGCGGCGAAATTTTTTCGCACTGACAAGGATTTCGGAAATCCAAACAGCTGTAAAGATCGATGGACCCTTACGGCTGGTTTCTCCCTTTGAAACTTTCTCGGATACTCCCTCTCGTTCAAGTCCCTCTTGGGTCTGGCAGTGGTCAGTGCGTAAGTTACAGCAGCAGCGTAACTCTCGCTGTCTGTTTGCAATTCGGCCATAAAACGTGTCCCACAACTGAAAATACGGCTGCGGACAACCTTCGGGACCTCGCTTCTCAATAATCTCCACGTTGTGGCCACCTAGCGCTGGAATGCGATTTGCATATGGTCGCATTTCCATCTCGACGTCCTTGGAACTCCTACTGATAGGAAGCACTTGTCAAAATGCCAGTCGTGCTCCTGCATCATACAACGACACCCTCCCGGTTAAAACATGCTGGCTACTCTAGTGCACAGCCCCGATTCAAACTAGCTTCATACAAGTATCCTAGATCTCTGGACGTCAACGATTTCACCGCCACTGCGCAGAATAACTCCTTTGTATTTCTTAACCTGAGGTGAACTATCTGGGACGAAGAGGATCCCCTCCATAGCGGGCTCCCCGTGGCATCTTTCGATCTGCAACGGCGAGATTCTGTCAATACTGTATCGGCAGTAACAACATCTGTGCTCCGAGTCTGGCCCCCGTTCGACTGCTGGTCTTGTAAGCTCGCCCGGACACCTACAATCCCCATTTCTGCACATCTACTCGGTTCTCTACGTTCGAACGTGGACAAATAGTTCTTGAACCCGAGTCGAAAGGCTTCATCTGTCGCCAACGCAAAGTTTTTGAGATCGAGCTTGGAACTCTTGTCTTCTGTATGTGCGAAGCTGAATCCCCCGGAGGCGGGCTCACGCTGTCTCAGCTCCTTCCCCTATAATTGAATCAAATCGTCCATATACCTGGCGACTGACCCCATTCACTTTCAGCCATTCTTTTTACTTTTGAGTCACTGGGCTGTTCGGGAATTTATTAACCTCCTGCTCTACGCGCCCCCGGACACGAGATACTCAGGCAAACTTCAAAACAGAAGCCCTGAAACGCAATGGAAGGAGATAAGATAATATCCTGATAATCGCGTGCGCGCCTTCATTTCGCTAACCGCCCAGTTCGATAGAATCAACTCGTTCCATCTTGATTTAGTCACCGGCCCAGAAGGTGGGTGATTGTATTTCATCTGCCATGCGTAACTGAATTCCACCGCCCACGAACTTTGTTTTCGGTTGCGTATGTTCATCAGAGGTTGGCCTGAAGTTCAACTGTTCGGCCTTGAAGTATGGACCGAGCAGACCATTAATCTCCTCTCTGTGGGCGCCGAACAGCAGACGGGAGGTTGAAATTCAGCCCTGGCTCGTCAATCTACATCTACCTCGCCCTGCGAATAAATTGGTTTGTGGGTCCAGATCTGATGTGGGCCACCGTGTACGCACAGCCTGAATTGATTTCCGCGGTCGGCCTCGAGTTGAAGGTACCCAACATCCGTCGTGCTTTAAGGGTTTAACGTGGTAAGGTTCATTCTTGTAAGCTCAAAACCAGTCCAAGTTGCCCACGGGATTTATGGTTTGACCTACCGCTGCAGAGCTACCCATCTGCGATCCTTCTTTCTAGAATAACTGACTTTGTCTTAGACTGCCGCACCAAAGAAAAAAAAATCCGGTCACCGACGACCTGACCTGTATAAATCAGTAGCTGCTCAGGTTCCCGCGCCCAATCAACGACAACAAATCGTACGTTGAACACTATCAGTCGCAGCATTTCGAAACACAACTTGATTATACATCCTTGCTAGTGATCCAGCGAGGACAACACGGGGAAAAGGAGTGTCCAAATGCATGCAGCAATGATCCTTCTTTACGAACGTTCCTTTGGGCAAGAGATCACTAGTAGAAGTTCGGGACCACCCGATAAGTGGTTCTCGGAAATGCTGCCGAATCGACGAAGGATTGTTCATACCTAGGATGCAAGACCGATTGGAGGTCTCCTGCGGGGAAACTAGAGTCAAATGAACGTCACAAGCGATATATCGTACCTGGCGCTCAGCAAGGATACCGCTCCAGGAACTTGGCGCTGATATATGTGTGACTCCGTACATAAATTGACTGAATGGCATGGATTCTCTAATTATTTACAAGCCTCGGAGTCGCTTTCTGCGCTCCCGGGATTAAAGCCGAAGCTTGCGGGCGGTTTATGATTGGTTACGCCGCCAGCGTCGGCGCAGCTCACGTACGAGCCCAGCGGCGGTAGAGTGCTTGTGGTCAGGTTCTAATACCAGCACCGTTATTGTCTTTGCTCAACGCGGGTGCAAGGAGAGTGCCCAAAGCGGAAGTCCCCCTGGGAACCAGTGTTCGCCCAAGGGTCCAAGGCCTTGGGACCCCAAGGCCTTGACTAGGCCTTGGCCAAGGGCTTGGAAAAATCTCGGCGGAGAGTCCGACCTTGGTTAAGGCCTTGGTTATAGCATTATATATTTTTTGTTCTGGCCAGAAAACCTGACGGTATCACCTCCGCGGGCTTGTTTTACAGAGGAGACCTTGAATTTCGAAGTTTTGGTGTGCCTGGCAGTACCCTCTTGCCACTACTGGGATCTGGTAAGTTGTGTAGCTCGTCAATTGGTGAATTACGAAGGAAATCAGGTTGAGTGCACTTCACTAACAAGTAGGGCTCTTTGAGAGCGCAGGCGGCCGTTCTGCCTCCGTTCCAGATTTATTTTGGGCCAATGCTGAATGCGTGGGAAACTTTCACCAAGGCCTTGGGGGTGCCCTTGAGTCAAGGCCTTGGGCTTAACAAGGCCTTGGTATCTGCCGGACCCGACCCCAAGGCCTTGAGGACGATCACTGCTGGGAACACCACGCCATCGCAACATTTGAACTCGGGTGCAATTCCCTCGCTCATGCTGATGCCGCTATTCGCCGATTTCCGTGGTGCGAAAAAGTAGGACCAGCCTGCACTCCGAACGGAGTGTAGATGATTTTGACTCCACTGTATTGCCATGGTGCGGGTGAGTCGTTTGGATACAACATCAGCAAACCCTGATTTTTCCCGTAGTGACCCATAGTGACCTGTAGTAGAGCCGCAACTACAGAGTACTCTGTAGTATCCCTTCTACTACAGAATACTACAGAGCACTCTGTAGTAGGGGGGGCTACTCTGTAGTACTCTGTAGTAAGAGGGCTACTACAGAGTACTCTGTAGTTGGGGGGGGCTACTACAGAGTACTGTGTAGTTGGGGGGGCTACTCTGTAGTACTCTGTAGTACAAGGGCTACTACAGAGCACTCTGTAATCTAGGTGGATACTCTGTAGTACTCTGTAGTACAAGGGCTACTACAGAGTACTCTGTAGTCTAGGTGGTTACTCTGTAGTACTCTGTGGTCTGGGTGGAGACTACAGAGTACTCTGTAGTTGGGCTGCCACTCTGTAGTGCTCCATAGTCTGAAGTCGGGCTTTATTCTGTAATACTCCCCTGCACCACTGTAGTGAACATTCAACTTAGATTTTCTTCCTCATCTCGGGTTCAGGTCAATTGACAAAACAAAAAATATTGAATAGATGTTAGGATAGAACAATTCCTTGGTAAACAACTTATCGCAGTAGTCTGGACTTGTCTGGCTAGTTAAATTTCATTTGCCACTTTCCTGAATGTCGGGGTCAACTTGATTCGAGCTCACACACGTAGATGAACAAAGTACTGTTTGTCCTTCAAGTCACTAAGTCCTTTTTTTTTTTGGGAGGGGGGGGGGGAGGGGGGCTTTGGCTTTCGAGACCGCCGCTTCTGAGAAAGTATTTCGTGTTTTGTGCCTCAATGAAGCCATTTAAGGAAAATTTGTGCTAGACAACTCTTACAGCTCTTTTCAAGCTCTACAACTTTCGTTTGGGGTGTATTTTTAGACCTGCAAATATTTTGTCCTATATACCTTTGAAGAAATCTCCACAGTATACATTTTTTAGCAGAGCAGGTGGGAATGACCGTCGAACTTGCTAATGGCAGGTAAGAACCTAAAGAGTTACTTGTCGGGAAGTAAACTGACCTGGAGAGTCGAGGGTACCCACCTATCACGGTGGCTAGCTCTACTTATAATGGACTTTTAGCATAGTTGGTAGTGCGTCGAAACCTGCCTTTTGGTCGAATGCGTGAGGTCGTGAGTTCGATCCCGTTAGAAAACACCCTATTTAATTAATTGCTTCATGTATCTATCTCTTCAATACAAAATGTCTGGTGTACTTGAAATGCGCAAGAAGGACTTGAATAGTGAAGGCGAGGTTACTTTTCTTACATTTCAGGCCTGCACTACAGAGTACTACAGAGTGCCGCGGGCTACTACAGAGCACTCCATAGTAAGCTCCGGTACTATGGAGTGCTCTGTAGTAGCCCCGGCTACTCTGTAGTGCTATAGAGTTCGGGACCTTTACTACAGGTACTACAGCACTCTGTAGCACTCTGTAGTACTCTGTAGTGGGCCCAGGGTTTGCTGATGCAATACACCCTTTCCGGCGCAATGTTTCCTCATTTGTAGCTGAGATGTACCGCCAGGCCGAAAATCCACCGCCGGGAGCCTGTGGTTCCCTCTCAAACTTTCTCATTTTTCCTCGCGCGGGAGGGTCACGCACTCCATTGAAGAGGGTTTATGTATATGAAGTTGAACTTCGAACCGTTCGATGTGGGTGACTCGGGTTCGATAGGACAATGCTATGTTGTAGCGTCTGTCTACGAGAGACTAGGTACATCTCTAGTGGTGAGTAAGGAATAAATCAAATTTGGACTTCCATAATGCGGATCTCGGCCAGAGGTTGACACAGCCACATCAATGCCACCTCACTCTTGTTTTCTGCCACCATGCGACCATTTTGCCACCGGACTGTGGACTTAAATTTCATGATTCTTCCCACTTATCTTGTTCTCCCTCCTACGCCGATGCCCTGTGGCCCATAAATCCACTTAAACAAAGATGAACCGCACTTGATTCTCTCTTTTAATATTTATGACTTTTCTCAACCTCCTCAAGCCAGCGTGCAGGAGTAACTTTGACGACCAACTCGTTGAACGTTGAACATCTATATATCTGATCTCATCAATGTGTTTTGTATACATCGCATCCTTCAAACTCTCAAGATACGCAACTTTGATGGCTGTCCTTTATCGACGATGACTGGTCCTCCATATCGTGGATACGCCGAATGAAGCACTCCGTTGCTGGTGCCATCACATTTTAGCCGTCTCGTGCTCAAGCTGCGAGTCTCATGAAGGCCGTCGCGCTCACCGACATAGAGCCAGCGTACCGCTAACTCGAATCAAAATATACGTATCATTCTTCGCTGAGGGCCTGCTGCAACAGATTGAACTGGGCGCGGTTTCTTCTCACCTGCACCTTCAACTCAACGCTTCTTGAACTCAATCCCCCCACTTTTCAATCCGATACTACATGCCAAGGTTCAAACCATGATTCAATGGCAAGTTCACCTCGGCGGCAAACTTCAACACGGTTAGTCTTCCTTAAAGGTCGCTCGTTTTGATGGTTTAAACTCTATTTCACGGTGAGGAAACTGGCTGATCCTTGAGCGTCCAATTAATCTTGCCAATAGAGTCGCGCTGCCGTCAGAGTCAGCAAAACTTTGGGGCGTAAATGAGCGTGGGAAACGGCGAGTCAGCTCAGAATCTGAGCATTACTCAGCTGGTTTGGCCATGTACGGATGCTCAATCTGCAAATATCATTGCCGGATATCCCCACGAGAGTCGACCCGCCGCAGACTCTACTTCCATCCAGTGAGCTATACCCCCTGTCCCAATTGCGATCATTTGTCCGTTGGGTCCCAACCTAGTACCGATCACGCAAACTTTACTCAGGCTATAGGACCCTTAACTCGATACGCGGGTATGGACCACACTCGTTTACTGTTGTTCGTCGTCCTTGCAGTCGAACTTGGGGCAAGGGTTCGACGATGCTCAAGCTCGTCGGGGCCATTTAGTTCATGGTAAGCACCCTCAATTTTGTCGCGACCAGCCCACCACAGTGTTTCCCACAGAGCTCGTAGAGCAGAAGAGACAGACAACAATAATTTAGGAACGAGGGTTTTTCTTCCGACGCGTTGGACCGCTCCCGACTCGGAGGACCCCGACGATCACGTAGTCTCTCGCAGCCAGACGCTTCAACAGGTGACGCTCGTACCTCGCTTGTTGAACGATCACGCCCAACTCCAGGGTTCGAGCGTAACTCTCTCTTGGCAGGCGCAGGACCGTTCAACACTGTCTCGACAGTTTCCCGGCACCACCCTCACCAGGGCCGAATTACCGTCTTGCAACCACCACTTGGATCCTCCGTCAACTCACGTCGCGGTCGAAAGCGCTCTTATGTTCCTCAACAGAGCATTCTCATAAACGCGAAACGCAGCGTCTGGACGACCGGCGGCCATGATTTCATTTTGATGTCGTCCGGGTGCGAATCGCGATATTTTCCTCCCTGGCGCCGCCTCAACCGCGACGGATGGAGGTTGCTGGATCGACGTTTATGTCGACCTCGTGGGTCAACTCTCACCCTTCAAGAGAGATTCAGTGGGGTCGAACAAAAAACTGACGTTAGGGCTTTGGGCGTCGTGGACATGGCTTTTGAGACATTCGTATATCGATTTTGAAACACATATACTACATTTTATGTACATTGTGTTCACGAACCCAGAAGAAGACAGAAAAACGCACAAAGGACCAAACTAACGGTACCGACGTTGATCACCCCGTGAATCATAACCTCTAGGAGAACGGGACCTGTCCGAGGAGCGCGCAAAATTCCATGGCGCAGTGTAATAGCGGTCGCGCCGTTCATCTCTTTCTGGACTGCGGCCTCGCATGGGCCCAGAATCGTGATCACTTTGAGGTCGATCTTGCCGTCCCCCTCTTCCTCGCGCAACCGCAGACGGCGGTCTATCCAACCCGCCCTGTGATCCTGTCCCATGCAGCAACCTTCGTACCCGGTCGCGGGCGCCTTGCAGTATCCCCGGTCCTGGCGCAACCGTATCCGCCCGCCCCTGCGGTCGTGTCCCATTCATCAAACTCTGTACCTGAGCGCGGACGATATCCGGTGGAGGTGCCCAGCGTTCGCCTTCCTGGAGGATTCCCATCAACGCATCGAAGGATGCAAGCTGATCCTGCTCGCGGGTACGCAATCCCACCGGCTTGCCGACGACTTCAACCTTGTTTTGAATCTCCCGAAGAAGGCTGAGATAGTCCTCCCGATTTTTCTTCGCGCCCTCCCTAACCAAGTTGACAATAAACTGCCAAGCATCGTCGGCCTCCGCGATTGTCACGCCCCTGCTCGCAAGGAACCGTGCAACCGCGTCGGGCGTCTCTGCTTCATCTCCTAGCTCCACCGCCGCCCTAGGTGCCTGTGTGACCTCGACTTTGCAATCCACCAGGAGCTTGCCGTACGCCCCAGGCATACCCAAAAGACTCGTGATACGCCACAAGCGGCTCTGGTGGCGCAGGCGACTCTCCTTCCCTTTGGTCGGAATCAGACTCAGGACTCGATTGCGACCGCGGACGTCGCGCAGGTCAACGATGCTGTTGGGTTGGGATAACGGCACGCCCATTATCTGATTGTCGCCATGCACCTGAAGCCACCTGGCGAATATTTCCGGAGGATCATCGTACCCGGGTTGCCGCATCCCAAGCAAGGTGGCCCTCAGCTCGCGGAGTTGCCGGTCAGACAATCGTGCTAGGCCCGCAGCGGAGAGGTCCCAAAATATGAGGGGGGTCGTTCGCAAAGAAAGTCCAGAGCCCGAGGCCGATCGAGTTAGTGGCGATTGACTGTTAGCGACTGGGAGCGGCTGGCGCTGTTGCGCCTCCAATTCATGTCCCATCTGAACAATCCGGGATTGCAGCTGTTCGCGCTGCGCATTGAACCCCGCTTGACTCTCTGCAAGTTGGCGTTCCACTTCTTGGAGCTCAGTCGCCAACGCCTCCAAGCGCGACTCCGCAACGTCTCGTTGCTCCGTCTTGAGGCGGAGTTGGGCGTCCAAGAGATCGCAAACCCCCTCTAGCCGTTTCTGGGCTGCACTATCGTCGTGCATAAACACATTCATCACCTGGCGTCCGCGCACACCCTGCAGGAACTTCAATTTTTTCATATGCTCGGTGAGCTGGGCATCTTGAGCGGTGTCACTCGCGTCCTCGACGATGGCTTGCCCCTCTTCCACGGCCACGTTGGACATTTCAATGTCCTCATCCGGCAGAATCAGCGGTGGGTTTTCTCGCCGGGCGGTCGCGCGCTCATGCTCGGCGTACGCTTCATCGGAGGTGAACCCGAGACAGGCGGCCTGCAGGTGGTGGAGATATCGTCTTGAGATGGCGCAATCCCCCCCGAGAGGCTGGCGAGCCCAGCATTCTGGTACGTTGCACTCCTGGTTCAGATGCCAGTTGTTCTCCTCCTTTGAGTCCACGCGGGATTCCAGGTCATTGACCATCGAGCGGTCCTGCTCCGGAATGACCGCGGCGACCCGGCGAGCACTCCGCTCTGTAGCGTCTCGGCACGCGGAACAGACGTACCAACCCCATTCGACTTTCATCGGCGGTCGACCTACGCATTCATTTAGTCTATGTCTAAAACTCGTAGAGCGAAAACAGTTACTTGATTCGCTGATCCAGAGTTCACTGCTCTCCTCCTCGCTAACCATCTCAATGTCATTTTGAAGATCCAGTGCAAGCGCGTGCGGGCCATCGAGCGGTTCGATTGCTGGTGGGACGGCTTCATCTGGTCTACAATCAGCAACGAAGTGGAATCAGGCAGTGAAATCAAGACGTACCTGGGACGTCGGTGCCTGCATGTGGGGTTCCAGACTCCAAGTCGGGCTGCGGCGCGGGATGAGACTGTACGTCCATGGAATCGGGCTGTGATGCGGGCAGCTCCGGGGCGCATTGATCAACTTCCATCGCGCCGACGTGATTCCCCTCGTCCGCGGCGGCAATCTCCATTTCTGCGACCGATTCCCCCTCCGAGTCCGAGTCGGACTCGATCTGTATTGGTACGCGGTCATACTCATCGACCAAATCACTGATTCGGCGCAAAAGTGCCTCCCGCGCTCCATCTATGTTCTGCTTCAACCAGTTGCAGGGTGCACCTTCTGGTTTCTGTGGAAGCGGGGTCAATCCACAGCTGCGCCTGAGACGGATGAACAGCATACCATGAAGTTTTCTAGGTAGTAAAGCGGCGCCCTTAAGATGCATGCTAAATAATGCAGCAGATAGAACCCGCAGTCCCAGGAGTTGTATTGATGTGGTATGTTCTTAATCCACACAGGCTGTTTGCGGAGCGAATCAAAGTCCACTGAAGGCAGTTTCACGCGGAAGATTTGCTTCAGGCAGTCGGAAAGTCGCTTCTCGACTGTGGGTTCAGACCTAGCGACCGAGTTCAGAAGAAAGAGATGAATGCTTGAACAGGTGAGACGAATAAACTGCGCCCATAGAAGCCGCTCGCCTTTTGATGGGATCGCTGCAGCTGCTCGACAAGAACTCGCGGGCGAGATAAAACAGCGCGAGGAGCCAGTGCTCATACGGATCGACCATATGGATAGGCAATAACAGCCACTTCTTGTCGCTCAATTGAAAGTGTTTGAGCAACTTCTTGCGTCCCGTGTATCCTTTACTGTTGGGAATCAGACGTTGTCGACACCGCTCGTCTCACAAACCAACCTCTCGAACAGCTCCAAAAAGTATGTGTTGAACAAATGAAACTCCGCGGCAATCGCTGGGGAACGTTCAACTAAATCAGCGCGGCAGAACCTGAAGAAATTGTCAGACTGCGGCTATGGGCGGTGATCGTCCTTACTCGATCCCCTGATTGACAACCAGATCGTTCAAGCGCCCACGTTCTTCTATAATGCATTGAAGTTTATCGCCTCTCAAGCCATTGCGAGCAATGCTGGGAACTATCATGAGCCGTCGTGCGCCCCATCTCAGTGAGTGACTTACACGGTGTCGGCATCTTGGAACACGCCCGGCCTCCGCAGTAAAGTACAAGCCGGCAAGATGGCCAGATGGTCATACGGGGCCCTGTCCATTAAACTCTGGATATCTGTCGCCAGGACGGGTGATGTTTGAGGGTGGATCGTCCAAGGCACGTCCCCGACCTCATCCAGTATGAAGCACGGGACCTTTGCCTTGTTCAAGAACCACCAAAAACGCAGCGGCGGGATCTCCGCGCCGTTGAGCCACAGCCCGATTAGACCGTCGTCTGCTGGTTGTATGCCGCGTCTCTTCAGCTCCTGAATCTGTAGCACCGGTCAGTCCAATCCAAGTAGTGGATAACTAGACGCACCTCTCGTTGTAAATCCTCCGGAGGACGACGCCCATAAGGATATGCCTCGACATAGCGAATCCAAGCACGCTGTTCCAAGAGACAGCGCTGGATACTTTTCACGGCATCAACAGCCTCGTCGAAATGCTGGATCTTGTTCAGAGCGGTCAAATCCTCATCGTGGATTAAGTATATATGATCCTCGGCCGTGTGTGGCATCGCCATCTTGCAGTGACGGATCCGCGTGGTTACCGTCCGATGGGCGCTCGTCAAGCGCGTAATGAAACCTCGATCTATACTCCCCCAAATCCCATCGCGATTGTCGGTTGTCCAGACATCAAAGACGTCCTCGTAAGAGACGTCGGGTTCGATATCGTTTTCATCCCGTTTTTCTATCAAGGGGAGCCACGGTCGGCCGACTACATACAACTGGGGGTTCCTAGTGGGGTCTTTGGGGCCCAGATGACCGTCCAGACGGCGCGCGGATTGCGCGGGGATATCCCTCGACGGTGGCACAGCACCGGACCCAGGGTAAAAAGGCAGTTGCGTCGAGTTGGGACTCCAGGCACAGTATTTCTTGGTGCCGATGTAGAAAATGCGGTGGAGGTAGGATGGAGGAAGCGGAACTTGCTGCACAAGAGTGGTGTCGACGTGTGGAACGGCATAGTAGTCAGTGTCGCTGGGCAACCGCCGGGTTCGGTAGAGGCATGGTGCTCTTTGGTTTCCGTTGAAAGCCATAACTGTAAGTCGAGATGTGCGCGCAACGTTGTCTACCACGCAATCCGTGCGCCGACTGTGTGTAACTTGAAGACGGCACCACCGCGGATAATCTAGCGCACAATTCGTGGCAGTACAAGTCGGAGTCCGAAATCTATTGACGACTTCACTAGATTAGATGTTACTCTGCAATTAGCGAGCAACAGCGCACCTCAGACGATACCAGCGATGGGCTTGAAGAGCGAAGTGACAGTGATTCGTTACTATGTGACAAGCAAGTGACAAGCCTACCGCTACTTGATTCCCGCAACACTTCTCGTCGCAAGTTAGCGAGTCTTTCTACGCTCTCAGCCGGCCTTCTACTGACCGTTATACATCGCAGGATTATTGGTGTATGTGCACTCGGGCACATCACCGAGGTCTGGAATGACTCACGGAATTGTCGGACTCACCTAGAATCAGAGGGAGTCAGTAAGAAGGCAGAAGAAGAACCTGGAATACTATGGAACAATTTAGTTATGACTCAACTGGACTCTGGAATTAGTATAAATACAGTAGATACAGAGGGAGAATCCTCACGAGCTTGTAACCCTGGCTTCACCGCCCTCGTGTAAATCTAAGAATTGATTGCACCAAATATCTGAGTGAATTAAGGAAAGCATTCCTTCAAGCATAAACTCCATCACAAGCTCGTAGATTTACACGAACCAACTACCCACCATCTCATTCTCTTTCATTTTTCCACCATCACACACCACATACCCGGAAATGTCGACGAACATCAACTCTTTACTATCCACCGTTCCGAAACTTACCCGATCCAACTATCATGATTGGAAGTTCGCAATTACCATGGTACTACGTCGATCCGGATGCTGGGACATTGTCAATGGGACTGTCTCAAAGCCCTCAACCAGGGATGCAGCAGAGAAGTGGGAAATTAAATCCGAGGACGGCCTAACGGCCATTGGACTGACTGTCGACGCAGACCAGTACCAATATATCCAGGATGCCACATCAGGACCAGCTGCATGGAAGGCACTATCCGCTATTTACGAGAAGAACAGCCGAGGCAATCGGATTGCACTGAAGCGACAGTTTTACGGCTACGAACATGACGTGAACAAACCTATTCAGGAATACATCACCGGAATCCTTGGGCTTGCAACCAGACTGAAAGCCATTGGTGTCAAATTGGAGGACAGCGACATCATGGATGTACTCCTTTTCAACCTGAATAATGAATGGTCAAACATCGCTGCAACCTTGTGCGCAACAACCGACGATTTGGACACGATCTCGGACATCACCGGGCCACTGCTCGATGAGGAAGGCCGCCGAGGTGGGCCGATTGAAAACGAGGCCGCATTGCATGCTACGCACGGAACCGTTTGCAGCAATTGCCGGAAACCAGGCCACAGTAAAGCTGACTGTTGGGCCAGAGGAGGGGACAAGGAAGGGCAGAGGAAGTGCTTTAAATGTGGAAAAGAAGGCCACTTAGCCAATCAATGCCCCGACAACAATGACAGCGCCAACTTCGCGTCGGAGTTTTGACTCGGCGCAGTCTCAGACATTTGGGCTAAACACCATGTGAAACTGGCAGAATTGAACTCGGACACAGAAAGCAAAGTTTCGATTGATATCGAACGTGAACACGAAATTGAACCAGAATTGATCCGATCGAAGTCGGACTGGGTTGGCTCGACGGCCAGCTTGCAGGAGCGTGAATGCTCAAACCGGGTAAGGGAGCTCGACGGCTCCAAGGAAACCTGGAGAAAGAAGTTTATTGAAGGAAATTTCGGTAATGTGCACCGATTGAGAGGGAGTATTGGTGTATGTGCACTCGGGCACATCACCGAGGTCTGGAATGACTCACGGAATTGTCGGACTCACCTAGAATCAGAGGGAGTCAGTAAGAAGGCAGAAGAAGAACCTGGAATACTATGGAACAATTTAGTTATGACTCAACTGGACTCTGGAATTAGTATAAATACAGTAGATACAGAGGGAGAATCCTCACGAGCTTGTAACCCTGGCTTCACCGCCCTCGTGTAAATCTAAGAATTGATTGCACCAAATATCTGAGTGAATTAAGGAAAGCATTCCTTCAAGCATAAACTCCATCAAGGATGCATCCTGATGCCACGTCTCCCGCCAAACCGCGCTGCCATCAGTGCGAAGCCGCCTGCGTCATGATGGCCACCAGCACCTCACGCATTCCCTCATCTATGGAAGCCGCCGTCGCACAGGAGATGGAACACAAGCTATCGACAAGCAAATGTACCTGGAGGCTGCATCCCGTGCTCCTGGTCCCATCTTGCACGCCGACCTGCAACGTCTGCTCCTCCTACATTGACCATCTCGCCCGCGGGTATGCGGGGACTGCGGATCCAGACGCGCCGTGCGAGACAACGACCGACCCGGAGGAGGAAGACGACAGCGACGATGCCGACAGCGACGATGGCGCGTCGCCATGGCGCCCTCCTACTCCGAGCGACTTTCTCCTTGACACCGGCGGGGACGAGGAGGCCGTCGACCCGCAAATGCCGAACCTCTTCCTACTCCAGTGTGCGCACGGACGCGCCGCCACCCACGACTTGTTCCGAGCAGACCCTCAAGCTCTTGGGCGCGCGCAGTCGAAAGTCGCCAGTCGGCTCGAGAAAATGGCCGCGGTCGACGGCCAGCTCGACAGCATTCGCGTCAGAGCATCGGCCATCGAACGAGAAATCCAGGAACTGAAACGCGCCCGCGCGCGCGTTGAGAGCATGCGTGCCATGCTGTACCGCCCCAAGTCGCCAGAAATCCCTCAGACATTGGATGGTGCTGCAGCTGGCAGTCAAAACAACTGTAGCAGCCATTGCTGACAATTCCATGCTTTCTGTGTAATAAAGGTCAATCATATCAGCCCTCACCCACAGCTGTACAGAAGGTATCGCTGTCCACATTTCTAGTCTAATTGAATGCATTTGCCTTTCTTTCCGCCCGTTGTAGTGAAAGCAACATTACTTAAGGAAGAGGGCTGAACCCTCGTGTTCCTTTTCGTTACCGTCGAACGAAACTTGGCCCGCTTCGACAGTCGATTGAAATCGAGTAAGACTATGTAAATATATATGCTATTCTGACAACGAAAGAGTTTACGTCAACGCCTAAGGAGAGGGAGAATATTGAGTGAATGGCTGCAATACAGATAAGGAGAACTCACGTAGAGCGTGGCTTTTTGGCCGGAGCAGCGGCAGCGGCTGCGCGAAAAGGTTGACTTACCATGCACAACGTTCCTCTCATCCAAGTCAAGGTTAATAACCTTGGCCGCTGGCAGGATGTGTGTTGCGCAGACGTCGTTGCGCCTTCCGGATCACACTCCACACCAACGCAAGATTTACTTTCAGGGCACTCGATGGTAGTTCCGGGAGTTCTCCTTCAGAGGAATTTCACTGGCCGACACTGGCTTCTCGGGAGCACCTTCCCTCACTTTCTCCTCCCCCATTCATCCCCGCCGTCGGTGTTCCCAGGTTCGATGATCTTCTCGTTTGCGGGAGACCGTTGGCATCCGTCAAATTTATGGGAGCTGGGGGTTCGATTCTCTCCGAGGACGTCAGGCGATCGCGTTGTGCTTTTAGTTTTTTTTGGCGGAGTCTTGTTGCGCTCTACCAGACAAAGAGCCACAGGAATTCGAGAGGCTGTGGGCTTGAATTTTGCGATGGATTCTTGGGCGAAGATTTATCGTGGCGGGAAATTTGAATGGGTGCTACCTAGGTGCTGCTAAAATATCATATCTGTCGAAAAAGCGGCTGAGCCACTCCAAGAACCAGTCTTTGAAGTCTCGTTCACCGTCGCCAAGTTCAGCGCCGTTTCACGGAAAGGTGGCTCGAGGGTTCGAGTCCTTCCGGAGAGGTCCAGTTCTAGCGGTGTTTTTTTTTTCTCGGGCAGGGGGCGTACCAAGGAAAGCCACACGAGAAACCCCAGAAATTCAAATGCGCTGTGTCTTGCATTTTTCACGAAAGAAGATGAGTTTTTTGGGTGGATATTCTGTTCGGCAGTGATTTGAACGGGTGCTACTGGACGGTCTACAGGAAACATCAGCTAAAGGAGTACGGGAACAAGTCTCTGAAGATCAATGGTGATAATCCCGTTTGCCTGAACGCGTTGTGTGCACCCCAGCAGCAAGGTATTTCTTTGTCGGGAGGTCGGTGGGTCGGTGACTCAGGATCTTACCGGCCAGAAAGCCACACGAGAACCCTGAGCACTGTAGGTTCGAATTTTCGGAAAGATCCTTGCGTGGATATTTCTTCCAAGGGGAACTCGGGATTCGAAAGTCGGAAGGGGGGTCGATAAGTTTTTTTCAACCTTGGCTGGACCCCCCCTCCCCCCCCCTCCTTCTATATAGGGAAGGTGCCTCCCACCCCTAGCGCCGGGCCGCTCTCTCCGGACTTCCTGAACCTTCTTCGAACAACCACCGCCAGTGCATTTTATTGTTTGAGGTATGTGATATGCTCCCTCAGGCTATCTAAAGTGCTGCCAGGGCCTCAATTATACTTGCAGGTTTTGTCTGAACCTACTCCGGGACCGCCGACAACCCACTTTTGGTTGAACTTGACTAGAATTATTATTTCAACACCTCCTGAAGTGAGTGGGAAGCAAAGCTTGAGGTTTCTCACTCATTAGAAGCTCTGCCATGCCTCTCCCAGCCTTTTTCCTGCCTCTCATAACTTATAGGAAGAAGTTTTTTTCGGCCCTCGGCCAGACCCCCCCCCCTCCCTCCCCACGTCCGATATTTGAATCCCGAGTTCCCCTTGATTTCTTCAGCTTGAATCTTGAATGGGCGTTACGCGGCCAAGATACCTCTAGAAAGACCGGCGAAGAAGATACATCTGGAAAACACCCCCTCGCTAGGTAGGTTGGGATAGGCGTCAATAGGCCTGTAGACTCATAGTTACCCCCCCCTTCTATGTCAATTTATATAGAACCATATTTCTACGGTAGAGTCCGTAGGCAGGTAGAGGTATAGTGCTATAGGTCCGCATAGGCTCCCATAGACTCGGGCTCAGCTTAATTCACCGGACATCTTTGATTTCTGATCGTCGTCCGCTTTGGGCACACCCCACGTAAATCCAGGAAAATGCAATAATATTCAGTAAATCTACACCTTCTACGCTAGTCCATCGCCAACATCGCATCCAGGGAGAACATGTCGCGCCCCCCCTCTGGCTCCGGGTCATCTGCCGGCTTGCGCAAAACAGTCCTAGGTACAACGATCAGACAGGCCGCGAGAGAAAGTGAGAACGGTCCTTACCTCGCGACACGGAGCAGCCGTTCCAGCACGTCGACAGTCACATTAGTTGGCTCACGCCCATCGGCAACCCGCTTCTCCGAGCGATCCATCCACTTTTGCAGGCCCGCCAGTGTTGCCTTGTACGCCTTGAAGTAATTCTTGTGCGAAAATGACTTGCTTTCCCAGCGGCCGGTCGACCATTCCTCGATGGCACAAAGGATCTGGCTCGATGATTTAGCACAGGGGGAAGGTGGGCAAGGAATATCACTTACCGCCACAACAATCAGCGCGAGGGTGACAAGCGGTACCCGAGTCTCCCCGTCGAAATAAAAGGCTCGGTTATTGTCGCCACGTCCGAAGTAATAGCCAGTGAAGACGCGCTGGATACTTTTATGGCAAAACATCGCATCCGGCGCGATATTTTCGGGATCCTGACAGGCAAATGTCAATTTCGATTGCGGCCGCCAAACAGCCAGCACTCACCGCGTAGATGAATGTATCGAGAAGGTCATTCACCTTCTTTCTGTTCTTCTCGAGCACCGCATTGATATTTGCTTCTGTAGGATCGTCGAGGTCTTCAATGTCGACCAGTCCATACGCGCTAGGGACCACTGCACGGGCGACAACCTTGAGGGCTGATCGGTACTGGGGGACTCGGGACCTAATCTAAATACCCGATGAGCGGCGTCAGTAACAATAAGAAAAAGAAGCAGACACATACAAGATCGAGGTCAGCCTTGATGGGCTCCACGTCCTCGAGTTTCATGTCGAATGCGGCGTCGGTGAATGCTTGAAGTAAGAGCTCATTGAATGGATCCGCGCGGGCTCGAGCGGTACGCCCGCGGCCCACCGCAACTGGGAATGGCATCCGAAGTGTGAGCTCAATTTTGAGGAGATCGAAGGCCGCGTCGCAGATTTTTTGATGTTCCTCCGGCAGGCTCGCGATACTACGCGACTTCTTCTTCTTGGGTTGCGAGGGCTCCTAGATAACTATATTTAGGACGTTTGAAGATCGAGCGCGAACATTTACCTCATTGTCTTCCTCTTCAGAATCGTCTTCATCGTCCTCCACTCTCTTGCGCTTTCGGGTCCGAGGGTATGATGGCTGAACGTCGCGCATGGTAACCTAACTTGTTGTCAGTGTCGAAACTCGAGTGGAATAAGGGAGGACGGTGTACCTGTAAAGAGCTAGCGGGGGGTGCGTGCTCCTCGCGGTCAGCAGGGTCGTCATCGCGTTGTTGAGCCCAACCCGGTTCCTCATCGTCGAGGTCCTGATCTCGGCGACCTAAAACCATGTGAGTGTTTTCCTGCCACAGAAAAGAACACCTGCCGTCGTTGTCGTTGTCATCGAAGGCCTGGAGTAGGGGCAGTTGCTGATTCACTAGATATGTTATGAGTATACATACTGAAGCGTAAGAAGTACCGCACACCTTGATTACCGTGATTGTCGCGGCGGGGCGGAAGATAATCTACAGCATTGAGTTAGCCAATGCACACATCATCTTTGGAGGGCTTTAACTGGGATTATCCACGCCTTCCACTGAAAGAATGCTGGTCAGTTACACAGTTGATGCTGGGAAACAGGTTTGACAACGTACAAGAATTTAAAATGAGTGCTCTCTCCTCATCCGATAACCCAGCGAACCATTGAAGGCCGCCGTTGTTTGCCTGCGCTTGTGTAGATGGCGGCGTCTGGAAGTACACAGCGGTTGAGCTGGGCACCTGCGCTTGTGTGGATGACGGCGTCGGGCGGTACAAAGCGGGTGAATTGGGAAGCTGATAAAGTGTCGGGTATGTTGGGGCGGTATTCAAGGAAACTGCCTGCAAGGGGGTCCGTTGCGGAGTTGGGGCATGACTGGGGCCTCCCCGAGGCAGTGGAGCCATCGGACGAGTGGTCTCGGGAGGATGCGACGCTGGGGACTGGTGGCCAGCGGCGGCGGCAACGACAGCACTCTGCTGTGAAAGAGGCTGAGGGTTGGCTTGGTTGGCCCTGTTGCGGTCCCGGGTTTCGATGCGTTTCCTGGCCGCTTCTTGGTGCTTCTTGCGTGTGTCGTCTAAATATACTATGAGTGGCGAGTCTGCGAGTTAGAAAAGACTTGCCGTGTTCTTTCCGCGCAGGGGTAAAAGAACGCTCCCGCAGCGAGCGGCCTAGGGGGGGTGGCCGGTCATTGGCGCTGAATCGATCCTCACTGTAGTCGATTTGGTGAGAGGCCATGGAAGTGGGAGAGAAGAGAGATCAACAAACATTTGAGTCACGTTTCAGCTCCGCCATTTGAAATTTTTGCTGATGACGACCATCGGAAATAATCCTTCCGATATACGACCATGCCGACCTGCAGTTTCTGCGATAAGGTGTTTTCAAGCTGGGACAATGTTACGCGCCATAAAAAAAATGCACCTAGCTGTCGCACGAAAGTCGACCAAAGTCTAAGCCTCACGCTTCAGAGGCTTCGCGAAGAACGGCGCGCGAAGGACCGCGCCAAACACGCGCGTCGTAGTGGCATTAGAACCTCGCCGCCGCCAGACCCACCTTCCCCGTCTGCGGCCACGGACGTTGACCCCGACCCCGCTTTCGACAACGGGGACTTCGACTCGTCCGCGCCGTTTGCACCTCAAGAAAATCAAAGCAGCAGTGATGCTGATGCAGATGCAGTCGCGCCGGAATCGACCGGTGCAGCAAACTCGAGCGCGGGGGGGCGCCAATATTGGCGAAAGGAGTGCCCGGGCCACGGCGGCGCTACCTACCCCGAGAAAGGCAAGACCAAATTTGAAGAAATCCGCGACGAAGAGATCTTGAAAGGGGCTGAAGTCTTGGGGCCTTTCCGGGATGAGGCGGAGTGGGAGTTGGCAAAGTGGCTCATTAAGCACGTCGGCCACACGGCCGCTGACGAATTCTTGAAGCTGTCTATCGTGAGCATTTAATATTGAGCGCAGTATATTCATTGTAGCCTTACTTTTTACCTCCAGATTGCGCAGCGAGCCCAGCCGTCGTACAAGGGCAAGAATGAGTTCTTCGGCAAGATCGATGAGCTCCCAGGCGGCGTTAAGTGGCAGTGTAAGGAGATGGATGTGAAAGGAGACTTGCCAGACCTTGATAAAGACCCGACGGGGGCAACGATGCGCGGCGAGACGCTTGAGCTTTGGTGGAGAGACCCCGTCGAGTGCGTGCGGGAATTAATCGGGAACCCTATGTTTCGTGACGTTATGCGGTTTGCGCCCGAGGAGCTGTATGCCGATGCGGAGGGAAACATTAGAATCTTTGAAGAGATGTGGACCGGTGACTGGTGGAACGAGTTGCAGGTGAGAAAGTCGCGCCCACAATGATAAACAACTTACTTACTCACGAATCAATCCAGAAACGTCTTCCTCCGGGCGCGACGATTGCACCGCTAATACTCTCCTCCGACAAGACACTGCTTTCCAATTTTCGTGGCGATAATTCAGCTTGGCCCGTTTACCTCACCATCGGCAATATTGGGAAGGAAACTCGCCGTCAAGTGTCTGCTCACGCGACAATCCTCATCGGTTATTTGCCCATCCCAAAGTTCGACTGCTTTGACAAAAACACCCGCTCGCTCGCCAAGTATCGCCTCTTCCACGAATGCATGACCGTCCTCACGGAGTCGGTGGCTGAGGCAGGGAAGACTGGGACCAAGATGGTCTGCGCGGACAACTTCGTGCGCAACGTGTGGCCCATTTTTGCGGCGTACGTTGCCGACTACCCGGAGCAATGCCTGGTGGGGTGCTGCAAGGAAAATAGGTGTCCGATGTGTACTGTGGGCCCGGACGAGCGTGGTGATCACCAGCCGCACGATAAACGCGACCAAATGGAGACCCTCTTCTTGATGGCGCGCCAGCAGGAGGGAGAGAAGGACACCGCGTTTGAGAAGGAGGGTATCCGGGCGATTTACCCGCCGTTTTGGATGAATCTGCCGCATTCAGATGTCTTCCAGTCATTCACGCCGGATCTCCTGCATCAGGTCCACAAGGGTGTCTTCAAGGACCACCTCGTCAAATGGTGCACCGAGATCATCGGCAAGCTGGAAGTCGACGAACGCTTCCGCCAGATGCCTGATCATCCCGGGCTTCGTCACTTCAAGAACGGGATTTCATCCGTTTCGCAGTGGACGGGGACGGAGCACAAGGAGATGGAGAAGGTCTTCCTTGGACTCGTCGCTGCAGGAGCCGATCCTGAAATGGTCAAGGCAGTACGCGCGTTGATGGACTTCGCGTATCTGGACTCACTTCAGTCACACACATCTACGACGTTGCTGGCACTTCGGAAGGCCCTTGACGACTTTCATGCACACAAAGCAATATTTATCAAGCTCGGTGGACGCAAGGAACACTTCAATATCCCTAAATTTCACTCACTTGACCACCACGAGCCCTCCATTCGTCTTTTCGGGACAAGCGACGGGTTCAATACTGAATCCCCCGAACGCCTTCACATCGACTACGCCAAAAATGCCTATCGTGCGAGCAACCGCAAGGACTACATCATCCAAATGACCTTGTGGCTTCAGCGCCAAGAGTCAGTGGCCCGCTTCAGTGCCTTTCGGCAATGGTACAAATCTACTCAGACTCCCACACCCACACCTGTTTCCGCCCAACTTCCTACCACCATTCCTCTTCCATCGGCCGCTGCAGAAGACGCCGAGACCCTTGTCCATCACACTTATTCCATTTCCAAACGACCTCCCGCGGCAACACGACGTGTAGTCGCGACACACATCATCGAACAAGATGGCCACAACGCTATTCGTTTTCTTCCGGCACTGACTCAATTCCTTCGCACAAAACTTAACTCGCCCTACACCCCTTTCCAGTTCGATGTTTTCCCGACCTGGAAGCGATTGAAATTTACGCTCCCCAATATACCCGAAGTCGGCCGGCGCCATTCGACTAATCTCGTTCGGGCGACGGCTCCTGTTATGCCGTCTGGTGAGGCTCGTTATCGAGCCACGGAACCTGCATATCATGATTTCGCCCTTGTGAAGACCGGGGAAGCCAATGCCTTTACCGATGGCACGGCTCTTCATGGTGCGGGTTTTTTTATCTTTGAGGGGTCAAACTAATATGTGCTGTAGGCCTTCGTATCGCGCGAGTGCACGTTATTTTCCAGCTTCCCACCCACTACCCCGTAAAATCAGCCCAGCCGCTCGCCTACGTCGAGTGGTTCACGCCGTTGCGCACGCCGAATGCCGTCGACGGGTACTATCACGTCAACCGTTCCACGCGCAAGATTTCAGGCAAGGACGGACCTTACGCCGAAATTATACCCGTTGACCGCATCGTACGCAATGCCATGCTTATACCCCATACATTTGACCAGCACTCGAAATTTCGTGTTAATTCTCATGTAGACGGTCATTCCTTTTGTCTCTTTAAATTAGGCCTTCATGATACCCTTCCCGTATAAAGATTTTTTTTTTCAATTGCCTTGGCCGTTGAATGTATTCCACAATTTGCCGCTCAACTAATGGTCTTCATGTTGCTAAAACGAGTATGGCCAACACTTTCAATGGTTTGAACTGCAGTGTCATTGTCTCCCAGGCATAGGTGGAAGCCCCATTGTGCACGTCTCTTTCGCGAAAACACTGTAATTGCCTTTTTTGGTCATTCACCTTCCTTATTTGGTTCCCACTGTAGAGGCAACGAAAAAGAAATTCCATAACTGATAGAGTATTCAGAACAATGTGTAAAACTAATTCTCTTTGTTATCCGCTAAGGTACCCGCTCCTAATATGCGCAGCTCTCGATGCTTGCGCTTCAAATGGCGCAGAGTTGCCGTGAGGGCCTGCAGTTTCTTGAGGATACGCCGTGCCTCAATCCGCGCGCGTCTGCGTCGTCGCTCGAGTTCTGCAGTCTATCATCATGTGAATACTCCAGCTAACCAGCAGAAAGTAAAGGTGAACGCACAAAGGTGACACGACGGACGAGCTTGCGAGGGTGCGGGAGCATGCAATGCAAGTCGGTGGGGGGGATGGCCCGAGGTTTCTAGTTGGGGCATGGGTAACAGCAAGAGAAAGGGAGAAGAAAACGTACTATGGGGGAAGCACGTCGCACAAGACGAGCACGGCGAGACCGGGGACTTGACACTGGGTCCACGCCGGTAAACGAAGCCATCGGCAATGGCGTGAAAGGGAGTAGTGGTTTCTGAAGGGAGGAAGAATGAGATACTACAGAATAGCTGTACAGATAATTTACCGGTACTGGGAGTAGTACTAGATCCTCTTCGCCATCCTCAAACGGTTGTGAGGAGGCGACGATGTCATCTGCCAAGTCGGTCGTGCTGGCAGTGTTATCGTGGGCGACAGAGGAGGTCGGGGTGTTCGTATCGAAGAAGCCACTCCCCGTTGAGTCCCAGGAACTGCTGAAGACATCTTGGTGAGGCTCGGAAGTTGCAACAAAGTCCATAGTGCGAAGTGAGCGTTAGAAACACGTTGGGCCGTGCCCTGAGCAAAGTGTGCCCATTTGCTGCGAAGTCCAGGCTTCTAGGGACGCCGTGGTAGGGAGGAGGGTCCGTGGTAGGGAGGAGGAGTCTATGGTGAGTGGGAAGTCTACCGTAGAGGTCGCGAGTCTATGGGGACCTATGGCGTGACCTCGGATCTATCGGTGTCTATTCCGAACACCGCCACTCTATCACCCGAGCGGCGATCTATCACAGAAAACCGCGTTTGCAGATGTACAGGAACCAGTCATCGAAGATCAACGGCGATGATCCATCTCTTTCTTCATCGGACTTGGTCTTCACGGACACTGCGTTAAGCGGCCGCGTCGGCACAGGTGCCGACGTCTGACGACGTCTGTCGATCATGGGAAACACGATGCCTACCTTGATCGGCATAGGGACGTCAGACGTCGACAACACCTGCCGACGCGGCCGCTTGACGCAATGACTGTCCGGTGAGGGTTCGAATCCCTCCGAAGACGTGAGTCCGAAAGTCCAGCGTTTTTTCCATGCGTCGAAGAACCAGGGAGTATAGTTTTTTGCCACGCAGACTGGAGGTGAGGCAGACTACGCCAAAGCAGGCTTGCGGTGGAGAGTAGGTTGGAAAGTCAGTTTGAATTCATTATTCTCTCGTTTGCCTGACATTCTTGGCATCCTTCGCATTTATGGGAAGATGGGGAGTTCAATTCCTTCCGGAGAGGTAGGTAGCGTCTGCAAGGGCAAAGTTATTGGTCGTTCTGAGTTCCAAAGCTGCGGTCTCGTTTGCGCAGAGCAAGAAAGTGCGAAGAACGCCAAAGCCGTAGGAGAACGCGCGGCAGCGCTGGAGAGGGTGGAATTTTCGAAAAAGAAATTGCGTCATTTAAAAGGTTTTGTTTCACATTTTGAATGCAGGGAGTTTCGTTGCGGTTTATGAACGGCAGAGGGGAATCCCCAGCTAGCGTCGCCGGTTGGCAGATGCATTCGAGTCGATTAAGGTTTGGGAGAAGGATTTTTTTCTCGGGAGGTCGGTACCTTAGGGACCAGCCAGAAAAAGGCACGAGAACCCTAAGGGCCAGGACGCAAAGCGGGGTGGGTTCGAATCTTTGGGAAGATTCTTGCATGAATATTGCGTTCAGCTTGAATGTTGAATGTCGAATGGGCGCTATGGCCTAACTATCGCTAAGGAAACGCGGTCAAAGAAGTACAAGTACAAGTCCTTGAGGATCAATGGTGATCATCCCGTTTACCTGAAGGCCTTGTTTGCAACCTTGAGGCAGGAAGGTGAGGGTTTGAATCCATCTGAAGACGTACGACTGGAGCAAGGTTCCTTTTTTTTCGCCCGCCTTGTGTGTGGAAGACCAGCAAGAATTTTTTGTCCCGGGAGATTCAAATAACGAGTTCCCGAATGTTGAAAGCTGTGCATGAAAGACTGGCCAAAACAGTACGGGTGATCATCCCGTTTGCCTGAGATCTTTGGCATCGTTGGAATTAACGGCAGGTGGGGTTCTATGCTCGCCGGAGACGTACGACCAGCGTCATCAGAGTCGGAGTTTTTGGTTGTTTCGAGTTACGGAGGTCGGGTCTTGTTTACGCAGAGCAAGAAATTGGGAAGAAAGTCAACAGAACCGCAGACTGGATTCATTTTGAAGGTTTGAAAGGGGGTTTCACGTTTTGGATGCGGGAGGTTTCGATGTGGTTTATGAGTCAGAACGGCACAGGAGAAACCCCAGGTAGCGTCGCCAGTTGGCATTGTCGGGCAATTGCATTTCGAGTCGATTTTCAGTAGATACTGAATTTTCCCCAGAAGTTTTTACGCGTGAATATCAATAATGGATTCAGTCTGAACTTTCCACGAGAGAGTAAAGCACGACGAGCGTTGAGGCCAAGGAGTTGTTGGTGGTAAGCGGCAAGCCGGGTCGGACATTCCCGAGCGCCAAGCACCAGCACCGCCACACCATACGTCTAACCTCCTATCTCATTCCTCGTCCGCAAATGCGTCTGTACGGGCCCGACATACGTCTACGAGCTTCCTGTACCCTCGCTTCTTCATTGGGCTACGAAAATCGCTTAGCATATCGAGTGGTGGGTGCTCGGGAATCTGGTGTTTTCAGGGTAACTTACTGGCCGGTCTAGCGTTGTAAACGCGATACAGCTGCGCTGCTTCAATAATAGCGCCCGGATCGCCTTACTGACTGGCCCTGAATTATTTCTCTCCGCTCCGCTTTGCCTGGTCTACTCGGCGTACTCCCCTTTCCATTGTCTTGGCTTGCAATTCTCCTGGATATCGACGGAACGCACCCATGGCGACTGTATCGTTCGTTTGCCTTGACTCCGGACGCAGAGGATACCATTCCCGACGAGCGTTTATCTAGTGGTGCGTCCCTACACTTATCCTTCCTTGACGCCGTCTTGAATCCTCCATTTCTTCATACGCAGCTATATAATCCAACTACAATTCGACCGACTCGACTCGGCGACACTACGCCGCGCGCCCTCCGATGGCATATGCAGCCCCCCACTCACGGACAACAACAACAACAACGACTCGCACCAGGGATAGGGCTGGGAACGGGGACTGCCCCCCCGGCGCCGCAGAGGAGGAGTATGCTGGGGAGCACGCGGACGAGAAGCAGCAAACGCAGACAGAAGCGCAAGAGGAGGATGGTGGGGGACGCCGGGAAGGGGAAGGGATGTCGGGCAAGCCGCATTCGCGTGTGGGCGGGTTCGCTGCTCGTGAGGGCGGCAACGCCCTTGGTGGGCTCGCCCGCATTTGTTGAAGGCAGCAGCGCAAACGCCGACGCGGGCGGTGGTGCTATGCGGCGTGCTTCGGGATTGCGGAGGGGAGCGTACCTAGGTGCCAGGTTTGTGTGCCGGGAGGTGCGTTCTTCTTTCTTTATAGATGGGGAGGGATTTTGGGCGTGGTGTCGCAGGCGGCGTCTGGACTTCTTCCATGCCTCGTCCTTCTCGGCGGACGGGCGTACTATATGCTGCGTCCCGACGGCTGTCTTTTTATATATCTGCTGCTTCGCGTCCTTGACGCACTGTATCCATGGGCGCCATCCTTTTCGCGGCTCGATTTCGTTTTCCTCGACAAACCCCTCGTATTGTGGAATACACTTGTTGACTGTCTTCATTTGGTCTTCAGTGTAGACTTCCCATCTCAGCGCGCCGCGCCAGCACCGTCGACCCTGCGCCGGGCGGCTACCATGCCACCGTCAACGGTACCAATACCAGTGATGTCGCGGTGGAGGAACGACTCGCCGAGGACGAGCGCACCCAATATGTACTCGTCGAGGACGCTGTCGTCCGACTCCAATACGCAGCGACGTGGCGGGTATCGGCGTTGTCGCCTGCATTGTCTTTGGGGCAAGGCTAGACGCCCTTTGTTTTACCCACGCCGCCGGCTGCGCGCCCCTTTTGCCCTCCGCGCACTTGTTCTCCTCACCGACACCTCCGCTTCTTTCCTCCCCCCGACCTTCGCCACAGCGCCTCCCCCGCACCCCCGCGCACCCTCCTCTCGCGCTTCTCCGATCTCACGCTGTCCTCCGTGTGCCTCGCCGTCCCGATGAACGGGTACGCGTACGCGGGCTGCCCAACCAATTCATGCGTCTCGTGGGCCCGCCGCTGCATCCGGCGCTGGACGCAAGGAGAAGCAGTGGGCGGGGGCGGTCGGTGCGGCGCAGGTGTTAGCCCAATAGGGGGGTGCGGGCATTTGTGGGTCCCGGGGAGAGTGGGCGGAGGGCGCGACAAAAACGAAAGGGAGATGCGGGAGGGAAGGAAGGTGGTGGGAAGGGAAGGGACGGCGAGCGAGTCGGGGGAGGGGTGGGAGGACCAGTGTAGGACCCATTTTGAGATCTTCGCGGCGCGGGCTCTGAGAGGGGGAGATTGTCGTTGGCTGGGAGACGATGCGGACGCGGCGCATCGCCTTGGGGAGGTTGCGGGGGTGAACAGCGTTGGGTGCGTCCCCTTCATTGTATTTTCATTTCGACCACTGTGGACATTATGCTAGACCTTCGGCTTCCGATTTCTTCTTCTCGCACCGATTAAATGTATACACCCTACGATTATCTTCTTACTCTATCTTCGCGCCACCTTGATCATGATCCTTGTTGCCCCTTCTACTTATATCTTCTGCCGTTCCCTTTCATCTCGAATCTTCCCCAGTTTTTCACTAACCTTCTCCTTCTTTCACAGGATGCCCAGCACACCAACACCTGCGCAACGACACCTCTTATCACGTAACTTGCGAACATCATCCATACACTCGGCAGCTCGGAGTGCGCATGCACCCCAGCGTCGGCCTCGATCCCTACACCACTCGCACCTGCGCCACCACCGCTTCTGCCACCGTCGACGCGCCCGCCTGTCTCGAAAGGCCGGAGGACAACGCCCGGGATCGAGAGGGAGCGCGCGCCTGTCGCAGCAGCCCCGCAAACACGCGCGGCGTCTACGGAGGCGGAGCGACAGGAGGAGGAGGGCAAGGGCGACGAACATGGCATCCCCGAGGCTGAGCGCGCGCGCGTTATCCGCGGCATCGTCGTTTCGGGCTTCACAGCGGACGACCGACAAGCAGATGCAGGCCGATATGGAGGGCGACGACGGGGCGAGAATGCAGGGCGCGGCGTCGTCTTCCGTCACCTCGTTACCCGCACCGCGCTTAGGCGGAGCCTCCTCGCTCCCGCCGCCATCATCCGCCGCGCGTCATTGTCGCCGGCGGCACCGTCTTCATCGGGAAAAAACCTCCTTTACTAATTTAGGGATAATTTTCTTCCTGGCTGGTAGATTAGGATAAATTAGTGAGAAAGTAGGAAATCTGCGCAAACGAAGGTAATGTGTGGTAATTTTCATAGGGAAAACGCAGCCAACTGAATTTGGAAGCTCTCAACACAAGTCTCGACGGGGTTGAGAGGGAAGGACTGTAATCCTCTCCTTAAATCAACCCCCCAAAAAATCAACCAGTGTTCAACTCTGTTCTAAGGTTTGCCGAGACCGACCCTAAAATCCGAGAAAGTCCGTCGGATCAAGTCCCAGCACGTGAGCGCGAAAAGTGGTTCGTTTTGATGCTGTCACAACAACATCAAATACCTCTCTTCCTTTCCCCCCATCTTTGTCCCCTGCGCTCGACTCGTTTTCTTTCACAATTAGCTGCAAACTCCCCAATGTTGTCCTCAAGGTTCACACATTCAATTTACCCATTCTCCCACTGATTTGAACTGAGTCGCAGGATATTCACTACACGTTCGTAGACCTAGTATGGCGCACGCCACCTATCCCCGCAGATCCGTTGCGTTCCAGCGTTGCATCCACCCGCGGCGCCACGTACGTCTGTCATACTCACTGCTCCACCGACGTCCATACGATCACAGCGGCGCTGGCTTTATTGTGCGACCGTACAACGGTGAGCACCTATCTGGTCTATTTTTCTTTCGGTCGCTCAAACAGCCGATGTTCTTTCCAGGTCTCGTCCATGCTGCAGGCCGTCTACGAGACCGAGGCAGAGCACATCGATGCTGTTACGGGACGAGGAGCTGCCTGAGGTGTGTCAGTTACATCCAACCTCTTAGATACACTCGCTGACCTCGATTTACACATCCCCATCCCCGATTTTACTTGATGGCGGCGCGCAAGTTCATCCCAGTTGCCCGGTTCTTTCATGTTTGCCTTCAAATTGAGACTCTTTTCTACTCCTCAACTGCAATTTAAACTCCTGGGTGGTCCCGCTACAAGACCTTCTCAAACCACGTCAAACGTTACTGTGGTCGTGCGATGATTACACTTCAAAGGTCATCTACTCGATCCTTCAAAGTCCCTTCGTCAAGCCTTCGCGCCCTCAAGCCTTCAAGCAACCCTCGAAGGGCCCTTCCTCAAACTGCGCGTTACCTCGCGACCACATCAATCCTTACCCCGGGATATGGTGCTGCGAGACGCTGGATACGTCAAGTTGTTTCCCGGGCACCGCATCCTCCTCGACATCTGATTAGAGCCCTTATCGTTACCCTTCTCCCCGACGTTATGATATATCCCGATCGCGGTGCTCCTGTGGTTTTCCTCTGTCCGTAAATTGGGTGGTCGCGGGTCCATGTTGGTTTCTTTCGTATGTTTGTACCTCTGTTGTATGTAGGCTGTTAATTTAAGTGTTTCCGATGCAATTTGAATGATTCTTCGTGCATAGTTGAACGATAATTCCACACTAAGACGCGGTAAGGCGAGGAAAAGCTTCGCTAAATTAGCTACCTTCAGGGTAAGTTAACCTTGATTTATCGGCAAGCTTACTAGAAAGCTAACAGAACTAATCGAACTTAAATAGCTAAATTAGTGCGAATTTGGACTAATCTGACCTCTTTAGCGAAGGAGGTGTTTCCTGATGTTCCTCTCCGCTCCATCCCCACGCCCCCGCCTCTCCGTCGTCGTCGTCGTCATCGACAACCCCCGTCTCGACGAGCAAGCACACACGCAAGCGGCTCCCACCACCCAGTCCAGCAGCGCCCGACCCACGGTGGGCCCGCTCATCGGCGCCTCGCGCGGGGTGAGGGCGGTGGGGGCTGGGGTGGCATCGTACTAGATCGCCCGCAACCTCTGCCCGTGCCTGGGACGTCTTTCGCGTCGGGCTCGGGGGGTGTGGGGAGGAGAGTGGTGTATGGAGCCTTCGCGCCGGAGGGACTGGGATATTCTGGTGAGGGAGAGGAGATCGGCGGGGATGGTTATGCGTATGCGTGTGCGGACGGCGAGTAGGGCAAGTGCGAGTACGCGCAAGGATTACGCGGTGCACGCGCGCGCGGCTATAAGTAGTATAACGTCTTTTAGTCTTGCTCATCTTCATACTGATCGTACTTAATCCCTCCTACGAACTCGATGATTAGTGTTACCGATAATACCCTGTCGCCGGCGCGGGCGGGCTGGCAAGGCGGGCGCCCATAAATAAGTGAGTGGCGGCGCAGATGATCAAAACTCGTAGGCTACTTGCCCACCACGAGTTCGAGTTTGTTTGGATCGTACAACTACAACCGCGGTCCTGCATTCGTTGGTTTCTCCGTCTTGAGGACGCTCCCCGCAGCCAATCAGCTCTTCCCCCACGACGGCCAACTTTAGGGCTTCGCCAACGAAAGTCAGCGCAGGCGACGCCACTGGCACTGAGGTGTCGGATCTCCGGCCCTCGACGACCACCGCCGACGTTGCGCCCAAGGAAGTCAGTCCTTCAACCGAGGTATCTCACTTAACTTCAACGGATTCGCTGGCCATTAATTAATGGAACAGGCTAACCAAACCGACAAATGCCTTGACGACCTCCGCGCGAGTTGTCCGCGTGCTTTCAGTTCTGTGAGTGTCAATGTATTTGTTCGATAGAGTTTACCGACATTATTTTCTCAGACTAGGCTCGTCGAACCCGCCGTCTGGTTGGAGATAAAGATTGATCACCAGGAACGACTGCGGTCTCACTGCAAATCAGTGCCCATTTTCGTTTATTTTTATTGCTGATACATTCATGTCTATGGTGCAGGCTTGAGTATATATGGTCTTCTAAAGAAATCGTCACTTGGCCCACGTGGGTCCATGAGACCTTTGACGTGAGCTTGAGTTGCTTCAAGGCGATTGCAGCTGCAGATCCCGACACGTATTCGTGCCTCTACAACAAAAACTTCCGCCTCTTCAACCAGGACGACAAGGCGGCCGATCTAATCCCCGATTTCGCGCTCGCCCGGTACCAGGACTCCGGCCCCTAGGAAATGCTCGTCGTCCTGGAGTGTGCTGCCGGCCAAACCACAGCCGCTTTAGATCGGAAAGTTGCCCTGTGGCTTAACGATTCAAAAATCTCCCTCGTCATCGGTGTGGATATCCAAATAGGCCAATACCGTTCCCCCGATCCCGCCGTTCTCAACAACGACGTTAACCCCAAGGGGGAATCGGGATTCGAAAATCGGATGTGGGGTCGATATTTTTTTTCAACCTTGGCTGGACCCCTCCTTCTATATAGGGAAGGTGTTTCCCGCCCCTAATGCCGGGCCGGCCTCTCCGGACTTCCCGCCGCCTACTAGACCCGCGTCGGCCGACTGCTAGCCACTCAATTTCAATGTTTAAGGCACTTATAATCCTCTAAAAAACTATCTCAAGTGCTACAAATGCTTCAAGTAGACCTGCAGAATATTTTTGACCCCACCCACGGACCACTTTGGGTTGAACTTGGCTGGAACCAGTACTTCAACACCGTCTAAGAGTGGGGAGCAGATTTATGTGTTTAACACTCACTAGTGGCTCTCCCATACCTCTCCCAGCCTTTTTCCTCCCTCCCATACTTTATAGGGAGAAGTTTTTTTCGGCCCACGGCCAGACCCCCCCCCCCCCCCCCCCCCTCCCCACGTCCGAAATTTTAATCCCGATTCCCCCTTGGTTCAAGTTAACCCTACAACTTTCACCCTCGGTGATCTTCTCGCAATGGAATCCCCCCCGTTGGGCCCCATCAATATCAACAGCCACAACTGGGGATGCAACATCTGGAAAATCATGGTTGGTCTTCACGCCCCTCCGGACGAGGACGAGGTCTCGAGGCAGATGAAAAGCAGTAGGCGCAGCTTTGTACGTAACGCCTTCAAGTTCCGAGTCCCCTCTTAGCTGGCTCACTCCCTGCGATCGCATTGTAGGTAAAGTCGTCAAGGACGCCATAAACCCCGAGTTCTTCGACGCGTGTTTTGGGACCACCCAGGCATTCAATCTCTCGTGGGGACTTTTTATTGCAGACTTTATCGCGCCTTGAGGCCTTGAGGGACGACACATTCCAGCGTTCCCAGGACTATTATAACATAACCCCAGCCACTGCTGCGAGGGCGCCGGTACCCTCCAGCGGCCTTAAACGCGCTTTGGCTGAGGTGGTAAGGATGGCGCCATTCCCTTGGAGGTTATCGAGGAGCCTGCTGCGAAAATGACGAAACTTGGTGTGTATAGCTTGGTTCGTGTCCTTTGTACGTTTCTCATTCTGTGCGTAGACAAAAATACCCTTCTCACGATCAGTAAAGGGACGTGGTGAGATTCAGAACACAGAATGTTTAATACAAGATAATTCTAAGATAATACTTTAAATGGGTTAATTTTGTTTTCCGACTTCCCTTCGCGCTTTGATGTCTTCCCTTATTCTGTCCTTTTGAGAGAGATGCATTATATTCTCTGACCTTGTTTCCTTTCTTGTTTCTTTTCACTTTCCTCACTTTGCAAGGTCCTGCGTGTCGGCCGCACCGAGCATCCTTATCTCTCCCCGGCTTAAACTGGTTTGTATCGCGGATTGCTTGACATTGAACGACCTTACCACCTGGGTTTAGCACAAGCCCTCCACGGCGTGCGTGCTTCATACATACGACGCTTGCAACGAAATCCGCGGGACGCCTCATATCTCCACTTGGTGCTTTCACTCTAATCGTTCATTGACATTTCCAGTCGTAGTCACCATTGATCTTTTCTACGATGATTTTACAGATAGCTTCGAATAGCACTGTGTATTACTTACAGTCTCGCTATACGCTTGAATTTTATCCTCATTCCCCGGAAGGAAAGAAGGAAGGAAGGAAGTGTATAACCGCAGCGGTCCCGTTGAGGAAACAAGCGGGCTCTGTACCTACATACATGTGCCTCTATGCATGTATGCTCCCTTTCAACGTGCTGGACCAAAGTTGACAACGAACGATAGGCAGTTCAATATCTTTGGATTCTCTTCCTGAGCTTCAAGAGGGTACGATGATCGCATAGTTCTTTCTGCTCGCGTTGATCGTCTGACTTTTGTTTTGGTTGAAGTGCCCGTGGATTCTTTGCCAACCGAAATTGGTCGTGTACGAGTGCCGGGATACAACCCTATTGTGCTTTGCGCTCAAAACTCGCTTGGGTGCAGTTTGGTCAGTAATCAAATTTCGGCAGTTGCGTTTTTTTTCTTTTCTTTTTGACTTACTGCTGATTTTATTAGGGTGAATTCCACGATCCTCGCCTCTCCTTCAACGTGGTTACAATTATTGTCGAATTTGCGGCGGAGGATGATCCGTTAGTCACCACTGCAAAGTTCATCATTATGCGCAACACCTTCCGACTGGTGTCCAAAGAACTTTACCTCTTCGTCAACAGCACTCCTCGATTCTGGTCTCGCCTTATAATATCGCCACGAGCGCCCTTGCCTTTCTTGCAGGAGTGCGTGGTTCGCTCCGCATCGGAGAAATTGTTCGTGATGTACCATGCAACCGAGCGGAGTCCGGCTCTGTGCACTTCGTACACCGGTTTACAGTGCAGCTTCAACGATTACGTTGTCAACTCCGCTCCCTTTCTCAGCCTGGACATGGGCAGATGTGTGGAGTTATTCATCGAGACAGATAGTCCTCGTCTCCTGGAGACCGTGCTCGATTCCTTGTTTTGGACGAAACCTATCTTCCTTCGCACTATCCAGACCACGTACCGGATGGCTTCTTATCATCACTTCCGTCCGTACGGCATCCAGTTCTTCAACTTCTCGTCTTTTCCGGCCATCAGTGCTCGCTACAGACATTTGAATCAATTGTCGAATTCAGTGCCATCAGTTATAGAAACGGGCGGAGACGAACATTGGCGGTAAAACAAAACCCAATAAATTTAAAAAATTAAGACTCGTAACATGCCACGCAACCGTGTAGGACCCCGGAAAATACCCTTGGAGGCCAGGTCCCGAAAGGCTACAGAGCCTGCTTGTTCCGTATTGGGACCTCTCTGCAGTTATACCACTTCCTTCCTTCCTTCCTCGCTCGATCGAGTCCTATCGTCGTGCAGCCAATTAATGATAGATGTCTGCTATGGAAGCAGTTCATTAATGAATAACTACGCTTCGAAACCTAGTCAATGCATCTCGGGCGGCGATTTCTTCCTCATCCATAATTTTGTGCACAGTCGTCAGAATGTCTGTCAGGTCCGTCTCCGAGCGCATCAAAAGCTGACAAGTGTTGTGGCCAGGGATGTATACGAGGTGCGTGTGGATCTTCCTATCTCTTTGCGCGCGCTGGACCTGATAGAAGGAACCGGGACCGTCAATAGAAAATTTGAGTGTCGCTCTGTCCGTGGTGGTTCTATAGTCGTGTATGAGAGACATTGGTTGATCGAGGTTTTTCGGTCCTGCCTCCGTCAACATCCCAACAAGGATGTCGGTTTGGTTCGTCTCGTACGTGCGTTTCACAATAGCACGTACAAACGATCTCTCGCGCCCTCTGAGTGTTTCTGACGGTGCTGGTCAGTCACGTCTTTGCGGTTCATCCAAGGCGTACCTCGTTGTTCGCCTTGAAGCGTTTCACAGTGAAGACGATGAAAACGCCAGTCTGAGCGTTGACATTGGATGTTGCAGTAGCGCGCGCTGCGACAATCTCCGCAAGCCTTCAAATCCTTTTTCTGTTGAATTTTGCGGCACTGGATAAGGTGTGAGCACCCTGGTCATCCGAAAAAATGGTACATACACGTATATAGTCGCAAGCTGAGTGAGGAACATATTCTGGGGAGTCGATAATGTTTTTGACTGCCAGACGAGCATATGTCGAGCTGATGAACTGGTTCCATTGATTATGTAAATGGCGCAGTGTTTGGCTTGCGGCAAAATCCTCCGCTGAGCTCAGGACACCCTGCAGCACACTCAACACACTGTAAGATAGTGTTCCCAGCTGAACGCGCGCAAGAATGGCCCGAAGGATTTCCACATTGTCGTCTGAGATATTCAACGTTGCCAATCTCAATAAGGCATCGAGAAGGTGGTGACGGAGGGCCTGTCGCACGCGCCGATCCGGCCCCAGCAGTCGTCTCAAAACCATGAGGACCAGTAAGAGAGGAGGAACAGCGCCACTGCCGGGAGTAAGCATGTTTGCAAGGCGACATAAAATCCGCACGATGCCCCTGTCACCGAGGGCCTCATGAAATCCATTGTCGAAAGATATTGGGATGCTGAGAACGAAATTGAGGCCGGCTATCAGGTGCGGGTCGTTTCCAGTGCGACATGCCAGAGCGACATGTTCGTAAACGAGGCGCGCGAGGTGGTGGACAGAGCCCCCGGCCCCTTGCACGTATTCAGCCAGAAACGAGGGACGAGATGGGTCATCCTCGCCCGGCGAAAGGAAGAGTAGGAGCGGCCAGAAGCCCGGCGTGTCAGGATCCTGACTCTGGAGAAACGAGTTCCAGGCTTTCATTAGGTAGATGCGGAATGCAGGCAGAAGATTCACTATGACCTCCGGATCCGTTGGCATCGAGGTAAACACCAGTCGTGCCATGTCAAGTGCTGACGGGCATCCAACTACAATGTCGCGCATTTCGTCTATAAAACAGGCCCAGGGCCATACTCGGGTCCATAGATCCGCTCCTGCCTCGGGTCGTTTGTAGTGGATGTGGCAAGACAGAGATAGAGCAAGCAGAGGGGCACGAGGGAGTGTGTAGGGCACCGTGGTGTTGAGGTCCGCCTCTTTGGGGATCACAGAAGTATCGAGATTCGCCCAACAGACCGGAAGTAGGAGTTCAGTAAGATCTGCATTTGACGCGTTGCGTTTGGCAAATGCTACCATCCGCTCAAGATGAGCGATCGAGCCTTTCAACGCACAATCTGCGGTTGTCTACAGACATTATTCATGAGGTTTAACGAGTTTTTGTTTGAGTACCTGGATATCCTGCGGGAGGAGATGCAAGTTGCGCGGGTCGAAAAAAACGTCGGCGGAGGACGCCATCGGAGTCGGGGTGCAGTGGAATTGGAAAGCTTAAATCCCGTGACGTACGCAACGCGCGCCGGCAATCAATCTTCTGCCCCTGTGCTCCATTGGATCACAAAACTTACTGTCCCGTCGCCAATATATATACAGTACTAGTGAAAACGACGGATGGCAAGATCGTAAACACATTTTTCTTTTCCACACATCCTCTCTAGAAAAAAAAAATGTTTATCGGGAGACTAAGATCGAGCCGCGTCGAACGACATCGAACTAAATTAGGCTGGTCGTATCTGGCTCGCATAATGAGCCATATGCACTGGACCTCGTCGCCCCACGTGGACTCGGAGTATTCCCATTCCCGACTGTTTTCGGTGAGTAGTAAACCCGGTTTCATCGAGAGCCCCAACTTCCACATTGAATTCCCGCGTACGGAGTCACTGGCAAGCCCTCCACCGGGTGAATTGCACCAGGATCGGGCAACATCACCTTTTCCAGCACTATGAATCGGGGAAGCGGGTTTCAATGCTGACGCCCGTCTCGGGCGTTGCCGCCAACTCCTGTCGGATTTGGGAGGCAAGATCTGTAGGGACCTTCTTAACCTTTTCGTGTTGTTTTCCTTTGAGTTTCCCAGGCTCGCTGTATTCCTTCAACATCCACCCGTTGGAGAGATGGGGAGATATGTCGTCCAGAGGGACGAACTGCTGACACCTGTCACAGTAGATAGCGGGATATTTTGGATTGAATTTGAGTTTCCACAGCTTCATTATGGGCGGTGCAATAAATTCAGGACTACAAAACTGGTTTTGGAGTGAATGCGGCAACAATCGCAGAAGACCCACGTTGGTTTCCTGTGAGATGATGATTGAGTTTCATGAAACCAGCGCGAAGAGTACTAGTGTGTTGTGCTCTAGGGGCATCTTGGAGTTGAATGTGGATAGCCACCCATATTCTAGCTACATGTTTGTTCTTAGTAAACTGGCTGTTCCAATTGTGGGACCGCGCCAGTATAATTTATTCCTCCTCCTCCTCCTAGTACCACATACACAGTCGCGGGTAGATCATCCGACAGTCCATGAGGACCCAACGTGACAGGGGCGTCTGCCGCGGTCGGGTCGTTCAAATTGGCAGGGGCGGCCGGCTCAGCAGAACTAATTTCACCTTCTGGGAGTTAGCGTCTGGTGGAACAATTTGGCGCTTCCTCACCTGAGTCCAGGATGTCTAAAGCGAGTTCGAATTCGGCTTCAATGAGTGCCGCATCGCCCTCAGTTTCATCACCTGCGCGAAGAGTCAGTGGAAGCAGGACGGGGCAAAGAGTCGGCGCCTACTGGCAATGATGGCATGTTCTGAGTTGTCCTCCGCATCGCCACTAGTTTCATCACCTACGTGAAGAGTTAGTGGAAGTACGACGGGGTAAAGAGTCGGCGCCTACTGGCAATGTCGCGTGCTCAATTTTTCCTTTGGTTTCGGCGCTCAGAGGCGGATCGTGGATGTGAATTCTACGGACATGGGGAGCCGATTAACATGTGGTACATCGCAAAAAACGAGGGTCGAACATGGTTGTAGGTCCGGGACCGATCCTGATGTAGTCTCTCGTAGACAGACGCTACAACAATTTCGCTCGTACCTCGTGTTGTAATCCTGATGAGCATCGCCTGTGTCTCGGGCGAAAGAAAATCGACCGAAGATTGCGCGACGTCAAGGAAGTCTTCCGGCGTACTGAGCCAGTTCAGTAAACCGATCGAATTGAATTCTCTAGTCCGCACCACTCCATTATTGTGCTCTTGCGGTGCGAATTCGGTGGAGTCGATGAAGACATTGAAGAGAGTGTAAAATGATTGTGGCTGATGAAATCACGCTAACACTGCCACAAACGCCACTTACTTCCGCACCGTATCCCGCGTTTAAGCTGGCTCATTACAGCCGATCCGGAAAGTAATGAGAATGACAATTTCTTTTCACGTGTTTCCCAATTTAGAATTTCCCAAAGGGGAACCAGCCGCGTCTGCTTCTTGCTCTCTCCCTCTGCTCCGCCTTCCTCCCTTAACTGCTCAAAGGCCCTGCAGGCCATTCAAGCGACCCTAGCGACGACGCCGATGTTATGGAACCTCTACAGAACTCGGTAAAGGGCACAAGTACTAGATGGAATCGGAGTCGACGACTCGACGAGTTTGCGCGCACCTCATCTCTGGTCCTCCCACTGTTCGTCTCACGCCAAAGGCTTATCAAGAAGGAAAAAACGGTGAAGCCGTGCGACGAGAAGAAAAGGAAGTCCAAGGCACGTAAAGAGTCTGCGCCCATGTAGTGAATTTGCCGACTTCACATTCACGCTCACGAGTCACGACAGCCAAACCCAATCCAGTGTCACTCTCTATCTCTGTTCCGTCGGCAGCCACCTCGAAAGCTGCCTCTCTGTTGTGTCCCAAGTACTTCCACTCCCTTGCAGCCGACCTTTTCCTCGATAACTTCGACATCAAACACCGAATCAGGATACCCGCACCAGCACTCTCCACCTCTTCCCTCCCATCCTCGTTCTACTACATCTACCACCGGCCAGCTCTTCACCATCACCCTCGAGCTGCTCCAGCACCACCAGAAAAACCAACACCATATTCCCTTGTCGCGCCGATGTGGCGGTGCCAAGAACCTATATTCGGATAATACGTACATAGAGATCACTACCTCCTGCTTCCGTTTTCCATCTCCTGGCCCCGTTTCGCGGTCCAGAGCGTCCTTACGAGTTCTTTAGCCGAGTCAGACTCAGTTTAGCTACCAGAGACCCCGAGAGGTCTCCACCGATAGCGCCCTTTCACCCAAGTCCCGTCCGCGCTGTACGCTCCGCAAATCATCTCACCGGCGCTTGGCGGAATCCTGGGCCAATTACGACATACATCGATACGTTGAGTGTCTTGATAAACGAGCATACGAACCCGGCCCAGTCAAGGGTTTAGGACGCAAGCATTGGCAGGTTTTTTGGTACACAATGAATGCAATTATCGTTCGATCGTACAATGTAGCCACCGGAATCACGAGCGACATATGACCAGCATGATGGAAGCTCTCTTAGTCTAATGCAGCGGAGATAGCACAAGGTCGGCGACGGCGCGCGGCGTAGGATGCGCGCGGGGATACAAAAGTAAGAAGGGTGTTACAGTATGCCTGTGATTTGAAGGTCAGATATACCGCGTGCAATATGCACATCGCCGGAGGGTACCTTGTGTCTCAGACTGTCTCAGATCTTCATGCGGCGCCTTGGTGTGATGTGCGGCAATCTTCTGTCAGGGATTTAGCGCACGAGATGAAGCGGGTTCCTTGCTCATTTACAGCATCGTCTGTCACGGATTGCAGCGATTCCACAGAAGTCAAAGCCACCTGCTTTGCATCCAAACTCATGGCCGCCAGCAAGCTATACCGTACGCCACGAACGAAGGGATTGTCGAAACGAGAAAGTGGTCCGAGGGCGCGGGCATAACGACGGGATTTGACATCAGGACACTCTTTGTGATTGACCGTGAAGTTCTTGAAGGGAGCGGTGAACAAGGCTCGGAAAGAACGGAGAGGACGTGGAGAGGAAGACGCACACTGCGGCAGAAGACGCGTCGGCGGCTCGGACCGATTCCCCTTTGGGAAATTCTAAATTGGGAAACGCGTGAAAAAAAATTGACATTCTCATTACTTTCCGGATCGGCTGTAACTATGTCTGGGGAGATCAGACCGAATTCAAGTTGGAAAAGAGGGAAAAAGAAGAGAAAAAGAGAGAAAGGGGGGGGAGATTTAGGAAGTTATTGTAGAGCACTCACCCCAAAATAGGTGTTTCAACTGCGTCCGTTGCTCAAAAATTCGGTCAGAGATCTTGAAACCGCCAACTACATTGGGAAGATCAATGATATCAAAAAACCAGGTCTTTCCGGCCATCGACCCCTATCCCGCTCGCCCCGGCGATCTGTGCCGCCCGGCCCGCCCAACGCGTTGCTGTAGTGGTTGAAAGAGAAGGCAGAGGCGATGGTTATGGTACAACTAATATTGTGTGAGTGGAAGACTTAGATTTAGGTGCGTTCTGGAGGGAATTCTGGGACAAAGCTGAATGAGGTCCTAGGGATAGACGAGGTTGAACATCGTTTACAATGACTTGCCTTGATGGTGCCGTTGGACGAGTTCATATTCAAGTAAATGATGAAGAGAATCTGTAGATAGATGTTCATAAAGACACAAAGAAATGAAGACGAACACCGACAGTGACCGATTGACCTGGGTAACTTCAAGGTTGCGTCGAGCGGGGCTTGAATATCGCGATTGTGGCGGTTGAACTCGGAGTCTAGGTAGAACTCAGGTAAAACAGAAAGATGATCCAGAAATAGTGTCCGTCTAATTTAAACACCTGGACTGGGTAGTGGACGGTGTTTTTGGTTTATTTTGGCCAGGATGCACTGCGGTTGAAAGCGAGGAGAACTACAATTTAGTGTCCGCTCAAGGAAACCAAGGGAAGCCATGGATTATTCACACTTGAGGGCCAAAGAAGGTAGGAGAATGACTCGGGCACTAATGGAGAGAGCTATACGTCGTAACCTGGGCTCAGGTGCTAAATCGAGGAGCCTTGTCCGGAATTTGGCTGTTTCAGATGGGCTTTGGACATTTTGCTGGTCTACCTGTGGCGAATTTGTTGTTCATCGCGTCGGCGCGGCGGAAAATGTTTCTGATCCCCCACGTGATGACCCTTGTCTGAAAGTGGCTTTTCAAGGCCCCAGAGGGCGCAAAAAAAATTAAAGTGGCTTTTTGAGGCCGAATTTGGCGGGTTTTCCGGACAGACCTTGGCGGGAGCTTCCTGGGGTCTTTTGAAACGCTTCTAGTACTAAGTACTTCAAGTTAAATGGAATCAACATGTTGCCCCAGAACAAAGCGGCGAAAGTCAAGGTTCGAGTCTTCAAGCTTTTGAATATTTGAAGTTTGGATATGGATGACAGGCTGCCGAAGGATGGACAGGGAAGTTGGAACCCCGACACAGCGATGGAAGAACTTCCGAAGAAGTAGTCTCAGCGGTGTCATGACAGGGTTCCCATATTGGGATGTCATGGCAGGCTGGCGAAGAAGCGACATTACGACAGGAGACAAGAGCGGATTGATCCGTTCCAGACCGGAACATCAACACTGCCACATTGCTGCTCCCTGGAGCCACTCATGATGTCGTCGAGCCGTTTGTTCAAACCAATCTCTCGAAAGAACCTAAGGCTCAAGGCCACTTTGGAGAAACACAGGTGAGTCCTTGGATCTTCAACGGCGAAACTCAAACGACGCCTCTGGTACTCTCTCGACTCTTCTCAACTTTTCTCGCGTCATGGAATCATAGCCACTAACTTTTGGCCGCCAGTTTCGTTGATCCAGTGCCTTCCCTCCCATTTCGCGATGGTGCTCAGACGCCCACCCAAAAAAGTCAAAACGAAATGTATGAGGTGTACCCCGAGGCAGGTACTCAAACTGGATACACCGCCTGTTGCCGAAACCAACCCGTAAGTGTCTCTGATCTAAACCTTGCAGCTCCGGGTTTCACTCTGGTACTTGAGGACATCCCATCATCCGCGGACCACGATGGAACGCCCATGGCCAGCTACGGAAGTCCACAGGAACATGACCTTGACATGGACATGTTCACCCTCCCCACAGAGTTGATGGTCAAACTTTGCATTCAATCCGCTGCAAAAGCAAATCGGTAGGCCGTACACTGCGCAGAGAACCTTGCCTCACTATGATCGCTTTTTTGCAGCGAAAATCTCGAGCTTCGACGCGAGGTGGATTCCCTCCGGGGATCAGTCAAACGTCTCGAGGAAAAGGAGTGTTGAGTTTCAATCACCTCCATGTGATATATACTTACTTTATCATTAGGTGGTGGAGTTGATATCGATGAATGTGAAGTCGAATGCCGCCGCGGTGTTGACGGCCTGATCAGATAGATGTCAACGGCGGCGGAATGAAATCTGAAATGCATAGCAGAAGCCAGAGAAGGAGTTGTAAGGGGAACACATGTTTGTTTCTTCCACTAGTACTCGAAAGCTCAGATCCAAGATCCGGGGTGACGTGGGCGCCGGTGCTCAGCATTGACATGAGATCTTAGTGTCCAGTTCCGCGACGGTCCAGGCCTGAAGAATACTCACCACTGGCTTTTACTCTACGACTCTTAACGGCTGCTCTAATTCTTTGCACCAAGGGCTAAATGCCACCATGGCACCGCCATTTTGGTTGTCTCATCCCAACTTCCAAGCTTCGACCTTCGCTACGACCAAACGCCGGCTGTCTGCGATTCTTCTGGTCTGCGCGCCGTGGACATTCTGCTTCGCTGGATCCCCTATTTTATGCCCTTCTTCTCCACTTAGGCCGCACCTTTACCCAAACTCGGCCTGCGCTTCTCATTGCGGTAAGGTCGCTTCTTCACCCTGTTTTGTCACACAGGTTATCAGGCCCGCAAGCCGACTACAATTGAGGAATTAATCCTACCTACCTTATCGTCCCTTGATTCAGCACCTAATAAAGCACCGACGTTAAGTTCATCATCCCTCGTCTACCCATGCTCTACTGGCGGCAATAGCGACACGATATCCGAGGACTCGGAGTGATCTGTGTCTCGCGCAAATTGTTCGCTGCCTAGTGTCTTTACTAACTGCCTGGCCTTGGCAGCATGCCCCAGCGTTTTTTCATGAGGCGGCGTCCTGGCCCGATCTCCTGGAGACTTTCTTCGAATCGAACGGGGGATATCACATCGGTGCGAAGCCCTGAGGGATTATAATTGCGAGGCGACCTCGCGCCGCGCCCTGGTTGTTGTGGGTAAGTCAATGGAGTGCGGATAGAATGAATTGGCCGTCATATTGCACCCGATGGGTGAGTCGGGGCGGCAAATGCTGGAACTCGACGCGGCGGCGGCGACTATAATAGTGCTCCGGCAGGATCGAAGACGTAGAACGCAGAACGCAAAAGGCGTCGAAAAAACACCGTCCACCCTAGACGCCCCGAAACAAGGAAAAGAAAACGACAAAAGAAAAATACGCGGAGGGAGCCTACGTGCGGCTCGCATGGACGTCGTGAGGATTCAAAATGTGTAGGATGGCGCGTGGTTAACACTCACCGAACTTGTTTTTTTTTTGCGCAAGATTGATCGGAGGGATGACGCATTGGAGATATAATTCGTACCAAGCACGTGGAGTACAGCAAAGGGTCTTGGGATACCTACGCACGACATGGCAAACACCGAATTGCGCATTTGAGACCTGAGTTGACTTGAAAGTCCGTGGGTATACGTAGATAGTCTCGAGCCTGGACATTAGTTTAGCTTACACAGTTCTATTCTCTAGGATGAAGTGCTGCAGGTTGCAAGGGAATTCGTCGCCTAAGGCGCCACAAGGAATTCCAAACATGCCAAGGATTCAAGGTACTGTACCATTTCGACCGTAGATTCAGCCGCTGTGACCTGTGACCCATTAGATTCAACTTTGATGTGGTTCAAGTTGCACTGGGACCTGTGACCGGCATTTTTATCATTCAACATTCAATTGACCAAATATTCAACTTGAGGGTAAAATCAGTGTTTGTGGTGTTGAGAATGCTGAAACTGACTAGTTGAAGCTTGCCACAGGAAGAAATTCCATTCAACAAGCATTAGGGACCTTTTTTTTCGGCCGGAGAAAAAAAATTGAATTTTCGCGCCTTGGTGGAGAATAATTGGTCACTGAGATTCAAGCCCTCTGGTGACCTGTGACCCTCATTAAATAGGTTCAATTCAGGTCGGGCTGTGACCCGTGACTTGAATCTACTGTAGAGAGTACGGTCGAAAATTTCGACCGTACTCTCTACAGTAGAAATGGTACAGTATCTTGAAGGAAACCATCCGAGGCACAACAATTTTAGGAAGGCCGCATTCATTTGTGAGAGGAGAATACTAGAAGGACACCGCCAGGACCCAGTGTAACAGAGCACCCCATTCGAGACGTTATACTCGAATTTCGAGTATAACGGTCAAAAGCAAGCGGTGATCGGTCCTTACCGGGCCGGGGTAGGCCAAACAAACGACCTCTTTCGTCTTACCACTCAGATCGCCAACCTTTTCGCGAACCATTCAACGAAAATGAACTGGATATCGACCACTCTCCTTTACAATCGCGTCGTGGCTCCCCTTTCCCTCAGATTCTCGTTCTGAAACGCAGAATTGAAGAAGCTTTCCAGTCGCCTTCAAGTTCGCGGGACCACCTAGTCGCGGAGAATCGTTGAGGAGCGCTAGTGCGTGTTACAAGTATTCCATGGATGCTCGAACTCAGCTGCCCTCTAGAGCGCTCTCAGGCTCCCGCAAATTCGGATTCCCGTCGAGCGGCTGGAGCAAGCCGACCTTGTGTTCCCTATCGCGCTCCGCTTGCAAAGCCACTTGTGCTCCGCGCACCGTCGTGCCCACGATCATCACCCGCCCCGGCCAGTCCCGCCCCCACCCGCGTGGGCACTACGCCAGCGCAAGCACGCACGTCATATCTGCACCCCTCTCGGCCCCGATACACCGGACGACGCTCGCAGAGAGCATGGAAACGATTAGGATCTGGGAATCAGGTACGTTTAGGTCTTTTCTTTTCTGCTTCCTCATTCGTCTGCATCTCTCTTGCATCCTGGGTCCTGCACTAGAAGGTACTTGGACGTGACGCTTTTTGATCCCCGTTCTCAAAGAGTGACCGGGCATCTCATCATTCCTTCCCTCTTATTCACTTCTACACGTCGGCATTTGCCTTGTTTCAAACCTTTTGCATCGCGGTATACGCTGACTGACATCCTGTAGATCCTCCGTCGCTCCCCAACGCCACCGCAGCAGCCCCGTCGACCCCGCACCCGGTGCCTTCCACGCCACCGTCAACGACAACAACGCGAGCGCGGAGCAACTCGCTGTGCAATATGCGCTCATCGAGGACGACATCGTGCCCCACCTCAACACGCAGCGCAAATTGCGCGTGTATCCGGCGACGTGGCGGGACATCGTCTTTAGGGGAGGCCTAACACCCTCCTCTTCTTCGCGCCATCGGCTGCGTACTCGACGTTGCTACCGCCCTTCGGCGGTGCACCACCACCTCCGCATCCTTCCTCCCACCCACCTTCGCCCTCCACACCGCGTCTCCCGCGCTGCCGCACACCCTCCTCGCGCGTTGCCCCGCGCTCATCACGCGGTCGTCCGCCTACCTTGCCGCGCCGACGAACGGGTATGCACACGCGGGGCTGCCCAAGCGCTTCGTCCATTTGGTGGGCCCGCCGCTGAATCTGGCGTTGGATGCGCGGGGGAGTGGGGGGCGGGGGCGGTGGGTGCGGAGCGGGTGCTGGCCGAATGCGGAGGTTCGCGCATTCGTGTGTCTGGGAGAGGGTGGGCGGAGGGCGCGACGAAAACGAGATGGAGATGCAGGAGGAAAGGAGGGTAGAGTCGGAAGGGACGGCGAGCGAGTGAGAGAAGTGGACGGAGGGGACGGGGAGGACGAGTGCAGGACACATTTTGGGACCTTCGCGACGCGGGCGCTGAAGGAGCGGGAGGAAATTGTCATTGGGTGGGAGTGGGACGACGCGAACGCGGTGCATCGCGTTAGGGAGGTTGCGGGGGTGCATGGCGTAGGGTGCGTATACTCTTTTTTCTTTTTTTTTTTTTTTTTTTTTTTTTTGGGGGGGGGGGGGGGGGGGGGGTGTTCAACGTTCAACCCTTCTGCGCGTGGTTATCCTCTTCCTCCCCTTTTTTAGTCTACATTTCATTCGTCTACTGCCGCAGTCCACTTTCACTGCCGACGCCGCGCTTGTCCCCCGCACTTCATCTCTACTTCATGTCATCCGTCCGTACGATTATATTTTCGTACGATTATTCCTTGTTTTTGTCTTTCGATTCTTTCTCTTCGCGTCTCGTGTACGGTTATCCTACTCCATTAGTATATCCTAGCCTACGTATTTCTTTTGTCCATATGCTTTTTTCCATTCTGTTGTCTCGCCCCTTCCACGTCCCAGCAATTCACTAACCTCCTCCTTCTCTAGCAGATTACCCAGCGCGTCAACGCCCGCGCAATGCCATGTCATCGCGCAACTTGCGAATATTCTGCACACACTCGGCAGCTCCGAATGCGCATGCACGCCGGCATCGTCCATCTCCACAGCAGCTGCACCCGCGCCACCGTCGGTTCCGCCGCTGTAAACGCGTCCGCCTGTCTCGAAGGGACGGAGGACTACGCCTGGGAGCGAGCGGGAGCCCGCGTCCGTCGCTGGGGCGGAACGACAGGAGGAGGAGGAGGGCGACGAGCACGTTGTCCCCGTGCGTCATCCGGGCGATTGAAGATGTCGTCTTCGCGCCGGTACCCTCGTTTAGGGCTTCGCAGCAGACGTAGACGAACAGATGGAGGTGGATATCGAGGGCGAGGACGGGGCGAGGATCCAGGGCTCGTCGTCATCCTCCATCACCTCGCTCCCCACACCGCGCCTCCTCGCTCGCGCCGCCGCCGTCATCCGCGGCGCGTCATTATCGCCCGCCGCACCATCCTCCTCCTCCCTCCATTCCCACGCCGCCGCCGCGACCTCTTCATCTTCCTCCTCATCGACAACCTCCGCGTCGACGACCAAGCGCACACGCAAGCGGCTTCCGGGGCCCGGTGTCCCGCCGCCGAGTCCAGAGGCGCCCGACGCGCGCTGGGGCTCGCTTATCGGTGCGTCGCGCGGGGTGAGGGCAGTGGAGGCTGGGGTGGGGTCGTATTAGATCGCCCGCAGCCTCCGCATGTGCCTGGGACGTCCTTCGCTGGGTCCCGCATTCTTTCAATTCTGTGAGTGTCAACTCATTGTGTCCGATAGAGTTTACTGACATCATTTTCTCAGATTATGCTCGTCGAGCCCGCCGTTTGGTTAGCGATAAAGAATGATCACCAGGAACGGCTGCGGTCTCACTGCAAGTCAGTGCCGATTTTTGTTTATTGTCATTACTGATACACGACTGCAGGCTTGAGTATATATGGTCTTCTAAGGAGATGATCGTCGCTTGGCCCACGTGGGTCCATGAGACCTTCGCTTGAGTTGCTTCAAGGCGATTGAAGTTGCAAATCCCGACGCTTATTCGTGCCTCTACAACAAAAACTTCCGCCTCTTCAAGCAGGACGACCAGGAGGCCGATCTCATCCCCGATTTCGCGCTCGCTCGCTGCCAGGACTCCGACCGCTGGCAACCACTTGTCGTTCTGGAGTGTGCTGCCAGCCAAACCACCGCTTTAGATCGGAAAGTTCGTTGGTGGCTAAACGACCCGAAGATTTCCCTCGTCATCGGCGTGGATATCCAGATAGGCCAATACCGCTTCCCCCCATCCCGCCGTTCTCACCGACGATGTTAATCCTCCGGCTTTCGCCTTCAGAGATCTTCTTGCAATGGAATTTCCTCCCTTGGGCCCCATCAATACCAACAACCACAACTGGGGACGCAGCATCCGGAAAATTATGGTTGGTCTTCATGCCCCTCCGGATGAGGACGAGGTCGCGAGGCAGGTGAAAGGCAGTAGCCGTAGCTTTGTACGTGATGCCTTCCAAGTCCCCTCTTCGCTGGCCCACTCCTTGCCATACAGGATCTCACTCCGGTCGATGTGAACGATTCAGCAACACGCTCAACTCCGCCTCCGACAGATGACGGTTGATCGCATTGTAGGGTCGTCAAGGACGCCATAAACCCCGAGTTCTTCGACGAGTATTTTGGGAGCACCCAGACATTCAATCTATCCTGGGAGTCCTTTTATTCCAGACTTTATCGCGCCTTGAGGGACGACACATTCCAGCGTTTCCAGGACTATTATCACTTAACCCCAACCCCTGCTGCGAGGACGCCGGTACCATCCAGCAGCCTTAAACGTGCTTTGGCCGAGGTGGATGAGGATGAGGCCACCCCCTCGGAGGTTGTTGCCAAACGAACGAAGCTTGGTGCGTAGCTGGCCTGTATTCTTCGTATGCTTCCTTATTCTGAGCCCAGGTGAAAATACGCTTTCAGGCCCTTTTTATGAGCAGTACAGGGACGTGGTTGGATTTAGAAGATAGGTTTAATACAAGATAATTCCTACTTCGAATCGGTTAATTTTGTTTCTCCCATCTCGCTTGCGCTTTGAAATCTTCCCTCATTCTGTCCTTCTGAGAGAGATGCAGTATATTCTTTGTCTTTCTTCCTTTCTCATTTCTCTTCTCGTTCTTCGTTTTGTCCCCTGCGTCAAATTCACGAAAATCGCGTTACTGGCAACATCCTGCCCACCCACAGAGGATAAAATCCGACGATTCGGGGACGACGGATAAGGAAGGAGGAAAGTCCACGTGTCCAACGTATCCTAGTCCCATCTTCGACCGAGCCGCCCGCGAAATGCCTGCTTCCTTCCCCATAAACACACACTTGACCCTCACTTGACCCGCACTCTCCCGATCGTCCCCGCCCGGACGATGAGGGCAAAGAAAAATGGAATGCAAGCGGAGGCGCAAATGGGGACCCTGAGAACAACGCTCCGCCCTAGGTCCAAATTTCCAAAGAAAGAATACAGTATAAAATCGGGTACAGATTGACGCGCACCAAACGTCCCGATTTCCTCAACGATTGATTGAAAACCTGCAGCACATGTGGAAATTGAATTCCTTGCATTGATTCCAAGCAGGTATGTGTGTATCCTGTTTGATCCGGGGCCGGGTAACAGTTCGCGTTCGGTCTTTCTATTTGGTACAGCAGTTATAGCTGAGTTTCGCGCCCATACTCAGGTCCAGGCAACCGTTGGGAGATCCTCGAGGCACCTGCGCCACCTACTGGGTTGTTTCGTTCGATTCGGGGCCAGGTGAAATTTACTGTTGATTCAAAAACCCAACACAGAAGTAACTTTAATCAACCACGTCTTGACACGAAAAGTTTTATCACCTTCAAATCCCTGTCATTGATTTTCCAACCTCGAGGTCGACTAACTCTTGTTTCGAGGTGCCATGTGCCGGTCTTCGTCCGCCCCGAAATCACATGCCATGTCGCACGGATCGCGCCGAAATCGGATGCCGTAGTTGACGGTCGCGCTAAATTTAATGCCGCATCCGGCATCAGCTGTGCCGCTGATGCATTTGGAAATGATGTAAACGGTAAACTGGAACACGAAATTTACGAGTCACCGAAATCATGACCCTCGGAACTTAACTTGACAAATTTGACATGGTATTCATTAACCCTGAGTTTAACGGACCAAGGGAAAGCGAGGCGGAAAAAGTGCGTCAAAGGAACTGAGTGGCCTCACTGTCCCTAACCTAGCTTAAGCTTCCCGCAAGCTTCCCGTTAACTGGAGGCGTCGGCCACTGGGGTGCGATAACATTCGCTAGAACTCTGGAAGCCATCAATATCCCTCCCCATAAATGAGCGGGTCAGCCAAGAGTACTAGTCACCGACTCAACTCACGCTTGCTCGTCTTACCACCGCAGTCGGCGGAGAGACCCATATCTGCGTGCTCGTGAGACAAATATGAGTACGCGCGCCCGCTACTTCAAGCTTCAAGCGTCGGCTTCCACCGGTACTTTTCAATTTGTTTTCGATCTTCGTTTGTATACTATAGATGCGCAGGCGTCAGGTGCGCCTATGATGTGGATGAGCTCTCTCCCTTGAGGCCTCATCGACACCGACTGTCTTCAACATGCAAGCATCAGGGACTGGACTGCGCTCACCACAGATTTCGGCAGCAACGGGGGGTTTGCGAAGCCGATATCAACTCTCGTTACCCTCAACAGCCCGGGACGCTCGCTTTTTTTTCTTTCCGATTCCACCCATGAAGGACTGGACGACCGCACTAAAAATCTTTGCTGAACACTGAATGATATACTAATTTCCAACCGACTGCAAAGTTCATGCTGCGAGACATGGTAACAATTTCACCGCTGGAACTACTCGTCCCACCTGATTTTCTACGCCCAGAACTGTTCATTACGCTGGTACTACTGTCCGCGTTTGCTTCCAACGCGTGAGCCGTGACAGCGCGATTGAAAACACCGATGTCAAGAAGGATACTAGGCGGGGGAAGATTTTAATTCGAGAGCGCGCGCACAGACAAAATTCTAGACGCTATGGGTGAGCCAATGTCTCTGTTAACTCTGAATTATTCCCTGCGACACGCAAGAATATACTGCCACCGCATGAAACACCAAGGCGACACGAAGCCCTCAAACGCCAACTGTCCCGCGATTCAAACGGTCCAATTTGATCCGTCTTGTCCTCTGCAATCTTTACCTCCCATCTGACAGCGCTCCTGTGTTACTTCTTTGACATCCGCCCAGAAGTTAAATCTCTGGAGACGACAGGAACGGGACCCTCGAATGAACCCGCACGAACGAATCAACGACAAGAAACCTATCGCGAAAGCCGGGAAGTCTCGATCGGTTCCTCGTGCACGACGGCAAGCGTATCGGCCGGCTCGGTAGTGCCTGGGTTGAATCCTTAGGCAATTTGAATCTCGTCTATGATCTCGTAGTCCTGTTGGGTCCAGCTCGTGCCTGTAATCCGGATATCCAGTAATACTCAGGCTGTAGGCACTCCAATTTCTCTTACGTCCTTTTCGGCTAGCCGCGTGATTCCGCTAGGGTCAAAGGACCAGTAATAAGTGAGGAACTTGAATAGAAATGCGGCCTTAAGGAACTACCACTTCGGGCTGGAACAGGAAGAGGTATGCTTGTGAGAGCCACCAGTTCAAGACACATTGTCGGCCATTCGAGTGCAAAAAGTAGCACATTTGGAAGTGTTTGACCTCAGCATGGTCAGAGGAAAGACGGACGCTGATGGAAATTCAACATGCCTCACATAAGTGAAAAGAAACGGAAGCGCACCGTGCCCAACTGTCACCGGTGTACTTCTCTATAGCGGGACGCTGGAAAGGGCTTCTTCAACTTCGGCGTTTACATGTTACATTCCAGCTTACCATTTACCGCATGAGATATGCTTCATGTAGTTTGAAATTCTTCGGCAGTGATTACGACATTCAGAGATTGTGGGACTAGCTAAACTTTCGTTCAAGAGGGCGCCGCGGTGTGTTCATTGAATAAAATAAGACAGTGAACAGGGATGGCAAGTAAAAACCCTAGTTGAGGTCTTGATCCAAGCCCGCGCGAGGACGTATCAATATTAATGCTAACTTGAAGCCAGGAACAAGGGTAGCCACGGCGAGTCCTTCATTTCCTGCGTTTCATCCCCTATATTCAACTTTCGTCGCCCTAGTCCGTCAATCTTCTGAAACGAGCAGGAGAACTTTGTACTACGTAACTTTGTGTGTTGTGCCTGCTGCCCTCAAGGTATGTTTACCGATTCGGTCCCAGTCCCCGTTTATTTTTGCCACAGCTTCCCACCACCGGGCGCAGTCCACTGAAGTGGTGCGCTTTTGACGCCGTTTTTCGAATCCAAGCGAACGCGCTAGATTTAATTAACTCTGCAGATTTATAGTTTTCGACATCCAGCATGTTCACTGCACCACTCGTTCGAATAAACTGGACGCGGCATAGACCCCACGCACCAACAAACGGCGGAAGACACGTAGAAAATCGTTTAGCAGCCCTAGATCACCGGTCGCGGTGTCGATACAAGGGTGCCGCCCCAGATTTTCACGCTAAATGGGATTATGGGTCAGATGCGGCGACCGAAGATGCGCCAGAAAGTAAAACACACACTGAGATGTTTAAAATACATCACAACTACTGCAGAGGAACACCGTGAAGCTTTGTACAGATAAAGAAGTCAGGGAAACCACCTCGAAAATTCTTTCTACCCCTCCAAAATCTGTCGAGCCACCCCAAGGAATCTGGAAGTCTGCCACGCCCGAAATTCCTTCCGCTAACCTTCAGTTCGGCCAAACACCTTTTACTTCACGCGTTACTATCCTTGTAATTGGTTGACTAATAATAATCACACCGCCGCGTCGTCGATCAGATTCGCGCCTCTGCACTCCATATTCGACGACTACGAGTCCAGCGTCGGATTTCGTAGCTAATCCCGCGGTTCTGCGCGGCCGAAAAACCGCCTGGACGGTCTGATTCTGCGTCAATGCCCTACTCCATAACTCGACGCGTCCTACTTCGCTTGGAACGCCTTGATGATGGATCACGGAGCTTTCAATTTTGGTTCAACATTGGATTTTTTTACGTCGTTCTTTCTGGCGTGCTCATTGCCCTCTTGTGCTTGCGTGTTTCTCACTTTCCCAGCGCACCCAGACTGTCACGACCACGTTCTTCGCATTCCTCGACTCCGCCAAACAGCAGGTGAATATGAGAAGAATACAATCCACTATTGTTTCAGCCAAGTATAGTCGGAAACACTCCCATCGTCCCTCAAATACACCCATCCAGGATGTCTGTGGGAAATACCCCACCAAAAGTCAGCATGTGTGGAGATAAGTTGTGAAAAGACAGACCTCCATCTTCTTCGCACCGAGCGGGGCCGCCCGCAGGCCTTGGGTTTGTGTGCCAACGGACCGGGTGGACGGGTTGGTAGATTATAATTATTACCCTTGGAAGGAAGTCAGATTCAGTTGAGAGAATGTGCGGTAAGTTACCGTGATTCCGTTGACGTAGTGGTGGGCTAGGTGGTAGTGGAAGCCCAGGTCAACTTGGCTTGAGGTCATGATTGGCCCCTGGGGTTTGGGGATGGGTTTGTGGATGCGGGCCATTTTCAAAGGATATTTTTCGATAAGTAGTGGCGGTTATAAATACGGGCAGAGCATATCAGAGCCTGTTAGAGCGGTTTGGCAGATTCAAATTGGAAGCCTTTGATTGGATAAGCTTCGTGGTCGTGTTGGTCTTGTGAAGAGATGCCTAAATGTGGCAAGCACTTTGCGGTTCGCGGGAGAAGCTTGCACTAAAGAAATGTCCAAACCCTTCAATTGTTCCTGGGTTGTGGGAGGATCGATGAAGAGGGTAAAAAGAAGCCAACATCTGTCGAGTGGAAAACCACCTGCCACTGTCAATATTCATTCGACGATAAGCACCTGAGCCTCGTGTGTTACGCATGTAACATGGCGGAATCACGGCTTCGAATCCGGAATCACTTCTCTACGTCCAAGTCGCTGGAGCTCCAAGATGGGCACCTGGTGGTGGCAGGGGGTCGGTCGGTCCTCCTCCTGCGCTCGCCCGGCTGGGTAAAAGTGCTGTGACTGCCGCGCATTGCCGCGGCATTGACGTGCATGCATGACTTCAAATTTCACATCGAGGCTGCAAGAGGTCCGATCCGAATCCGGTCAATTTGGCCGTTTCCGTACATCGGCTTTTCGGCACATCGCGTACGCATTACGATCGGGGTGCCCATTTTTCGAGCGACTTCGTCCGCAAAGCTGATCGGACCGAGTTATATGCCCGGAGTTACAAAGGTCAGTGCCCACTGGTGGTCACTGGTGGTCACCAGTGATGCCCACCATGATCCGATGGTCGGACAGATTAGATAGAGTAGATATAGTGAACATCAGTGATCGCTGTTACGAAGACACCCCTATCCGCTGGGGTTCACCGATTTTGAGCGGTATGCCCATTGGATTCCACTGAACCTCAAATGCAAAATACTTATTTCATCACTCATTCACAAGATAAACGGGTAGAAAAGAAACAAGAAAGTCTTAACGAGGAGTTTTGGGACTTGGTTGATAGCGATGAGTTATTTATTTATCCCCTCAGGTTCAGTGAAGCCCATTGTACTTTCACGCACATCCAGTGGACCCCAGTGTAGATAGCGGGCAAGTCCAGTGGACGTTGTGCAAATTACCAACTTTCCACTGGGCTTTGTGGTCATGTCCAATGGTTTCCACCGGTTCCATCCCTGAATTCCAGTGGAGTTCAGTGGATCTCTGCGCAAGATCCGGTGAAACCCAGTGATATTTGAGTGAGGTCCATTGGATTACAGAGTAGTTTACAAACAAAGTCGTTGCGACATACTTAAGTGAAAAATTAGTTTTACAAATACAGTACAGTGACCCCACTGGAATCGAGAGCCTGTTCTACTGGACCCCACTGGACCCAGCCTTCCACAGCCCTGCCCGGTGGGGTTCAGTGGACTTTGCAGCAAAGTCCAGTGGGGGTCGGTGGGTCAGTTCAGTTCGGCCGATGGGGTCCGCCGGCGCGGATCAGCTTTGTCACTCCGGGTAAATTACATATCGGACCTCTTTCTCCGAGAGGGTCCCTTTTTGGCTGCAAGACAGTGAATTTGTATGTATGGGACAAGATTTTTGTCCATCACCCTCGGAGAGCCCTGAAACTCGGCTGAAATCACAATTTTTCTCGAATTCTGTACGCACAAGGATCGGACATGGACAGACATACAAAATTTCCGTCCGCCGTCTGGATCGAACATCGCGTCCTTTTTCTGGAATTTTGTCCGCATTGTGATCGGACGTTGAGTGTTTTTTTGACCCGTTTCCGTCCGCATCAGGATCGGACCTTTTGCCGCATAAGCCGCTTTCCTCTTTCCGGAGGTATATCCTCTTAGTTTCAGCCAATCATATTCAAGTTCGATGCTGCATCACCGGCTTTTCGTGTCCGGTATCCCACGCGCGGTCACGTTACTGTCGCGTTTCGGCTGTTGGGCGAGCCAGGAGCATCCTTGAAAAGGCTGTGAGTGAGGTTAGGAAGTGCAAATCAAGTCTAGATCAGGGCCAAATAATTGCCGGTCATTGTTTTCTGGTGTGCGGAGCTCCACCCGCATGTCTGCAACTCATATTTCGATATTAAATGTTCCCGGTGTGTCGAAAAACAGCAGGCCGGGTGTCTTACATCTTCTAACTCCACCCTCAGGATAATTTATTCCAGGAAAATAGCCTGAATTGGATGTCTCCACCGCAATGCACTGCATTTGGGTTTCTAAGAAAGTAGTTAGAAGCAGGTGAGCAATAGAGATTTGCGGGTACCCCCTCATTAAATTGGCTGAACCTGGGGTTTACTTGCAAATCATTGTGTTTGTATGCCGCGAACCGTTGTATTAGTCACGGTATGTATCCGCAGGAGTTGAGATTTCCAAGATTTCCTCATTTTTCTGAATCTCTACCAGCTCATGTCTCAATAGACAAAACACCTTCATACACTTGGATTTTAAGCCTCTAAAATTGACTAGCGGATTTAAACTAGAGAATAGTGCTGGAACCAAGAGCCGTCAATCCTTGTGTCGAAATAATACTCGGGAAATACTCAGCATGTAGACCCGCATGTATGTGGCATCAATATTTTCACCTACGATGTGCAGTCATTCCAGTACAGTATACAATGAAAACGGCCACTCCTATGCACCAAGACAACCGTGCGACCCAGGACAACAATCCGATGATGGTATCACGACACGGGTGCAAACTATGCCCGATTTGACATAATTATCCGCTGCCACCGTTAATGAGCCTTTAAGCTTAGTCTCTCGTAGACAGACGCTACAACAGATCTCGTACCTCGCGTGTTGTGACATACCCGCCGCTTCGAACCGCCTCTCTCTATCCAACTGCGGCCTCGCCGCCTCGGCGACGCCCTCATCCTGCCTGGATATCATTTGTTTGTCATTTACCACGTCTAGACTCTAGCGTGAGTCCTGGGTTCGATAACCTCCAGGAAAATTACCGCATTTTTTTCCGGCGCTGAGCGCGCTGACGGCCGCGGAGTGGGTTTCTCAAAGTTGAAAGGACGACACTGCGGTGCGTGTACATAATCAAATCAGTCTGTTCACTCTACATTTCGAGCCCTATTTCCTTTGACTACGGCCGCATCCCTTCTACATTCCTTCTTACCGTTCACCTCCATCTGTTCCATTCAACCATCTCACACCTGTCTCGTCATCTCACTGACTGCCATTGTTTCTGCAGCGAAGTCGGGGAAGTGGTGGGGGTGAATGGCGTTGGGTACGTATACTTCACCTTATTTCTCTGTCTTTTCGCCAGTCGAAGCTGCACTTCGTCTGCTGAGGCGGAACGACAGGAGGAGGAGGGCGAGAGCGACGAGCACGCCGTCCCCGGGCCGAGCACGTGTGCGGCATCCGCGCAATCGAGGATCTCGTCTTCTCGCCCGCTTCCTGGTTTAGTACACGGACGACGAGCAGATGCAGGTGGACATTGAGGCGAGGATGGGGCGAGGCTGCAGGGCTCGTCTTCCTCGTCCGGTATGTCGTTGCGCACACCGCGCTTGGGCGGGGCCTCCTCGCTCGCGCCCGCCGTGATCCGCGGCGCGTTCGGGCCACACCAACAAGGTCCTCCCCCACCCACACGCTACGACCTGGTCGTTGTCCTCCTCACCGACAACCTCCGCGTCGACACAGGCGCCCACCGGCGCCAGCACGAGTAAGGCGGGCCGAATACCACCAAAGATTACGCGGTGCTACTTAGAGCGCGCGGGAGGCTCGCACGTCGTGCCCGACGCATTGTGCACCACGAGTGCGTCGTACCTTGCCAGGCGAGCTCGTCGGCGCATCGTGTGTGGGAATCTGTCCGCCGAAGATAACGGTGGAAGGGCGGCGCTGCGGATAGCACCCCAGCGGCACAGCCTGCGTCTGTCCCCCACAGCCGCAGACGCCGATGGGTCCGCCGTTGGTGCTGAAGGCAACAGGAATGCTCGCGCGCCGGACGAGGAGATGGACGCCCATGCGAATGTGGATGGAGAGGCCCTCAATGCACAATCTGGTCAGTATTTCGTCTTACGATGCGGTTTCAGATATTGAATCTTGCTCTTTACGTAGCACATTCCCTTGCCGGCGGACCACCAGTGGTACCGCCGCCACCGCCTCATCTACAGCCTTCCCCCTCCCCACTCGCCGCGGGGACCTCGCCCAGCACGGACTTTGCGCCTCTGACCCTCCTGTCGCCGCATCCTGGCGCGGGTGTACCACGGCCAGCGTGATCTTCGTTCGGTCCCGGTATGGACGTGGATGTTCGCCCGCATGACGACGCGCGGATTGTGCACGGGGAGGGCGACGAGAGGCACGCAGGCGAAGATGTGGAGCCAGTATCTCCACATCCACCACCACGTTCCGTCGAGTCTGTCGTCGATGCTCCGCCTCACGACGTCGCCACACGTCGATGTACACTAGTCAGCCCAAATGATCAGAGTAATTTTTCTGAGAAAAACAAAGACAAAAAATACCTAGATGTACACTAAAGTTCAAACATATAGCCGTTTAAAAATGCACGACCGCTTGCAGATTTGAACCCATGAGCTCTTTGGATGGAAAAAAATAACATGTGACTGCCTATCAGAAAAGGTGCCGGTATCCATCAACTTCAAGTTTTAACTTCTCATCCTTCTACCAACATCCCCCCTTTTCAGCCATAGTGCTTGAGCGGAGGTTGGCCTTTGCGCCTTCCAAATTCAATGCATCTGAGTTCTCCATGCCTCTCGGGGGCGCCAGTGGCGCGGAGTTCAGGGTTTTAGGTGTTGCGTGTAAACTTTGGGTTCTGGGGGATTTCCAACGCTGTTCAACAGCACACCGTGTGCTCACGCACTGACCATGTGTGAGTCCTTTTTTATTCTTCTTTCACATCCCGCCCCCTCCCTCGCCAATATTCTGACCGCCCAAATTCTAGGACGTTCAACACCTGGTGGGCCGCGCTCTCACTAGGGCATCTAGATAAGCTCCAGCCAGACATCGGAGATGTACACAACGTGTGTGTCCTGCCTTCTGTGTCACCTTTGTGTCCCTAGCCCTTTTGTGTCCCCCCTATTCTATATCTCATGCCTCTCAACATGTGTATTCCTGGCACCCAGCCGTGGATTTCCTTACCTTACATCCCATGCCCCTCACCATGTGGATCCCGGCATCCAACCATGGATTTCCTTCCTTCTACATACGTACATGCGATTCTACTTACGTTTTATCCACCGATCCAAGAATGGCCCGTTGTGATTCACAGGCGCTGATTCCGTAAATTCCTTCCTTTTGCCATCTACTTGATTCTAACCAAACTGTAGGCCGTGGTTTTGTTGACGATCTTTCGCATTGTGCTTTGTGCACCACGTGTTACTTACCACGTCTGCGACGCTCCGTCCTTTGCAGTCCGTTTGACATCTGCATTGGTGGCGTTGGCCCAGTTTGCGCAAGGGCGCTTTCGCCTCAGACACGCGCGTTGTGCTTTGTGCGCTGCGAGCTATCCCACGTCTGCGTCGCTATGTCCTTTGCGGCCGGGGACACGTTTATATTCAGCTTGCGCACGGGCAAGGCGTGTGTGACTCGCGTCCTTTAAGTTTGTTTTCTTTCTTCGTCTAGAGGTGTGCGCGATCTGACGGTCCGCGCTATCCTCGTTGTGGTGGTTGCCTGGCTGTGTCCTGGTTGCTTTTGTCTTCGCTTTATATTGCGGCTTGGGGTGCATGTCGCTTATCTCTATCGCGGAGTGTCGAGCGGGTTACGTTGGCTGTGCGAAGGGGAGAGTCCGCGAGGCAGTTTTGCTGCACTTGGTTCTTCACTCCTGGGTTGGGATGTTGTACAGATGTTGATGCCTGATGCCACGAATGGGCGGGGTTCAATTGCGCATGGCAGCCCGAGCGTTGGGTCGTGTACATTATCCCTTTGACTGTCACCAGCGGGAAACCATACATCCCCTCCCCTGAACTCAAGGCGGGGCGGCAGCTGGAGCGGGATTGTGTCGTTCTCTTCGATTCACACGAGCATTGTTCCCGGGCCTGTTCAGTGCTTCACCGTTAATAAGTTACGTCGTACGACGTACGATATTGCTTTTATTCCTTTTCTTTCCTCCTGTCGTCTTTCTTGCTCACGGGCGCTCTCTGGAAGCTTGAAGTACTCGTGCAACTTTTGCGGTACATAAAGCTTGCCCTCATTTGGGGGTGGGTTGGCGTATCGGCTCGGTCCCCTCAGACCGTTTCGGCCAGCTCAGAATAGACTCGTAACCAGTCTGCGCTACGGCAAAAATATGGGTAGGTTGGTTTGCCGTAGGCAGGAAAATAACCTCATCACTTCTTTTGCCGTAACGCAGACTGGTAACGAGTCTAAGCTCAGAAGTGCGTGCAAAGACTTGAAACACCCCAACTTGCACCCACCCGGGCAAACTCAACGCGTAAATGCAAATGCACGCGTGAACCAAAATAACTGCGCAAAGGCGCTGAGTGGGTGGGCGCAGAGAAGATGTAGAAGGAACCCAAAGACCCGTAGTGGACAAGAACGCGTTGTACATGTACAACAATCACGTTCTTGCTGGTCCTCAACAAGGCAGCAAATTACAACTTGGACTATCGTCGATCATTGCTCGTTCTCCCAAGCGGTTCTACTCGCCTAGCCCAGCTATACGGCGAAAGGTTGGATACTTTGTCGAGGACGAAGAAGACGAGAGAAAGATTAAGAAGAGCAGAAGTCAGTCTCCTGAGGTAGAGGGAGAAGGCGAAGGGTCGATGGGGTAGTTATATCCGATAACGCAGATATTAGATCGATTTGTAGTATGAGCCAAGAGAGAGACGCATCCAAAGTTGTCACCGTACACTTGACAGAACCGGAGAATCTTTGAGCAAAGAGCAGAACAACTAAGACGCCCAGACATGAAGGTCGAGAGAAAGAGTCAATGTTGTGCATACGGATCAGATACGGCAGAAACAGTCGAGGTTAAGACGCCATCGAGAGTCTCACCTTCGGCGAGGTTTTGAAACACAATCCGGGCTGGTAAAAAAACATGGTAGATCTCGAGCTCGCCCTTTCTTGGCCCTTGCTTAGTGCCGCTGTAGAGCATCTCGTGGGAAAGAAACATGTGCCTTATCATATGACGTTCACGTGGTGGCTGGTTTTATAATCCTCCTTGATCAGAGCCATCCACACCCAAGCGCAGCAGCCTTTGAATCTCAACGGAACATACCTCTGTGAGTACCAATCACTTTCGTAAACACATATCAGGCTGTAGGGCAGTGTGGCGAGCATGCCACTTGATTAGTCATAGTCAGATTCTGCGCTGACACAACTTTTCTGACGTCTTCTTGTATAGGCCCTATGTCCACCTCAAGCAGTTCTCTGAACCTATTTGGGACCCCGAACCCCGACATTCTTCCCAACAGTCTTCCCAGCCTCTTTGTCACCCCGGGGCCCTGGCTTCACCCCGAAATAAGAGATTTGGCACAACCGGACTTCAATGTTCAACCTTTGGCGCACAAAATATCTCTCGAAGTGCATAGTCAAAGTTTGGAGTGTAAATATTCTGACTGACGTTTGTGCAGATTCCTAGTCTGTCAGAAGGCACTTGCATACAAATGCTGACCCGTGCTAAAGAATACGCACGCACCGCAATTACCCATCTGGCATCCACGGACCAAGAAACTGTACTTCGGTCACTAAACATAATAAATCGATCCGGGCCAGGGAGACTGAACAGGTACAATATCCCGACAATCAAAAACGTGCTCGCTGTTATGTTTGGCATCGATATACTGCTTTATCTTGTGGATACCCAGTCGAGCACCCAGATACCAAAAGCTCATCAGCGTCCGCAGGCCGAAAATAAATTCCGCAAGGTGGGTTTATATCTTTCGTTTTGGGCATTGAACATCCGGCTGAACATCCACAGCACTTCATCTTGCACAATTCTTGGCAGAACATTCTGACCGTCGGTGATAACGTGCAAAAAAAGATCCAAGAAATACGGAGCCGCGAACAGGTAGACGTACCAATCACAACCGACGTCATCGCGGCCAAAGTCCAGAGTTATCGGAGTTTAAATAGCACGACTGCGACTGGCGGAGCCGTTAACCACAACCTGGACCAGATCGTTGTTTTTTTCAAGGCTTTAACATTTGGCTACACTGGGATCGGTGATCAAGAAATATGGGAAATTGGATTGCGGTAAGCTTCCAGTCACCCATTTTCTTTTATTTTGTTACGACATACTCAATTCAAACGTAGGGACTTTCAGAAACAAAACCCCGAATTTACGATGGCCGAGATTAAGGCCATAATAAGTAATCCCAATCCAAACGGAGTGATTGCGGCCACCTCTGTCGCGCTCTGCGTAACCCCGCTCTGTCTACTCATGGACAACTTGTATTCTGGGGGCACATACAGCCCAGGCATTGCTCTATTTCAGGTAGGCCGCATGGAATGTTTATGACGATCCGACTTATACCTTTACCATAGCTTTGGACGGCCCTAGGGAATAGCCACCGCCTTGATAAGAAACATCCATTGGGCCGCATCGAGCGCATTCTATGGCGTCTCATTGTGGCGGCCGCTACAGACGACATTGAAACGCGTGCAATTCCCTCGCTCTTTTTCAACAACGAGGAGGTCAAGAAGTTGCTTGCGAATCCTCTGACTGCTGATCCCCACGGATACAACCGGGCCTTCAGTATGTGTCTGAATATAGCTCCCTACGTCAATTCTCATTGTTCATACAGCGTTCACAACGGATGACATGGAATCAGCCACCTTAATTCAAATGCCAACTTCGGACGACGAGGAGGAAGTACAAAATGCTGTACCGACTTCGGCGCCTCCACCCTATAGTGCCCATCAACACCCGCCAGGTGGATACCCCGCCTCGACCTCCTCCGCTCCCATCACGACGGCTGCTCAATTCAGAGTCCCATGGCGAACATTCAACAGACCCGATACGATTGCGAACACGTCTGGTGGCTCGTGGTCCCCATTGTCTCACATTGCTTCGACAAGTAAAAGTGCGGCAAGCGGTCGTTTTGGACTTTTCGGCCTAGCCTCGACAAATAGCAGAGACACAAATTTCGAGTTTGACGATCTCACACGAGGATTGGGCCCCATGGAAGAAGACGAATACGAGAACGAGCGCCCCAGTAAACGGCCGAGACTCGACGATCAGACCGATCTGGTCGATATCCCCCGCCGCGACGATGATATCGAGTTGCCCGACAATGTCATACGGGATCTTGACGGGATGGATGTCGACCATGGGAGCAGTCCCGAGCCGTCCACGAACAATAACCCAGGCAGTGATAAGGCGCCCAACCCCGAGCAGTCGGACGTTCGTGATCACTCTGACGCTGCGGCAGGCGAGAAATCTTTGAACGCACCAGTTCCAGCAACTTCTGGCGAGAGCAACACCGATGTAGAGATACAGGCCACCGGGACCGACGCTGCGGCGGGCGAGAAATCATCGGAAGCGCCAGTTCCCGCATCATCTGTCGCCGCCGCAGATAAACCGGATGCCGAGGATAGCACGAGACCAGACGATTCCAATCCCAATCTAGCCACCGCCGCTCCCCAAGGAGATGCAAATCAAGCTCCCGTTGATCCCCAGCAATCCGTCGTGAAAATACCTGCCATTGTCGCCAAAAAAACCAAATCGGGTAGCAGTCCCAAGAAAGGAGTACCACCGTCGGACAGGGAGACACGTTCATCTAAGCGCAACGATGGCGACAACGCCAACAGCGTGACTCCACCGGTCTCCTCCGCTTCAACTCAATCTCCAACCAAGAAGTCTAAGCGGGCGAAGCGCAAGCCTGGCATCGGCGAGTGGATAGTACGGTACCCTGAACCGGCACCTGGTCGTGAGATCGTCGAGGATAAAGAAATCCTCGATCCGACCATCACATATCCTCTTGCCCGCAAAACCCTCGACATCCAGTACTGGCGTATTGACGTTCTCGATCTCTCCCATGGAACGCTGCACGGTAAACCTGACCATTACCTGCATCGTTTCTTCAAAAACAGTGTACGGACTCATCCATCGCATCCTTATTATCTCTAATGCAATTCGGTAGTTTGAAGACTTTGGTGAAATGAAAGCCATTATTGCGTCGCAGCCGACGATCAATGGCGAAGGAGAATACGACGGTCAACAAGTCCCGCTGCACGCTCATTCCAACGCCCAGCTCTTCTCCCAGTCGGGTAAAATTGTCGACGACGATGGCAACCCCGTCATGCCTGACATTATACCCGACGACAAACATTCTGTCTTCTTCATGGTATCCGACGTCGACTGGTCCCGTCTAACCGTTCGACAGAAGCAAGAATTACTGCGCAATCGGTGCGCTGCCGTTTACAGCGCCCACGCTTTCAAGCCGGGCACCGCCAATATCAATTTCGATGAAGATGGCTTTGCAGAATACACTCACCTTTATCGTACTGCATACATACAAGGTAATCAGCAATGCTGCCTCATAAGTTTAACTTTTAACAACACCCACAGATCTCGGTGTACGCGATGCGGTCCCGGAATTCCTCAAGATGGGGCGTCCCAATGACCTTATTTATTGTCGCCGCCAGCGCCTTGCTCGAGAGGAAGCCGCCCGCGTGGCTGGTCAAGCACTTCCCAAAGAAGACCAGGTCCTAAACCTTCTATCGAATCTAGTGCCGGATATAAGCATGATCCCGCCCGTTGGCTGGGGGTGAGTCTCGTACCAACTTTTCTCATGTTCGATCTCATATAATGCAGTGATGTTGCGACGCACGAGGTCGCACACAACTTCCTCCGTCCATTGCAGCATATACCGCATCAAGAACTTTGCTGGCCCGAAGTCAAGTGGAGCATATTTGCAAATAAAGGCGCAATGACCTGGCTGCACAATGACGTTCTCTTCACCGTTATCACCATACCCTGCGGCGAAAAACTGTGGTGGGTGGGCAGACGCAAACCCGAAATAAAAGACGGTCGCGGCGACCCGCGCTCTCGGCATTGCCTTGACGGCTTCAATGGCTGGACAGCAATGACCGCCGTCTATGATTTCGAGGCTATACACCTAGACCGCCACGTCACTCTGTAAGTTCATTCGCGTTTATTTAACACCGCTAAACATTCAATAGCTTCATGCCTACTCCGAACGTCCATGCCGTCTTGACGACCGAGGACGCTATCGGCGCGGGAATGCACGGTGTACCAGCGAGCAACACCACCAATTGCATCCTCAGCGCCCTCCATAATTGCATAGCAGATGAAATCAGCACTAATGCCAGCCACGAAGGAGCCCGATTATTCCTAGTCAAGAACTGGCAATTCTTCGTCACGGTACTGACTGATCCCGGCAACCACGACGCACTCGATGCAAACTCCATCAAAAACACGTACATCCCGCGGCGCGTTCTCGAGCAGGTCCCAGATCTCGAAAGTCCCTCGGGTATCCTGGATATCCTTGCACTCCGCAGCTACATCATCCTGTTCTTTGCATTAACGCCCTCAAGTTACTATAACAGTCGAGCGAGCCCGGTCGGGCCATACACCCATGCTCTCAATGTCACCGACAAGGTATGGGAGGAGGTAACATGTGCATGGACTCTCGCGCTCGAGCTGGACGAACACATCAAGAATGCCTATGAGTTCATTGCCCAAGATGGGTGTGAATTAGAATCTTTTGACGACGCTGCAGACGTAAGTCCCACTCTGTCGTTCGTATACCGATACGATTTTATACTAACGTACCCACAGGAGGCCGCAATCGGCATGGCGGTGGCCATGGCACGTTACTGCGAAGACAGACCCGACCTTCTTAAGATGTCTAAAACCCCCCTACATCTCGAAGAGCTTGAACGGCAACTTTGTCAAATGCTAGGTCGTTTTCAGCTACAGCAGATTGCTTACACCAAGGGGCTAGATATGGTTTCAGAGAGAGACGCAGAAATGGATGAAAAGGAGTTTAATCGGCTTCTAGCGGTCAAAGAATACCATCGGCGCCGCCAGGCTCATCTAGACGAATGGTTGGTCCCATGGGATAGCACCAATTTGCCTTTTGCACTTCACGGCCGCGCTTGACGAACGTCCTTCTAATGTATATTTTTACAAAAACACCGATATCTCATGTTTGTATTGAATATTACTGCATCAAATTTAGACTCGATACGATAAATTCTAAGCCGTCACCGCAGTGTCGAAATTTGAATGCGTATCTGCAAATTTCAAAATTTCAAGAAAGATCGCGATATAAATACGTACACCACAAGAACCGAGCAGCACTGGCAGTCTATCGGACTAATTGTCGAATTTAAATAACAGTTGGTTGGATGAAATGACATCGCCATACCATGCGCCCGTCCACGGAATCAAATGTGGGGAGGACGGGACGGCCAATGTTGACGATTGAAATGGCGGAAATTGAAGTCCAGGGATTTGAGAGGGGTGGGTGGGGGGTAAAGCTTGAATGGAACTGTAGAGAATCTTGGGGAGATCTTGAAGGGGGACGAGACGTGGACATGGATGTGGGAAGTAAGGAGGATCTGATCTCCGCAGGCCGCTGATGCGCAAACCCTGTTCTGCGATCACTCGTACCTCGATCACCGCAGAACGTCAATTTGTGCATGGCGTTTCTTCTCCGACCCAGTGGCGGCCGCGAAGCCCAGAATCCAAATAGATTAGAAAGCGGCTGAGAGCCCAATGGGCTCCCCGACGCAATGTGGGGACCTGTAGTGCAGATACCCGAGGAACTAGGAGTGGACGACGCGTCGGCGCAGGCAGGATCCCCAGAAATATAGGAGGACAATCCAGGTTGAAGAGTGCAAATCGGGGAATTGTGCGCGAAGGCACTGAGCGCTTGGTCGGTGCAACAGACGGGTGACTAAATAGTTTGAACCGTGGGAATTCGGAATGAACCGGATGAAGCGGAGGAATGGAAATTTTGGCAAAGATGGTATTCTTGGATTGCAAGTAGGGCGATGGGCGTGTAGACGACGCCGACCTCGAATGTCCCGGTTGGGGCCTTGAAACGTGCCGAGGAAGGATACTTGAGAGGCTGGGGCAGTTACCGGGTTGTAAATAATTGTGGTGGTCGGGGTCCCGTATTTCGAGCACGGGGATATGAACACGAAGGGTCCAGAGAACGGACAATGCTCTTAAACGTCGTCGCGGTATCGAGTTCCATTGATGGTGTGGATTGCGGACAAATACCGACGAAGTAGATCGCGGACACTGGGAATGGCACAACTTGATTCGGATATTGGGACGTAGGTCGATGACGGTTGAAGAGAGTCGGGAGTTGCTGGAACTGGAAATGGAGTTGAAACACTAGAGTTATGGGGAGCACGATGAACGCGGAACAGTGGTAAAGATTGGTAAATGCCATTGAGCGGATCGATTTCTTCGAGACAAGATATTTGGAATCGGGAAGTGTTGCAGATAGAATCGGTTGGAAATATAATCGAAAACAACAGTTGAGAATTGCGCGTTGGTGAATGCTGGCGCGTGGACAACGACAAGGATTCTTCTAAGTTGGAATAGATCTAGAGTTAAATCGACGTGGTGCAGTTGGAATTCGGGGATGACCGCTAAGAATGGAGGTGGTGCGGCATTTTGGAATTGGGATTTGAAGATCGCAGAAGGCTGGCGGGTGGACGCAGACATTGTTCTCGAGGGCGAACCGAAATTCCGATTTCAGGATTAGGACCGGAGAGACGTACAGAAGGTCAAGTGATTGCAATATTGGCTCGAAGCGGACAGTGGACATCGTTTGGTCCACCAGGATAGGAGTCGCACCGAGGTGGGCCCCGTGAAAGATAGACGATCCCAGCGGACTATGCAGGGTTGGAATGAGAAGCTTTAAAGCTTGAATTGAACTATAGAGAATCTTGGGAGATCTTGAAGGGGGACGAGACGTGGACATGGAGGTGGGAAGTAAGGAGGATCTGATCTCGCAAACCCTGGTGCCGTCAAGATGCTTGTCAAGCCGATATGCCAGTGACGGCTGATCATGCACGTACCCTGAAACCCCACGCGTAGGGCTGCACGCCGTCCCGTCGACGGGCACGGCCGTCGTTTCGACGGGACCTGAACGGGAACGGTCCGTCATGCGACGGCCGTCATTTCGCCAGTCTAAACTTCCAAGAAAGTTTGCAAAATGTGCCCTAAATTGTGTATTAGGCTCACTCTTGTCCAGAACATGCCTCACAAAAAGTCCACACGGCTTATTTGGCAGTTTATGGCGCGTTTTCAGGACCCGTCGACCCGTCGCCGACCGTTTTTGACGGGAACGGCCGTCAAAAATGCAGCCAAAGAGCCCACGGAACGGGACGGCATGCCCGTCGCCGGATCCCGTAGAACCGGCGCGACGGGAACGGGGTGCAGCCCTACCCACGCGTACACAAGGCCAAATACTTATTGCGCTGGAACGGCTTTAGTCAATGGCCACTCCGGGAGTCGGCCTAAGCTTCTGGGTGGACGAGACTGGGAGGTTGTAAATTGACCTAGCTCAAAGCCCTCAATGATGGCATACTCACAATTACCGAATTAGGGTTGCGATGCACGTGCGGCGTTGAGGTTCTCAAAAGGAAGCATGTTAATGTAATTTCGGAGGGCACCGAGCTAACGGACTCGTTTCATGGCGAGGTTCGGGCAGCAATATTTGTGTGTGTAAGAAGGTGAACCGGTAAATCCCAGTCCGAATCAACTCCGATGTTGCCGAGATGCCGACGGCCGTTTGGCCTTCAAGTATTTTACACATCCCAATTCTTCTTCCTCTGCAGTAGTTCCGTCTCTGTTCAGCACTGTTCGCTGCAAGATCTGCTGTTACTCCGGCCTTCATGCCTTACAGACCTCGAATTCCGAATCCCACGGCCTTCGTGCACTCAGTCTGGGACTCTGGGTGACCTTCAAGAATCAAGATCAATTCAAAAACTTCACACACACACTACATGCGCAATCAGGCCAACATCTGTCGGAAATTTTTCGGCGCTCGTACCACCCAACCAATCGTTCTGGTTCGTGAACACACGTTCCCGACCTCACCTTGAAGTATTTTATTTGGCCCTGAAACGCTGCTTCGTCGCAAGTCCCGAAATTCGAATACATGCGCATTGTAATGGCGGTCGGACCTTATGTAGGTCCTCCATAATCTTCCAGACTGAGTGCCTTCGCATTTCACGCAGGTCATGTCGCAGGGGGCTCAATATTTGGTTCAACTGTTTCATCGTCTTTCCACCCATTCTTCGGGCCTGAAATATGATCAGTGCGTGCATACGAGCCGCCTAGTTGTGTATTGCCTACATATGCGAGCAGCGCTCCACTACTCCCCGTCCTGTCGAGTCAGCCAGCACTGATTCAACGGATTGACAGTCAATCTCCGACCCAACTCGACTTCCAAACATTCATTGTGTGTCGGTATGAGCGTACCCACCATGCATTTCTTCAATATTCGCTCAAGGTTTTTCACCCAGGCTTGCAAAATCAGTCCAACCAGGACTGCAACACACAAGTCGCGCTCAACATTCCCCGGCCTTAAAAAAAAGAAATTGTCGCATTCACATTCGTTCAATATCAAAGCATTGGCCCAATATGTCCTTCCTGGTACGTTTATACGCCCCATCACCCTCCGAGTCCTTCGACTGTTCAACCCCTCCGTAACAAAGGTAATGTCTCAACTCGTGTTCAACCTTCAATTCAACCTCACCTCATGAGTTCCATTCACCCTCCATTGACATTCCATTTGTTAATCCATAGATACTCAACCTCAAGCGCTCGCAAAACTCAATCCTTGTTTGACTCGGGGTGTAATTGATTCGCCGTTTGCTTTCTTGACGCAGATCTCTCATTCCCGGGAGTCCAGACTTTCAAACATTGTGCTCACGCACTTTCAACCACCCGCGCAATTTGCAATTTGTACTTGCACAGGTCAGCCTTTGCTCGTGTTCAATCATTTGTGTCTTTCTAAAGGATCATTTGGAAACCGTAATTATTGCCTTCGAACTTTCTCCCCGGTACCGCCGAGGCAAGTCCTCCAACGTAAATTATGTTCAACTTGCAACCTTCCTGGGACAAACTTCGCTCAAGGCCATACAAACCAATCAAGGTACACCTTCCTACTAGTAGCTTTCCACTACTCTCAGCATCCAAATTCACCCGCTCTACCCTCGGCGGCTTGAACCCGGATGGTTTCTCTGAATTCCCACGCAGTTACGATTCCCTGATTATGAAGGAATCGTTCTTTACAATCGAGGGGGGATCAGAACTGTGAAACGTGACCTTTTTTCCCCCTTATATGGGCCTTTTTCCTGCGCCTCAGTTCCATATGGTAATCAGTAGCTCCGTAAGGAATCCCATATCTCTCGAGGGCAGTTTCTCATGATGCGCTTGATTTTCGCACCCTCGGAACGATCAAGGAATTCTGTGTCGGCGGTCTGGTGAGCTCAATTTTCGATCTTAACAGGAGGATAAAAGTTCAAATTATGTTGACGATCCACAAAGGCAGGTAAATCACCCATGTAGAACAGTATCTGAGCACAAAATTTCTTATTCTCTGTGCTGTCGTCTGGCCGTAACGGCCCGTCTTTTTGAGCTGTGAACGGCACCCGTGTGGCGGCTGCCGTCGAGCAGTCACAACGGCCCGGCCCTCGCGAGGCCGAGCCGACCGCAGGTCGGGCGAGCGCCGAGCGGGTCAAGCTTTCTGAAAAAAGGACGCAATACAATAAATGATCGTGAGCGCTGCAGAGGAGACACAAAATTGGTAAATACAATCGAAATAAAAGTCGTTAGAAGATGGATTGACGTGAATGGGGATACTAGTATTCGACTAATCTTCGATGTTGAGTCAAGTCTATACCCATATATCAACCCCAATCAACATTCAGCCGACCTCCATGGACCCTACTGACTTTTTTCCAGCGGTAAATAGATACGCGGTACCCCATCCCATCCATACCTTTATTAATCCATCGAGCAGAACTCCTCGAGTTTACCTTGGATTTCGAATCGAGGTGAGTTTATTCGGTGAAGTGTTCGATAGGGTGACCAATTGGTATTTGGCTGGTAGGTTCGAGTCGAACGTGGTCAAGTCAACTCCGGCTGTTTGGACTCCTCTACTTCAGAAGGAAAACAACTTTTGTTGAACGGCGTACTCACATTAAAGTTCAAGCATAACGTGCCCGTCTAGAGCGGTAAGTAAGGCGCTGCTCGAAGTAAGTAAGTTCACTCATGCAAAGCTGCGGCGTCACCATTGCCCTGTCTTCTGAGGACCCCACACGGAATATTTCGAACCGGGTTATTCCGTGTCACTTTGCCATGGTTCTGCAGAATGTGAGCCGATGCGTACCAAATGCTACGAGGTCCTAGTGTCTGAGCTGAAAAAAATCTATGGAGGGATCGCGCGCCGTCACTGACACTGGGGTGAACTCTGAACAGTGGCTTGACTTAAAGTTCGTGGGTTGAAGGATTGCAGCGGTGAATCGACCAGCCAGTGAATGGCGAGCCTCTTGAGAGCCGATATCGCAGGATTCCTTCGCGAGGAAGGCTCTTGAAATAACTCGATTTCGACATGGCGATAGTTCCAACCCGAAAAGCGAGAGAAACGAGATCTAGAACGTACCGCACAGACCGAGATATCGGCGGAGCAGGAGTAAGATTTTACGAAGACTTTGGTGCGTGTTCCTCCAGAAGATATGCGCCGAGGGAGTGAACGACGGAATTTTGAATTTTAAGTCCAAGATACTCGATACGGATAATTCTATTGAGAAACCCCGGTTGCAGGCAGAAACCCCCCTTCCAAAAATAGATTCTATGCAGAAACCCAGCTTTCTGCCGGACATACTCTCCGGGACGGCGGCGGCACCTACCTACTTTGGATTTGGATCTTTTTTTCTACTGAGCAGTAGACAGAGTGCCCAAAGTATAGATTATTGAACTAGCAGCACGCCCAAGGCGTCCCTGGCTGCGGTTGTCCGTCCCACCGCCGGATCATTTCGACACGCGGCATGGCCTCCTGGGCTGCTGGGCAAGAGTGTCGATGTTGCTTAACTGTTAAACTGCTACGCCAGGGCTTGTAGAGTTGCTAAAGGGTAACATATGAGCCTAACAGGCCGCCCAATTACTCTCCACGAGTGAACGCTGCAGTGCCGCGGTCTCACATCAACGACCCGCACTCTGCCGCAGGCTCGGCAAATTCGGCTTTATCCGGCTCGCAATGTCGTGATGCAAACTACCCCAAACCCGTTAAAGGCTTAAACCTGGTGACTTGCCCGCTGAATACGTATCCCAATCAATTCAACAAAGGGCGGATCTCTTGTTCAGAAATACAACCGTTAACCGAGAGAAACGGCAGTGCCTGGTGACTGAGCTTCGGCATCTGCTGATTAGCAGGGGCACTGACCACTGTTTATGGGACCGGCATGATACTCAGAGTAAGTATATACCACTCCGAGTACTGCAGGTGAAAGCGACTTACGATCCGGCGAGTATCGGCCGGAGGCCCGGATCACGAAGAAACCCCCAAAAGTTCAATAATTTGTGGGCTTCCGAATAAGCGGGGGTTTCTGCCTGCAACCGGGGTTTCTCAATAGAATTATCCACTGACCGGTGTCCTCTCGCACCGCTTGCCAAACCTTCGACATATATTGAGAAAAAGGCACTCGAAGTCGATGGTTAACTGAGTTGGAACCAAGATCAAACAAGGCTGGAGTTCGTTCGTTCAACTGAATGAAGATTGTGGATCTCGGGGAGATCTGCGTGCTTACAAAACTGAAACGAAGCCATTGCATGGCTGAGGAGGCACAGACCAAGCGCGAGCCGAACGTGCGACTGCTACCCATACATTCATTGCGTGTATCAGAGGCCGACAGTTTTGGGATGCTCGGTGCGGCCGACACGCAGGACCTTGCAAAGTGAAAAGAAACGAGAAAGGAAACAAGGTCAGAGAATATACTGCATCTCTCTCAAAAGGACAGAATAAGGGAAGACATCAAAGCGCGAAGGGAAGGCGGAAAACAAATTAACCCATTCAAAGTAAGAATTATCTTAGAATTATTTTGTTCTAAACATTCTGTGTTCCTGATACCGACTAGGGATCAGGTCTGAAACCCGTAATTGAAAGCTACTTTTTTCCCTGTACCGGCCATCAATTGATGTTAGATTCATTTATCAAAACTCCTATCAACTCTGCGTCTGTGAAAGTAAACGGTGTCCGTGTCGAGGGCCCATGGCGCTGAAAGGTCACAGTGTAGGTCATAGTGGTCAACAGCTATTAAAGTGTCGTCACGGTGGTCGTCGAGCACGATTTTTTTTTTTCAGGCTCTGTAGGCTCGTCCAGAGGGATAATTCTAATGAGAAACCCCTGTCAAAATATTTGGTGTTAGTGGGAAGCCCGGTTTCCTGAGAAGCCCCTGCTTGCTCCGCCCGGTCGGCTTCTTGCCGAGCTCACTATATGTTGATTTACTCAACACAGAAAGCAAAAATGTGAGGAATTCACCTTTTGGAGACCATAGAAATGCCTCGGCATCCGGCTATGGCTTTTACCATGCGTACCTCCCATCGAAGACATTGTTCTCTCATTCTTGATGGCCCGCGCCGGATAATTCTATTGAGAAACCCCGGTTGCAGGCAGAAACCCCCCCTTATTCGGAAGCCCTTGAATTATTGAACTTTTGTGGGGTTTCTCCGTGATCCGGGCCTCCGGCCGAAGCAAAATATGGATGCCAATTCCAAGTGCCTGCAGAGAGCCAGATGCATCGCCGTTTGACTCTTGCTGTTTCTGCCCGATGTTAAAGCCCCGCGTGGTCTCGGAGCTCACAAATCAGATCTCGGCATGTCTCGGCACAGGGCGGCACATCGTCCTTCAGGAAACCAACGGATCGCGAGTGAACCGTCAGCTAGCCACAAGCCTAATAGTCTGCGATAACTGTAAATATCAGACGGTGACTTGGCGAGGAAACTGCACGCATTGGACACACCGAGACAAGCCGGGAATGCCGCACCTCGGCTTTACTTATCACTTCTACACTCCGCCATCAAGGTATTTGTAAACCCCGTCTGAACCTTGGCTACACATTGCTCAAATATGAGGTATTTAACTGCCTTTATGGAACTTAAGGCATTGGCTATATGTGACTCTCTAGTAGGCTGTGCCGTGCCATGCCGTGGTGCCTCCCAGCGGCATGGCACTCATGGCAACAGTTCACTCTTACTGCCCCACTCCGCTGTACAACGCGTGCTCGGCCCGCAGACGTCTCCGCTGGCAGATTGTACTGCAGCAATCTAAATTAGGTAGGTGCCGGCGTGCACGTCCGGCGCAACCTGGGTTTCTGGATAGAATTCTATTTTTAAGTGGGGGTTTCTGCCTGCAACCGGGGTTTCTCAATAGAATTATCCGCCCGCGCCGGTCAAGATTCTTAGCGCGAAACTCTGCCAAAAGAGAGGTTGATAGATGAACAATTGATAAACACTGCTCACCTACTACCGAACAATTCAGAATGTTCAACTGTGGGCTTATTGACATCTGCCGAGATGTCGGCAGAAAATGCGGAGATGCCGATCATCCGGCACCTGACCGGCACCGCGGAAGGGTACAAAAATGACAAATCCTCTCAGTTTGTGGTAGTTCAAATCAAGAAGTACACAAGGCAATCTTCGCAGTTTAATCCTCTGGGGAAAGTGGTAAAGACATTTAAGGGGGTTTCTCATTAGAAAAATCAAAGATTTCTCTGATAGACTGGGGTTTCCCAAGAAACCGGGTTGCCCATTAGAATAATCCCGTCCAGACGGCGCCAATAAATTTCTTCACGGTATCAGGATTGCCCGGAGGGCCTTGGTATTCTGAATCCAACCACGTCCCTTTACTGATCGTGAGAAAGGGTATTTTTGTCTACGTCCAGAATGAGAAACGTACAAAGGACACGAACCAAGCTATACACATCAAGTTTCGTTATTTTCAGGCTCCTCGATAACCTTCAAGGGAATGGCGCCGTCCTCACCCACCTCAGCCAAAGTACGTTTAAGGCCGCTGGATGGTACCGGCGCCCTCGCAGCTTATGTTATAATAGTCCTGGAAATGCTGGAATGTGTCGTCCCTCAAGGCCTCAAGGCGCGATAAAGTCTGCAAGAAAAAAGTCCCCACGAGAGATTGAATGCCTGGGTGCTCCCAAAACACGCGTCGAAGAACTCGGGGTTTATGGCGTCCTTGACGACTGTACCTACAATGCGATCGACTGTCTCCTGTCGTCGGAGGAGTTGAGTGCGCTGCTGGGTCGTTCACATCAACCGGGGTGAGATCCTGTATTGCAGGGAGTGAGCCAGCTAAGAGGGGAGTCGGACGGCATTACTATCGCCGAACCGCATTTGGTCGGCTAACCTTTGTCAAGTACCTCAACGCCGTTTTCTTCACTGCGTTGCATCTCGCCCTCTAATTGCCCCAAGACTCTCTGGATAGCGTCATGGAGTTCACCCGCATTTTTTTTCCCTCATAGCCCGGCCACAAACCTTCAAATGACTTCGATATTTTAAAAACGCACTTTGTCTGTCTTGTACGGAACCACCGATGGTGGGGGAACTGAGGACATCACCAAATACTCGGGGCACATGATTCTGACTGGTCCGTTCCTTGCTTGGCCCTTAGGACGATCCGCGTTGATGCGGAAACCGGGTTTGAATCAACGTCGAGGATCTCACTATTATGCACTCCTGTGGGCATCAAGCTATGCCATAGCAGCGCTTTCGAGGCGTCCGAAGTGTTGGGTGGGGTGTGGACTCATGGTCGTGAGTTTTGGTTTTGCTGTGCGCTGAGCGCGGTCGCACATGATACATTTGATCTAATGTAACCAGAGCCTGCTCGTAAGAGTCGTAACGTTAATCTTCTCCCTCAACGGACTTGGTGCCTTCTTCTGTATCGGTTGAACCTGAGGAACTACACGTAATTCAAGACCGAGAAACTTGAAAGAACTTGAAGCCAGCGAGACCTCTAGAGATACGAGTCGTACGACTCATACGAGAACTAGGGTTGGCACTAGGCAGCGAGAGACCAGCGCAGTTACTGCAACGAGCTATTTCGGAGCATCCAGGATAGAGCCTCCTCATCCAGCGTTGGGACATTGAAAAAGCAGACGAGAGCGGCGGCACCGGGCCGCCGTTTGGAATCGGCTTGTGGATTAAACAAGCCTACAGCTTGTGAAGTAAACAAGTCTACAATGTACACGTCGTCCTCCTCCTGCCAGTGGAACCGCCAGTAACGCAGTCGAGGCACGGCCAGCCGCTGTGTCTCAGACGACGTTATATTATGCGCGCCTCAAGAACGTCGTCCTCCTCCTGGAACCGCCGGTAACGCAGTCGAGGCACGGCAGCCGCCGTGTCTCAGGCGACGTTATTGTGCGCCTCAAGAATCGCCCAATTGGTCAGCCCAGAAACGCAGTCGAGGCACGGCCAGCCAGCCGTGTCTCAGGCGACGTTACTGCGCGTGCCGAACTAACCGACGCCCGACCCAAGTATGTCGACTGCTCTTACTTATTTCCGCATAGCCTGACCAAGTCCTATCCTCAGGTCCTATCCCCAGCCCTCATGATAACTCATTCGGAGACCACGGAACACAAAGCAATTTCTTTCACATTTTCGTCGCTGCCGAATCATTGATCGTTCCATAGATATTTATCCCTTCTGTATAATACGGAGGCAGTCGCTACGGGGAACCACGCGAGCTCCGACCAGGATTCCACGAACGACCCTGGTTTGTTCCTCCAACCCGTGGTCTTTGACGAAAACGTAAATGCTTGTTCCTCACTTATTTCCGCAGAATGCTAACCAGTTTTTTAGTCGATTGAAATGCTCTGCGCTCACTTTGGTCTGCTGGGATCCTTTAGATTGTTCATCCCCTCCAAAGCCGCCAGCGGTAAATAATGATTGAACGTCAGGATTTCATCTCATTTTTTCTGTAGACCAGGAACGTGATTCGTCTATTGACCGCCTCCCGTGCCCGCATGACGGACTACGCCTTCCTGAAATGAATGGAAGTTGCTGGGAAGTGAAATGGAGTCATCGGGGTGACTCCGCCAGCGCGTTAATGGTATTCACACCCTATCTTCTCTTGTTATCTGTATTCACAACCGTTCCTAGACTCTTCGGCGCGTTCCTCCTCTGACGGTGACCTGGGCCCACCAGTCCGCTCCGTGCCCGTCGAAAGACCAAAATGCACCTTCGACGCCGTCGAATGACCATTTACACCACCCGCAGCCTGTAATGGGCTCGTCGTGGGTCCTCACCAGCTCGCGCGATTCGCTCGCCCAGCAGCAGTATTCCCACTACGGCCATGGCGCCCCCACGCCCGCCAATTTGCCCGGTGTCGACGTGCGTGCAGTGTCGACGCCGAACTCCCAGCGGGGTCGCATAGGAAGCGCACGAATCTGCTCACGGCGTTTCCGCCACAGCGGAAGCAGAACGCGGGTGCGGCAGCGGAGCGGGCGCGCCGACCGGGGGCGACGCATCCGCTGTATAATCGCAACTCGTCAGCAGTCGCCGTCGCCCTCCGCATCACAGGATCCCGCCTCGATGCCAGGGCGCTGAACGCCACCGGCGCCCCTGCCACCCCCATCTCCATCAACGCCTCGCTCTCGCGGACGTCCTTCCCCTTCGGCTCCGTCCCGCCCACTTCTGCGCGAGCCACGCCGCTTTAGCGCCGTATTCATTCCAGGCACGTAAGTCGGGTTTTTCTCGTGTTAACTCAGTCCCTTACTGACCTACCCTCGTCCCCATAGAGTTGCCGCCCCTCGCAGTGCATGTGCATCCCCGCAAGTGGGTTTTTTTCAAAAAGATAATAATAATCTGTGATCTTGAGAGTACCTAGGTCAGTGTTATTTTCTGTTCTTTCATGCTCATACTAACCTACTTTCGTCCTCGTACAGTCGCCGCACCGCTCTGCGCCGTCAAACGCCTGCAGCGCATGTGCATCCCCCCAGATGGGAATTTTCAAGATTCTTACCCTGCGATCTTTAAAGTACGAGGTCAGTGTTTCTTCGTGTTCCCTCGCTCTCATACTAACCCACCTTCGTCCCCGTACAGTCACCGCGCCCTCTGCACTGGCAAGCGCCCGACGCGCCTGTGGCTCCCCCAGAAGTGCCATTTTTCAAGAGTTTATTTTCTGCGATCTTTATACAACTACCACTTCCGCGGTGTAAATTCATCGGTGAGTCTGGACCGCCCCACCTCCTCCATGTCCCCATACTAACCATCTGATGCAGACACGCGCTGTCCGGATTATCCCTGTACCCCTCCGCATTCATTCATCGCCATTAGAGTGTATTACTAGTAGCAGATTTTCTGCGTTTCTAGCCGAGATTTTACTCAGCTTCTCAGTGGCTGCTCCACACCCCTCGACCAATCAGAATTGAAGTGGAGCAAAATTTTCGAACCATTTGCGCTGCTAATATGTTCCAACCACCGAGCTTCCCATTGTCGACCGCGCGTTAATTTCGTACTCGGACGTATACGTCATGCTCAGGGGTCGACTTATCTCCGTCCATGGTGGCAAGTAGCGCCAGCTCCTCAAGCGTCGTTTCGCGTTCGCATATACTGCGGGTGGTGTGTAGTGGCAACGGGGGCGGTTCCTGCTCCCCATCAACGCATCTCGTCGGCGCCGCACACCTCATCCCTTCGCTTCCGAGCCGCAGATAATTCCCCGGCGCGCGAAACAAGACTGCATTGACTCCCCCCGTTGTCCCCTGCCTCTCCGCGCCAGCCTACCTGTATATTTTCCCTGCGGGTCGCGCCCGTTTAGCGCCGCTTTCTCCACCGATTACACCTCGCGCGTCCTACCGCCGCCGACCGCCGACTTCAAGCTCCTTCGAACGCACCCCACCCTCTCGCCTGCCCGTGCCCGCGCACGGCGTCCTTGTGCTGGTGCGCGCGCCTTCATCTTCGTTCCAAATGCCCTCTTCACCCATCGACGCCCATCCGTACGTCGTAGCCTTTTGCTTCGGCGGCCGTAACTCAAGTACTCCCGTGTTAGGTTTCAGTCATGGTCCCGACGTTCACGCCCATGGCGACCCCGACACCGAAGCATTCGCTCTGCTCGTGTACCCCGGTCCCCACGCGTGTACTGTCACGCTCTTTAAAGACGCGGGGTGCGCATCCCGCTCGAGGTTGTAGAGGGAGGGAGGAAAATCTCAAGGTGGACGGCATGGGACTGCGGTCCAGGGCGCCGCCAAACAGGCTCGACCGTTAGTCCGCACGTCCGTATCTGTGGCGCACCGCGCATCGAGGCGACTCGCCGGCAGGGGCGCAGGAGTACGAGTGAGCGGGCTGATTGGTGGCTAGGGAGAGGGTGGACCCTCCCCCGACCGCTGTTGTTTGTTATTACTCCGCATTATCCACCCCGCCGACCTTGTTACTCACGCCCACGACACCCATCCACCACCAGCGCCTCGGCGCGTTCCGCTCGCTACCCCTCTCCGTATCTGTATCGCTTCTTGGGCTCATTACACATCCTGCCCCATTCCCGCCTCCGCATATTTCTATTTCAGAATCGACTCGTACTATTTCTCTTACTTTTACTTCCACTGCCGGCCTTCACACATCAACACCACCACCGCACCTACATATCCATGTCCCCCCATTGTCCACATACTTTTATAACCAACTACGCTGGCACGCAGAGCGTCCTTGCGTCCTTTTTCTCACCCGGCCTTTTCTGGTCGCCTTTTGCTCCTTCTTTGTCAAGTCGTTACGGAGTACGTAGTAGGATTGTTGTTTAAGAGGTGAGGACGTAGAGGCGAAAGAAAGTTTGCCTGAGGTAGACAGACGACTGAGCTGAGACGAGCTCTTTCGGGCGATTCAAGTGTGGGGGGATCTACTCTGCCCACCCAAATCATGGAACTGACTGTGCGCTCTTGGCTTGCTGTGGATCCAAATTTATTATTTTTGGTGAGCCGACTCGGAGGCCCATCCGGCGGAATCCGCTGTAGCACAGCTTCCTCGACACGCGACCTCGCTTTCTCGTGTAATTCCACTTCAGCGCGATGCTCCCTCCTTTTATGAGCCACTGATAGGCGCGGTTTCGTCTGTTCTGCACAGTCGCCGAGCGAGTCCGTTTATGGAAGGAGGGTTACTATAAAAGGTAATCACTTGACTGGAGAGGAGAGGAGAAAATCGCGAGTTTCATGGGGGCGCGAGGGAGACGCAAGGCTGGTTTGTAGAGGTCCACTGGCTTTAAATGTTGAAATTACACGGACGGATGCGCCATGAGCTTCCGAGAGTCGTCGTATGATTGGTTTAGGCTCAAGCAGCTGCCAGTGCGGCTTCGTTGGCGTTGGGCAAGATGTACGGAAGACACGGCGCATCGAAAGCAGTTGCAGTTTCCTGCGCCGAGGAACGACTGGTAACAATGACGGGACAGAAGCTTAATGGATATTTATTTTTGTGCAATCTACTCCTGTTCCTCTTACATGGTCGTTGTGCAGCCGCTCAAACGTCGTACTCCCAAACCCCCACACTGCGGAACCTCCAACCCCACGCTCTCCTTGTCCCCAAACCGAAACGCCACATTCCCCTGCTCCAAAAACGCCCACACCGCCCGTTCCTTCCACCTCTCCCTCGACCCATCGAGCGATGCAGGAAATTCCGGGCCGACGGTCTCGAGCAGCAACTCGCCGTGCGCGAGGACAACTAGCACGTCGCGATTGGCGTCGAACGCGCCGATAAGGGCGATAGAGGCGCGCACAGAGGTCCTCGTAGTACCCGCCTTGGCGACGTCGAGGAGGGGGATCGTGCGCGATGGTGGTGAGGATGACGGAGCGCTTGTGTTGAGGAGCGCGGGGAACGAGCGGAGGGCGGTGGTGGGGCGAAGCATGCTCGCGAGGAAGAGAAATAACGGAGTGGAGAAGGTAGTACATGTACATACGCCGGGGACGTCGAGAAAATAAAGGCTTCGCATCGCCGAAGTAATCATGCGCTGTGCGATCTGGAGGGACGAGTGGTCGAAGTCGATTTAGCGACGTGGCAAATTGCAACAGGGCGGAGAACGACCGCAAGGTCCTTCTCCATGAGCGTCCGGGTGCTCCCTGTGCCTGGCGAACCTAGAGAACACGACGCCCCGACCGGGTGTGGGTCATGAGGAACATGGGGATGGGGAAGCGGAAGAGCTCAAGGGCCGGCGGCGACAGGCTCTGAGGGTGCGGAGACGATGCGCGTGTCGTCAACGGCGTTGAAGGCCAGGTTCAAGTTGAAGGCGAGATGGCTCGAAGTGGCCCAGCTGATGGTTACGTACTACACAACGCAATCTTCTTTCTCTCGTCCCCTATACATAGAACACCATGGCCACTGCTTTGTTCTCTGGCTACCACAACTCGTACATGCCACGGCCGGTGTTCCCTCTACACTCGTCGATGTCTACCCCGACAGCCGTAAGTCGAACCCCAGAGATCAAGGCCGCCGCATCGGTCGCACAAGAAGTGGTCGCTCAGGCCCAGCCAGAGCTGACGGTAAAATATACACATATTCCCTGGCTTTGACTTGGCCACTGACTCCATCTCACCAGCGATGCGTCGTTGATTTTCTGAGTCTGGTCAAGGCGGCAGCATTACAACCCGAAGCCAGCTCTACGGTACGTATGCAAGTTATCACGTCCTTCTTTTCATTGACAGGGTTCTCAGACCTTCTGGAGTTGACCTCGATCTGTGGCGATCGATCGCGGAATGTGCAGAGATGAGTGGCTATCGGTCAGTGTACACCGTCTAGCTCCCATTTCGCTCTGCTCATACCGACAAAGAATGGAATACTTGGCCGACAAGAAGACCATCATGGTCACCTGGCCATCACAAACCCATGACGCTTTCACTAAAGCCGTTCGGTCTTTCCATGCCATTGAGGACAAATACCCCAACTTCGCTTGCCAATACAATGCGAATATCAGGCTACCGAATATGTCGTCCCGCATTCCGGATTTCGCCTTTGGCGCGCGGATGCCCACGGAGCAAATCTAGGAGGAATGCAGTATCTGTTTCTTATAGAATGTGCGCTCTCCCAACCCCTCACTGATTTGCGGGAGAAGGTGAAGAACTGGCTGGAACTGCCAGGGATTTCACTGGTCATGGCTGTTGATGTGCGGTCCAAGACTTTTGCATTTCCTAAGCACCGGCCAGCTCCATCTTCCCCCCATTTCATCATGGAAGACGTGAACGTTGCCGAAAATCCTCACTTCGGACCAATCAAGTTCGGCAACAGGACTTGGGCTCACGAAGTCGACAAGATTGTTGTGACCTTGTACTCGCCAGGCGATGACGTTGATAATGCGGCGGAATATGTGAGTCCTCGCACAGTTCCGCCAATCCAAGTACTAACTTTTTCCTAGGACGTTACACCGGTCCCTCACGGCGATGAGAAGGAGGAAATCATGCTCTACAACCAGTCAGTTGTGTCTGAAATTATTATGGGTGTTACGCGCACCTTTGTCGGCGACGATGTCTTCCTTGGCTGTTTCGGCAGTCCCGAGGACTTCGACTTCGATTGGGATGCGTTCTACACCAGACTTGGCGGGGCCTTGAGGGAGGATGCTTTTGACCGGTATCTGAGGTGGCGTCCCAGAGTCACCGACCCTGTCATTCCTGTGGGAGACAACGATCTTGCGGTGATCAAGACCAAGTTGAATCAGAGTCAGATCCAGGGGAGGTTGGAGCAGCGGAAAGCAAAGCGAGCAAATCCTTACTAGTTCTATTCATCTAACCAGAATACAGTTTAATTTTCTTTATGTTACATGTGCTAGTTATAGTGTCGAATAGCCTCAATTGTGCAATACCTTTTGTGTCCAAATAGCGCAGAGATGTTGATCAGCGACGAAAACAGATACGATGAGGAATCTTCCATGTCTGAACAAGGGAGAATCAACAACGTCGAATAGCCTCAGTTGTGCGATACCTTGGTGCCGCGGAAATGTTGATCAGCGACGAAAACAGATATAATAAATTAGGAATCTTCCCAAGTCTGAACAACGGGGAATCAACATGTAATCGTGGATTCGTTAGCGCGAATGCCCTGGTTCTCGAACGATTCCCAAATCGGGACTGCTCATTCATGCAGCCTAATTAGGAAGGAGCACCGCCAGGGGTGTCGCCTATAGGGTTAGGGTTTGGGAAGAACAAATGAATATTGAAAGCTACGTAGAACACTCGCTGTGTCTATTGCTATTTTTGAAGCGCTATGTGACGTACTGTACTTACGAGTTATGTTCATTCGGGGAGAATGTCGATCTCGATGTAATGATAAATGGGAGCGTATGTCTCAAGACCGCACCAACCACTCAATGGGGTGCCCCCGGCCCCGGAATACACTGTATGCTGTGTCTACTCCGCGTTCCCTTCCTGTATGCGGTATGGTGCATGGTTGTGTTGACGAGGAGCGTGGGGCCGACTCGATGCGCGCTGCGCCACGGATACGGACGTGCGGACTAATGGTCGACCGTTTTTCGCGTCGCCCTGGACCGCAATACCATGCTGTCCACATCGCGATCCTCGTCCTCCCTCCACAACCTCCAGCGGCATGCTCACCCCCCGTGTCTTTATAGAGCGTAACACGCCCCCCATTTCACCCACCCACACGCGCCAGCCCAAGCCGGTCGGCAGCTGTGCGCCTGCGCTGGGATTCACTCCCTCGCTTATCCCGCATCCTGGCGCAGCGCCGCGTCCCGTCTCACCCGTCGGATTCACTCCACCCGCACCCATCGCACCCTCCCCTCCGAGGTCTCCACCACCACCTCCATACGCACCGTCCGCGCCTGCACGTGAGACGATGCATCCGACCCCATCTGCATGCGCCTCATACACGCACATCAGCCGCTTGTATGCGCTCGGGCCCACAACCCCAATTGCACTATCCTTCAAAACGAAATCCAGCGTCCCATCCGCGCGGACGGTACGTGCGAGCGGCACCCAGCGACAGTTGGACTATCCACATCCCCCGCGTCCTCTGCCGAGCCTCCAAGTGCGTGCTCCTCGTAAGATGGACAAGGTTGACTGTCGGAGATGCACAGAGGAAGGCGGGGTGTGGTGAAGAGGTCGACGCGTGTGAGGCGTACTGGATGCGGGTGAGGGTGAGGGCGACGTGGGGGCGAGACAGGCAGGGCGTGGGGCGTGCGAGTAGGCAGGCGGGGTCGGCGGATGGGTGGATGCGGGGAAGTGGAAAACGGTGGTTGGACGATGGGGTGGGGTAGGCGGCCGAGGTGCTCGAGGTCGACGGCGACGGCGGGTGAGACGCGCATCCTCCACCCCACCCGTGCTTCCTTGCCCGCGTCCACTTCCGGGCGCCAAGTCTTCGCGCATGAATCTGAGGGATGACGCTGACGACGAAAGTGACGAATACTAGCATTGGCCTCGTCTTCGTCTTCGGCACATACGGATGCGGGCGGCAGGCGACAGGCGCGCACATACGGACACAACCCGAGCAGTCAGCCCTACGAGTCGGGCCCCGCCCGCGTATGGTGCAGGTACACATAGCAGAGGAAGGGCAAGAATTACACCGCGGAAGTGGTACTTGTATAACAGTCACGGCGACTGTACGGGGACGAGAGTACTTTAGTATGAGAGCGAGCCGGGAACACGAGAAAACACTGAGCTACATACTCTAAAGATCGCAGAAAAAATCCTCTTGGAAAATGGCACTTTTGGGGAGGCACAGGCGCTTCGGGCGCTCGCCAGTGCAGAGGAGCGCGGTGACTGTACGGGGACAAAGGTGGGTCAGTATGAGAGTGAGGGAACACGAAGAAACACTGACCAACGTACTTTAAAGATCGCAGGGGAAATAAATCTTGAGATTTCCAACCTGCGGGGATGCACATACGCTGCGGCCATCCGACAGCGCAAGGCGGGGCGGCGACTTGACGAGAACAAAGGCGGGTCAGTATAAGAGCGAGGTAACACGAAAAAATACTGACCTACGTACCTTGAAGATGGCAGAAAAAATATCTTAAAACATCGCACTTTTGGGGATGCACATGCGCCGCGGACATTTGACGGCGCAGAGCGGCGCGGCGACTGTATGAGGACGAAGTTAGGTCAGTATGAGGGCGAGGGAACACAAAAGAAAGAGCGACGTACGTGTTTTGAAAAAATCGCTGAAAAAAAAAATTGAAAGTTCCCATCTGCGGGGATGTATATGCGCTGCGACCGAGAGGGGCGCGGCGACTGTCTGCGGACGACTGTAGATCAGTACGAGAGCAAGGCAACACAAAGAAAGACTGACGTACGTATCTTGAAGATCGCAGAAAAAAAGAGTCTTAAAAAATGGCACTTTTGGCGATGCACATGCGCTGCAGGCGCTCGACAAAGTAGAGAGGCGCGGGGACTGTACAGAAACAAAGGTAGATTAGTATGAGAGCGGGAACACGACAAGAGGCTGGATGGGAAAAATAAAATTTGAAGAAATCGCACTTGTTTTAGGATGGACATGCACCCCGGCTCTTTGTCTTGAGCATATAACGCAGGCGAAGGCGCGGACGAGTGTGCATACGCGTCGGTGGAGCTTGGCTTGAAGAGGCCGTCGGCTCGTCGAGATAGTGCGTGGGCTCGTACCCCTGCGACTCCGCGAACTCGACCCCAAGCGGCGAAACGGGACGCACGGGCTGCGGGCAAGCAATGTCTGTTGCTGTTGCTGCAACGCGGGCGCGGCCGAACAGCCTGATGGGGTCGCTCACAGGCGATGCTGACGCCGACGCTGGCGCGCCAAACGAGTCGAGGAATCTTGTTTCGAAGAGCGAAGTATCCTCGTCGGGCAGCTCCTCGTCCTCCTCCTGGTGGTGGTGGTGCTCGGTGTATGCCGTATTCGAGAACAACGACGGCGAGAAGAACGCCTGGACACTGCTTGCACGGTGCCCCTCCGTTGTTGTTGCTCCCCCACGAGCCGCTGAAGGCCCTCGCGAAGGAGAACGAGCCCTGTACGCCCGCGCTGACGCCGCCGCCCAGTCGATAATCGGGCACCAGCGGACCTGATCGGCGATGAATGCGGTGTTCATCTAGACGCCGTCAGGTCCGTCTCGGGCGGCTCTCATCATAGCGTACGCAGCGATGTACTCGGGCGAAAAAATGCTAGCAAGACGCCACAATGTCATGAATGGATGGACAGGATATGGAAGAATGCAGCACACACCCATTATTCGTTGATGCCCTTAGGACTCCATTCGTTCGACAGTGCTTTGATCTAGACCGAGTTCAGCGAAAACCACCGCACATTTCTCTTCGAAAATGCGCACCAGACCAAGGACGCCGTGCCGTGCAGCAGCATATGCGGGCCACCTAGAAAACGCGTAAGTGCATGCTTGAGTATGCCTTGAAGCGCGCTGGCCTTGACATGACAGCAAACTGGCGACGTTGATTATCTTCCTGCGGGCCCTGTCGAGACTTGGCCGCGCGTCTCCAGCAATATGCCTCCCGCAGTCGATCGACACCAAGGGAAAATCTCCCCATATGGGAATAGTGTAACTCACACCGGCAATCACGGAATTTCGGGTGACCCGAGCCGCAAATCGAAACTCAAAGTGTCGAGTTAGGATTAGTTGGGCCTGAAACTTGAGCTGATTCTCTAAATTTCGTAAAAGAATTCACGCGCGCTGAAAGCCAAAGAAAAGTCTTTGGATTCGACTTAAATGAAACTTTAATGAAAGCCAAAGTATTAGTTTACATAAAGGTCGAGTTGAAATCATGTTGCGAAACTATAGGTATCGACATGGAAAAAAACACGGCTGAAACGAATATGAAATTTAACATTTCAGGCGTGGTTTCAACGCAGCTGAAACTCAAAGTTTCAGCTGCAGTTTCAATCCTCTCGAAACGCAAAGTTTCGACTTAAATTTCACCTCGCCTGAAACCAAAGTCGAAACTTTGCATTTCGAGCGAGCTGAAATTTGGTCCGCGGACCGTCCGACGACAGTCCACGGCTTGGCTTCTGACCATCCGCTGCCCATCCCCTCCCCGACGTCCGACCGTCCGCGCCCAAACAGTTTGTGGGCCGAGCTTTTGTAGCAGGGCGTGGTTGCTGCGAGAATGGTCCCGCTGGCGGCGGCGACAACGCTGCGTGTAGGGGAAAGAAGATTTTCATTATTCAGCTACATACTTACATTTTTGTACTTTACTTCTGCCTAGATTATTCTACGTGGCCGTCCTGCATCTGCGCGAGCGAGGTTCAGTCTGAGAAGCAGTCTAATTCCGAGAAAGCACCCACTCGGATAGAACTGTCAGTCCTGCTATACTGCTTGTCCATTTACTTTCAAGTACGGACATGTTTCCTTAATATACAGTATGACATGACTAGAAAAACAAAGTCAGTGAAGAACGACGAGAGAGTGATGAAGAACGCACTGTATGTACAGTCTCCGGGCTTCTCTTGCTCAAGATAATCTATTTACAACGATTACTATATACTACATTTTGGCGCCGATCGCGAAGACCTCAGAGGAATTCATATCTGGAAGATTCGATTCAACGCGTGACAATGGGACGAAGAAGGAAACATACCTGACAAAAGCAGTCTCCCCCATCTTCCCCAACCAGTAACGAATAATCCGCTCCACCCCTGCGAATCCACCGGCGCGCACGAAGTCGTAATACTCACGATGCCGCTTGCCGCATCCGTGGCAACGATACCGCTTCAGCTTCGCGCCGAGCTGTCGCAGCGCCAAGTGTACCAAGCGCTCTATAAAAATGAGAACTCGAAGAGTACTTGCCGCAAAAAGACGCACCTAAGAGCATTCGACGAGTCGTGGAATATGCGCAGTCCCAAAGGAAAGTGTACTCCGGCGTACACACGGCGTATTCCCCCAGACGCCGTTCTAGATTATTCGTGTGGCCCGCCTTGATTTCCACCTTCGCAAGCAGCGTCCGCCGGAAGATTCGATTTTGCTGAAAGTCGTTCCAAATCGAGGTTAAAACCCGCGCGTGCGAGTAGACGAATCCGGGGCCGTCATCGACATAGGGATCGGGTCCGGCTAAAAGTGCTGAGGCCTGGGCGCGCGGGTCACGGAGACGACGGCTAAACGTCGTGCTCAGCAGCATTGCGAGGAACAAACCCCGCAAACTCACATTTCAGAGAGAGAGCGGATACGGGGCGCGTGGGAAGTGACGAGGCGCGCGCGGGGAGCTGCGTGGGGGCGGGAGTAACACCGAGTCATGATGCTTCTCCAGGCGGGCAACAAACAGAGTGGCGACGTGTCGATGTTGCGTTGTCGGGGACGGTGGAGGTGCGGGAGGAACGCGATCCCAGTATCGAGCGCGCGGAGACGTCGCGATGGCAGAAGAAGTGAGAGGATTCACGACAAGAGGAGTGATAATTTAGATGAGCGGCGCAGCTGGAGACGTTGAGGAGGGCGAACGAAGGTAAGCAAACGACCGGACAGTGTTACCACGCGAGCAAGCCGGCCAGTAGTGGCTGCTCGTAGTGGCTGCTCGTCGTCGACCCGCTTTAGCGCCGTGATGCGGGATATCACGCGCCTGGGCGCTTACGCATCACCGCTGTGACGACGACGACCTCTACCTCTTGCAGCTCCGTCCGTGTCCGCCCCCACCCTTCGCCCTCTCATGGATCTCGCGTAGTATTCGCACCCTCAAGCCTTGACGCCCTGGCCGAGTAGAACGAGCAACGAGAGGAAGAAGGAGCGCGCACACCGCCGTCCTCCTCCCCCTCTGCCTGACTGGCCTTCCCCGTCCCGCCCGCGACCGCCCCACACCGCTGATGCAACTGCACATGGTGTACTTACGCGCGGTGCATCTGCGTACTGCGGTGGACGCACGGGGGATGAGGCTGCGGATACGCCGTCGCGTTTGCACCAAGCATGTAGCAGAAGGGGTACCCGGACGGATAGTGGCCTGACCCCATTCCCGCTTACCCCTACGTCCCGCTCCTGCTACCACTCTACACCGGCAGGTGCGCAACTCTACGTCGCCTACGCTGCCGCCGCCGCCAAGCTCGCGCCGCGGTCAAGCTCGAGCTCGCACTCCCGCCCTGCAGAGTAGCGTACACGGGCAATGGCACCGTCGTCGTCAGCGGCGGATTCACCGCGCTCGGCGGCCGCACCTGCTTTTTGCACATGCGCCCCTTCAAGCTAGGCGCCGTAGTCGACCCGAGCGGGCACGGGCACGTACACCGGGCGGCCCTGTGCGTCGAGGATCGTCGCGGGAGGCGGCGCCGGAGGTGTATTGGCGGCTGGGCTGGCGCTGGGGGGACGAGTCCCGCGGGGATGGCACGCTTTATCTTCCGCCAGAAGTGAGTAGAGGGAAGATGTTCCTAACTAGTGGATCTCGCGCGGCAGGGCGGACTACCGTCGACAAAGAGGAGGGAGATGCGATGAGGAGCACGAGGAAGAGGCGCGCACGATGCTCCTCATCCTCATCCACTCTTCCCGGTCCTCCTCGTCCGCGTTGGTAAGTATCCTCATGCGTATTCCCCGCGGCTTCTTCGTCCGAGGATTCCCGTCCTCTCGTCACGGTCTAGGAGCGCGCGCAGAAGGACGGCGAGGACTTTGCGCACGGCGGCGATGCCTTAGTATGTCATGGAGTCGTTGCGGTCGACGAGGAGGACGGATTCCTGGCGCGCGAGCCACTCTCATCCATATCCCAAGCCATCCTCCCCTCTCTCCTCCTCCTCCGCTCACGTCGATCACCCCGCTCGCAAGCTCCGCCACATCTCCGTTCTCCTCCCCGCCTGGCACACCCACGCCACGGGTCCGTCGCGCAGCGCGAGACATTCGTCCAGACGGGCCTATGCACCCGCGAGCCCGTTGTGCGCCTCGTCGCGGGTATAATTTACTTGCAGCAATCCGCTGTTCTCTCGCGCGTTCCCTGGGCACCGTCTCGGCAGCGTCAGCCCCAGCGCCCAACAGCTCGTATTCCGGGGGAGGTGCAGGTGGGGCTCGGGATGAAGAGTGCGTCAATGGCGAAGCGCGAGGTGGAACTCGGGCAACTGCTAAGGAAGGTAGTCGATGAAGTGCTAAGGAAGGTAGTCGATGAAGGTTATGCGGAGGTTTTCTTGCTCCCGCTTGACCTCAGCGCATGGTCTCGGTCCACACTTCAAGCCAGGTTAGAGACTTTCTATGTTTTCCAACTGTGCCATTCTGATTTTCTTTATCTGGAATCTCTCTACCACTTTTCGGACAAGGTGATAGCGAAAAGTAAAATTAATTCTATTGTGAGTATTCGTCCAGCGAGAACAGCAATGCTAAGTATGAAGAATTAGTTAGTAGAGCTTGAAGGCAGGGAAATAAATGAAACCTACGCGATCGTTGCAGCTGCTGCGAGCTGCAGAAGTGCGCCGGAAAGCTGCCGTAGGAATTTTATGGAGTGGATGGACGCTGGGAGGTGCCGCCAAGGTCGTACGACGACCGCAAGACCTTCGCGATATTACACAGGGTGTCGGCGAGACCGCCGAAGCTCTGAGGACCCCGCCGTCGAATTTTTGAGTCGTGGGGTTAGGATTTGCTGGTTCTCCGCATCGAAATTCAGCGACATGCTACTTTCGTCAATAATTCCACAACGACGTCTACCCGCGCTAGCGGAGCCTCCGGCCTCGATTCCTAGACGTTACGCACTACTTCGCCCGGAGGCGCTTTGCGTGTGGACCGCGCATGTGGTCGTTCTGGGAGTGGCCGAGCGATGTGGCTGTGCACCCGACGATTTGCACGTCACTCCTGCATCGCGGTCGGAAGGCGCCTCGTTGGGCAGCGATTTAACCTTAGTGCAATTCGCGCGACAAGCACACGCGTCCAGTCTACACTGAGTCGAAGATCTGTAAGGAATTGCAAGTGAGAACAATACTTGGTCTTCATCGGCGAGCTTACTTGACGGGAAACAATTGGGCCAATGTGCTCGAGGAGCGCAATTGCCGGTGGGTGGGCGCGACGCAGCGGGTTATTGATACATCGCAGAATGAGCGCAAGATGATTCTCTGCATCGAAAGTCAGCGATATATTCTCTATGTATTCACGAGCACGTACCGCGTCACTGAGAAATCTGACTAGCAGATAGGTGCTCGAGGGTCTCATTCCCAGTCGAGAGAGCGCTTCGCGATCCGGATCCCTGAATTTTTGCATGCCGCCCAAACGGGAGATGGAGATTTGGATTTAATTGTACAGTGCGTAGTTTTGAAGTAGTCTGAATGGAAGTCAGTAATATACTCTCTATGAATTGACGAGCACGTACCACGTCGCTGAGAAAGACTGAATGCGGAGAAGGAATGAGGGTGAATCTGTCGAGAATCGCCAATGAGCAAGATATTAGGTCGGATGGATGCACGAGCCTACCGGAACTCCCAGTACACCCAGGAGATGACTTTGCAGCTTTGGTGATGTGGAGGACGGTCATGGTTTCCTCTTCCTCTTCCTTTGATTTTATTATTATTATTCCAGCGGAAGTCGGCCAACTCCTGCGAGGGAGCGACGACGGGTAGTACTGACTGCGTCCCCGGACGGCGATTGCGAGTTGAGATCCGCGGGAACGTCGTCTAATCCAAAGTGGACTGAGTGCGTCCCCGGACAGCGATTGCCTGATACATTCGGTAACGTTGTCTAATCCACGCATGGACTGAGTGCGTCCCCGAAGCGCCGGACGGCAGAACCGCGCGAAGAGGGCGCGCCCGGATTTGACCGATTCAAGGTCGGATTGGGAGCCACGATCATAGTGCTAGGCTGGGGATGCGGGAAGATGGGTATTTGGCTTGGAAGATGGCTTTCTCTGTACTGAAAGTCAGTGATATACTCTTTATAAATTCACGAGCACGAGCACGTACCGTGTCGCCAAGAAAGATGGAATGAGCAGAAGAAATTAAGTGCGCACGGGGACGAAAACCTGTGGAGAATCGCAAATGAGCAAGATATTAGGTCGGATGGATGCACAAGCCTACCTGAAGTCCTGTTACACCCAGGAAATGACGCTGCAGCTCTGGCAAAGATGTGGAAGACGGTCGTGGATGATTTTCTCTTCCTTTGGATTTAATTCCTATTATTCCAGCGAAAGTCGGCCAACTCCTGCGAGGGTGGAGCTGAACCTCCGTGCAACCGGCTGCAGGTCCTATACACCGCTTAAAATGCCCCGCTCAGCCTGCCACTGAGTTGCTTGAGATCTGAGTGCAGGGGATGCCGCGGATTGCCAGCGGATGGCTCGGACGACGATGCGCCGTCGCCCCAAGTCGAGGGCGAAAATCACCCGCAAGTCAGGGCGACGGCGGGGGTGCTTGTTTTTTTGAGGCGGCCTTGAGCAACAAGTCGCTGGCTTAACAAACCAGCGAGTTGTTGTCGAGGTGGTGGTCGCGGACGATTAGATCATCTGCACTGCCACTAGCCGCTTTTGGTCGCCTCTTCATCCTCACTCGCAAAAAATTCAAGTTCTCACTGCTACTGTTCTCTGTCTTACGGGGAGCACTACTGGGGGATCGAGAAATTATTCATTTGTATATACAGCTAATATTACAATCAAGAAAGTCGTACGCGATTATTTCAGCAATAAAATATGTACAGCATCTATCGACAGAGCCCGAGCCTCAGACGCCGCCCAGCTTCTTCTCCAAAAACTCGGCACAGATCCGTTCGTTGCTCACCGCGATCTTGTGCGGTTGCGTAAAGAATCTGAGTCCCGACTTCCACTCCTTCGACGTGTAGAGCTTGGCCCGATTCTCCTTGATCAGCGCTTCACGGGCGAGGAACCAGCGCTCGCAGTCCGCCGACCACCAGCCAATATTCATCCCAGACTTCTCGAACATGGCAGGCTTTGGCCACCACGATATTTGTGTCGTTTGTTTGACGTCGGTGACTTTATTAACTCGACCTGTGATGATCAGTAAGCTAGAGAGTGCCTTATGCGCGGAAGGCGTACCAGTCCCGATCTCGTAGACGCCGCAGATTAGGTTTATCTCATCCATCGTGAGGCAATTATCCCAGTAGGCCGTAGAGCTACGGCCATCCCAGAGGCGAATACCTGTCCTGAAAACGTCCGGGCCGGGACGCAGGCACATGAGGTTAGTGTTGACCGCGAACTTGGCGAGACGACCCAGTATCCCGCCGGCCTGAAGGGCCAACACGCCACGTTCGGAGCGCAGGAAATCGGTAAGTTGGGCTACATACACCCGGTAATCGACGACGGTGGGAGTATAGTTTTCCTTGCGGAAGCCCAGCCCCGTATATTCGCTCAGATTGGGCGGGCGGGGGTTGGCATACACACGGTCACGAATACAGACTCGAAATTCCGCGCCATATTCACGCAAGCAAGTGGCGATGTCGCGAACGTCGGGTCCCCATCCCATCCGGATGACCTGGAGCGTGGTCACAGCGCTCGACAGCACAAGATATAATTCATCCCCACCCGAGCCAGTCGGACGAAGGACATAAAATACTTTGCCCTTCGGATATTCTGGATCGGCCGAGGAGACTAGTTGCTCCGGATGAACCGAGATGGCCCAATTCGATTGCGATGCAATGTCTGCGTGTTCTTGTCGAAGGTCGAGGAGGTCTGCTGGTATGTCGCTCAGCGTTTTCACGTCGTGTAGGAGATAGGCCAAAAGCGATGGGAGGTGGCAATATTCGGGTTTGAAGCCCGGCCATTGTGAATCCCCCATGGCCTTGAGACAGATTTCATTAGAGACAGGGTTCTTGTAGGTCGCAGGGGCGATGGGCGGGGTGAAGCCGAAACGCGCATATGGGATCTCGAGGATATTATGATATGGTTCGTACCACCCCCAGACATCGTCGTCGAGTTCCATGTCTTCCAAGTCATACGCGCGCATCAAGTCGTCTTCTGTCTGCACGGCACCGGGCGCTTCCTCGGGCAGGAGAACATCTGGAATGTCAGGGAGCTCCGGGAACACAAGATCGCCCTCCGGGTCGTCGTCCTCGGGTTCCTCGTCCGGGGCAAGAGCTGTACACAAGTCCCACTCATTGCGAAACCCGTCATAGAGGCGTTGGGCAGGAGTATAAGCATCCCATACCTCGCGAGCCTCGATGCGGGTGATAGATCGTCGGATGAAAAACCCATCCTCCTCGTCCCACACAAAGACCGAGGGGCCTTTCTTCCCCGGCCTCGGTTGTTTCGCGGCCGCTGCCTCCCGCTGTAAGCGCTTCTGCTGCGCCGTCGACGTTTCCTTACTGGCCACCTCTTCGTTCCGGGCTCGTCGACGAGCAAAGAAAGCTTGCACGTTCTCGCCATAATGTTGGCCGCTATTTTTTTCTGGGTGAGGAAGCTGGGGCGTGAAATCGGCTGCTGGCGGGATTTCAGCTGGGATTTCAGCACCAGCTTGCATGTTCTCGCCATAATGTTGGCCGTTATTTTGTTCTGGCTGAGGAAGCTGGGGCGTGAAATCGGCTGCTGGCGGGCTTTCAGCCGGAATTTCAGCGCCGATAGCGGGAGAGGAATCGCGAGTCGCAGGAGATGGCGAGGTCGGGGCCTTGAACGGACGTAAAGTTCTAAGAGATCGCATAGCGCGGGTTCCGTCCCAGGGGCTGAAGGCGACCTGGCCAGGGAGATCGGCGAGATATTGTATTTCCAGCGGATCGGGGAGAAAGTGGTTATCCTGCAAAGCCGGTGGGATGGGATAATCCTTCGGGATCGAGGTAATCTCTCCCCAGTGAAAGTACAGGGGAATCGGGAGTTTTTTGATGATTAGGGGGAGTACCCATTCCAATCTGTGGTTTTGAGTGAAGGAATGAATGCGGTGGTGCGTAAAATCGAAGATCCCGCCGACCCTTGGAGTTTTCATATTCCCCACGGCGGATTTTTCTAGGTCCGCGAACCACTGCGCAGAAACCCCTTTTGGCTCGATTTCTTGGAGGACCCGTTGGCGCCAAGGCTTGGACTCCTTCGCGAGCGGTGCCAAGTCATCCAAGGCAATGAAATACTGTGTGATTTCCCCCATCAAGGGCAGGAAAGCATTTCGCGCGCGGATTGCGAGAGCGTTGGCCGCTTGTCGGTCGCGGAAGTGCAATTCGTTGTAGCCAAATCGCGAAGGCCTTGGATGAGGAACTTGTCCCAGGGAAAAGGCAAACCCGTGCAAGGACATCATGGCATGCAAGGTGTGCAAGAGCGCGTTCTCGAGCTGCTCCCAAGAGTGTCGAAGGGTAAAGTGTAGCATCCACCCTCTTGCCTTGTTATTTTCGTCCAGCTCGCAAGGATATCCGCCGCGAGGAATACGCAGCCGGTTGAATAGCGGCCCGTGAAATGGGTTGTCGCGGGGCACGAATAGGAAATGAGGGGACGACTGAGATATCCAGGTTGTTCGCTGGTATGGTAGATCCCACTGATCGTGTGCGGGACTACTAGCTTCTTCGGGTGTCGGGAGATGGAGTAAAAAATTGGGGTCGCCGTTGAGGGCTCCAAAGATGCGGTTCCCCCTGCGAACGTGGCCATCGAAGGTATAAGAGGTCTAGCAAGATGGTTCAGACCCAAGCCCAACTGCAACACAAACAAACGCACCGGGAATGTAGGACAGTCTGAATGACTAGACATAGGGCAAACCGACAAGGGGACCTGGAGAAAATAATCGGTATTCGGAAATCAACTCTGATGGACTGTAAATTACCAGATAGAATCAAGGATAGAATAGATGCGACGAGATGTTTGGGAGCGGTTTCAGCGCGAGTAAGTGACCAGCGTAGAACACTGAAACAGTCACTCGTGAAGGAACAACTCGGGAGGAACGACCAGTTTCGCGAAAGCGTCAACAAGTGAGCAGCGTAGAACGCCGAGCAGTCGCTGGGCGCAAGTGGGTGCTATCTGCGAAGGAAATTTTGAGGAGGGAGGAGAGAAGCGATGGGCTGCGGATCGGTAAGCGGATGATCGCCGGCATCGCCACCACATCCATGATCCGCGGAACCAAATTCTCAGGGGTCTTCCACTGTCGTTCGTTTTACGAAGGACACTGGTGTCTTCAAGCTCCTGTTGTCTTACGGGAAGCATTGGTTTTATTCATTAAAGTGTCCATATATTGTTCAACGCAAGGTAAAAAAAAAAGCATATTTAAGTTCATGGATGGCACTACCTGCGAACTACACCTGCATCCCGCTCGCCGCAGCCAGCAATTCGAACGCTTCCTCCGATACATTTAAATCTTCAACGAACAACGGGTTGGCCTCGGACTCCTCTTCAATCCATTCGGGACTATACAGGCACTTGGGAAGACCGCGAGGGGCGCCGGAGGATCCTTCGTCGCCATATCTGTCTCGATCGAGACGAGGACGGCCCTTCTTTACGGGGTTTATCTTGTCCCCCGTTGTATCGATGAGCTGAAGATAATTGCCCACATCTCTGTGGCGCCAAACGCAAACCTTGACAACGAAAACAGTCCGCCTGCCCCTTGTGGTGCCAACCGTCTCCACCTCTTCCTCTGAGGACATTCCGCTATTGCCAAGGTATTGGATCATCTGGAGGAGTCTCTGCCACGTCCCAAGATCGGGGTCGTTGTTCGTCTTGTGGCTGATAACCAACTCAATGGTGTGTTTGCGATCGGCATGTTTCTTGTGGTAGACTCTGCGTTAGAACGGCCAAACGAATCAACACATTCACTTACCCTTGCTTTAGCTGAATTCACCCGCGTGTCGTGTGCCCGTTGCTCTCGATATTGGTTAGCCCGCGTGATCGCGTCAGCCTCCGACTCTTGCCCGCGCGGCTGAGACTTTACCCAAGCTTGTTGGGCACGGTTCCGTTGCCCCTCAAGCCTCTCGCGCAGCCACGCTCGCGAGGCGGTCTCCAGCCTTTCTTTTTTACCCTGTTCAATAGCAGCGTCTAGAAGCTTGTCAAGCACCATCTTGTTCCATCTGGATTTGCGAAACGTAAGAGGGGTGAAATCGAATCGAAAGTCGCTCGCGCGCGGGAGTTGGCGCCCTTCCTCGCACTTCTTGATTTCGTCCGCCGACGGCGGGGTCTTGAATACGAAGTCTTCGATAGTCGCAACTTCGCAATGCCGCTTCAGGGTGCTTAGCAAGAGATTCTAGGAATGATATGTCAGTGAGAGCGGAGATGCGTCACGAAGAAACTTGCCTTCCACTCCTGTTGATGGAGTACCGGAGCAGCAGCCGAGGCCTTCTTCGAGCCCTTCTTGGGTCGTCCCACAGCAGTCGTGGCCCCGGGTAGGCGCTTCGCTATCTCGGCCGACAATCAAAGCCGACGAGTGGCGCCTACTCGCAACAATATACATTCCCATTGCGCTCACCTTGCTGTGGGGCGATCAGCCGGAATACGATGCGGAACGTCTCGAGGAGATGCTGAAGCATAGCATGGCTCTATTTCAGGCCGTTGGCTTGGTTTGTCGATACAGTTCTTCCCAAGAGCGCTCGGAAGCCTATCGGGAATTCATCAAAGAGTGGGTGGACGGTATTGAGAAAAATCATCGGAGAGCACTGAAGGTATAGGAATGATGGCGGAATGATGGCGGAAATTCCGCCGGCGGACTCCCACGCCTGGAAGGATTTCTGTGCAGTAAAGTAGTTGGAACGTTTTCTGTGGTGCGGAATACGTGGAGAGAATTTACTCCACCGCAGTCACTGCAATGATTCCCGTGCATCGAAATCCTTTCAGGTATTTCCCTCCACAGCTTTTCCTGTAGCGATTTTGCTGGACAGAGATTCAGTGAAGTCCTTCCAGCAATTTCTCTCCAGGGAATCCCATGCATGAATGCCATTTGATGGATTTCGCTCCAACATATTCACTGGACGGTCTATCAATTCTCCTGAAGCGATCTTTCTGCAGTGGTTTTTCCCGCATTCGGACGGAATTCCCACGGTTAAATTTCGTTCAGCGAAATCCGTCCAATGAGATCCATCCAGGATATTCCCCTCATGGAAATCTGTGCACCATATCAACTGCAGTGTTTCCTCTCAAGAGAATTTGCTCAAGGCATTTCACTGCATGGATTTGACTTTTACGGCTATACTAGTGGACTCTCGGTGCAAGGAGGTTCTTATGCTCCAAGAATCTATGTCTGTTGCTATTTCTGAACCTCTTTTACTTTGGAAGGATATTTTTCTCTTCCAATTAATTAGTCGTGGACGCTGTTTGGCCACGGGATCATTGTATCAGGTCCTTGTTTTTGAGACATTGGCAACTTCCTGCTGGCCTAATGGTCAGTACCACGTATAGACTATTGTGCTTTGTAATTCTTGTCTAGTTGTAGCTCGTTCGTACCTGGCACAACTCTCTTTTTCATGCTTTTTCCATTCGTCCAGTGAATTCTGTGGAGGGAAATTCCTGCAACGAGATTTCACCGAAAGTTCTCAAGGGATTTCTGTGAAGCAAAATGACTAGAGGAGGCGTGGAGGGAGATCCTTCCAGGGAAAGTGAAATTTTTGCTGAACGGTTTTTGCTGAATGCAATCCACTGGAAGGATTTTTGTGCGGGGAAATTGAACCGTGGGAAGAATCTGATGGGAGTTCAACCAATGTCCAAGAAGCAAGGAATCACATACCAAATGACCTGGGGACATCAGGCCGCGTTCATGAGAGTCAGATGAGCTGAATAAATCATGTAGGATCGAAGGACGTGGGTACTGAGGTTACTGGCTCATAGATAATAAAGGCATGGGTGATCATAATGGAAATACAACAATAGTTTTGGTACCCCAGAGTGTCACTAGGGTAGGTACAGCACATTATGTGGTGCGGACAAGTGTCACTGCTCAAGGGTTTGAACTAACCAAGAGATCCAAGTGTATGAAGCACATCCTTGAGCCGTGATCCAAGCAGATGCCACCAAGCTTAAGAGAAAGAGATCTTCATTCTCTCAGGTTGTGGTGGCTAATTCAAGCCAAGAACTGCAACAACAGAGTTAAGATTCATATATGACTCAGTCCTGAAGGTTGGTCACTTGCCTTAAGGAACAGATCCATTGTAGAAGACATTGCAGACCATTCATATTCCAACAGGTCTTCAAGTTGAAGGTGGGCTGCTTGGCGTGATGAACAAAGCTATTTGAAGGACATGGCGGACCATTCACATTTCAACTGGTCTTAAAGGTAAGCCACTTACCTTGAGAGACAGAGTTATTATGAAGGTTGTTGCAGATCATTCACACTTCAACCAGTTTCTGAAGGCTCCAGACTTGCCTCGAGGAATACCTCTATCGTGAAAGCGGGACATATCGTTCACACGCATACAGCTCACCTTAAGGGTGGACTTAGACTGTACTAGTTGAAGGATCAGTCAAACCATAAAGTTAGGGCACTCAAAGGTCAATTCCTGTACGTGAAGGTCATCTTCCGCATTGTGAAGGTGATCCCTGGCTCGCCTAAATCAAGGTGAGACCGATTGTCTCAAGGAATACAATAGAATTACCAAGCTGTTTCTTAACGGGACCGCGCTGGAATACACCTTCCTTCCTTCCTTCCTTCCTTCCAAGACACCAGTGATACCTCCAGGGTGGTTCATTCTGGAATATGGCGTCAACATGCAGAAAGACGAGTCAAATTAGGGTAATGATTTTAGACGGACTTCAAGGACAGAAGCTAACAAAGAAGAAATATTAGAAGGCAGCATGACCGGTGGTTCAGGTAAATTGGCCACAATTTCAGGCCATATTCACTGAGTGAACTGGAAGAAACAGAGTGTCCGCTTAACTTGCAAGGTGTTTGCCAGTTGAGGTTGAGCAATCGGGCGAGTCAAAGAATCAACGGCAAGAGTGGACAGGGTGAAGTTCAAAATTGATTGGTGGAAAGATTCCAAAGGGACTACTCACGAGGACATCTCGGATTGCGGTGGAGCAAAGTTACTGGAGGGACCTTAGAAGAAGTTCCTTAGAGAGAATTTTGGTGGACGGAAATACTGTGATTCTCATGGAATTCCCAAAAACTGAGTGGAGGTAAAAGTCCGTGAAAGGTTCACTGGAGATATTCTGTTGAAGGTAATAAAAACTTTTGTACTGGAGAGAAATATCTGGAGGGAAATATTGCAATCTTGTTGCAGTGAAATCCGTCCAGTGAAAATGGACAATCTGGTTGGAGGGATTTACCTGAAGGGAAATCACTGGACAAAGATGGCCACTTTTCATTGGAGCGGGTTTGTTGGAAGGAACTTTCAATAGATTTCCTGCAGGGATTTCACTGGAGGGCTACGCTGGAGCGAAATCGTTGGAGGGATATCCGCCATCAATCCGCCGCGGATTCCGCCATCCGCCATCATTCCTATTGCTTCGGTGTATTGAATCATCCACACACCGCCGAACACAACGCTAGGATCAACATCCATGCGGCTTTCCACATTTACGACTTCCTCATTCTTTTCGGACCGATCATGGCTTGGTGGTGTTTCCCGTTCGAGCGTCTTATCGGCACTCTCCAGAAAATCAACACAAACAACCACATCGGCGGAGAGCTCGAGGGGACGATCGCGAAGTCGTTCTGGAGAGGCGCCAACCTACGCAGATATCTCAATCGTTCGGATTGCCCGGAGGTTATCAAGCAGTTCAAAATCCTGTTCGATCTCTCGTTCAGTCCCCAGAACGATAGAAGTGTGGAGTCTACCCCGCAGGAAAATGGGAACGACCGCGCTAATTACACGCATCAAGCTGTAAATTATTCGCGGTCTTCCACACACCTCGGCAACAGTCTCGTGATGTACTATCCCTCTGCCAACAGCCCCCTCATACCCGGAAGCATCCAACGGATTCAGACGGACGGGGAAAAAACTATATTCCATATTCAACGCCAAGCCGCGCTGCCTTCCGACAAGTTTGATCCTTTCTTACTGTTCCCCCACTTTCCAGCCAAGACCTACTCGTCGCGCATGGAAAGCACCATCGACAAAGTCGCGCCGTCTTCAGTAATCTCCCACTACGCTCGGTACGAATTTTCCGATGATCGCGCTGTAGTTCTCAACCTATCTAGAGTATGTTCAATTTTTTTCCCTCGCAATCACCAGTTCACATTTTATGCAGGACTAAAGTTTTCCACATCGCGTCGGCGGCGGCTCACGAAGTAATTGCGTACGACTTTCTCCCTTATCTGTAATGGTAGTTATATATACAAATGAATAATTCTCCGAATCTCCAGTAGTGTTCTCCGTAAGACAGAGAACAGTGGCAGCAAGAGATGGAATTTTCGCAAGTAGACGACCGAAAGCGGATGGTGGCGGTGCAGTGATCCGCCTCTTGTCCGCAACCACCACCTCGACCAATAACTCGCTGGTTTGTTAAGCCAGCGACTTATTGCTCAGGCTTGCCTCAAGAACACTTGCCCCCGCGCCAACGGTGCAGACAGCGGGGCGATCTTCACGTCCGAGCCATCCTCTGTCAATCCTCGGCAGCGCCTGGACTCGAGTTCCAAGCTTAAAGCAACTCACCGGTGTTTCACGCTAGTAACTTGCTCTTTTCGCCTTCTTAGACTGTAATGTGCTGTTTTCCAGTCCTAAATTTTGGCGGCTGTACCTGGCGTCTTTCGAGTCTCGACACTGGCATTGATTCCTTGATGTACTTGGAGCTCATGTTCGGGACCTCGATGTGTGGGCATGCGATGCACCATTTCTCAACTAGAGAAACATGGGACTACTGAATACTGAAACACCGTACAACAAAACGACTTCCTTTTTTTTTTTTTTTTGACGCATTGCAGGGATCAGATTTGTCAAAAAAGGTGCCCGAACCTGGATTCGAACCAGGGCGTCGTATTGAACGAAGAGTGAACTCCGCGCTGTACCGACTGTACACCGTGTGCCATTCGGGCGTGATGCCACGGAAGATTTTGGGTATACAATAGTACTGATCGGGCGTTGATCAGTGACTTCGGAATTCAGATTCTTCACGCAACCGCACAAGATCGCGGTGAGCAACGAACGGATCTGCGCCGAGTTTTTGGAGAAGAAGCTGGGCGGCGTCTGAGATGCTGTACATATTTTATTGCTGAAATAATCGCGTAAAAAAATACGACTTTCTTGATTGTAATATTAGCTGTATATACAAATGAATGATTTCTCGATCCCCCAGTAGTGCTCCCCGTAAGACAGAGAACAGTAGCAGAACTTGAATTTTTACGAGTGAGGATCAAGAGGCGACCAAAAGCGGCTAGTGGCAGTGCAGATGATCTAATCGTCCGCGACCACCACCTCGACAATAACTCGCTGGTTTGTTAAGCCAGCGACTTATTGCTCAAGGCCGCCTCAAAAAAACAAGCACCCCCGCCGTCGCCCTGACTTGCGGGTGATTTTCGCCCCCAACTTGGGGCGACGGCGCATCGTCGTCCGAGCCATCCGCTGGCAATCCGCGGCATCCCCTGCACTCAGATCTCAAGCAACTCAGTGGCAGGCTGAGCGGGGCATTTTAAGCGGTGTATAGGACCTGCAGCCGGTTGCACGGAGGTTCAGCTCCACCCTCGCAGGAGTTGGCCGACTTTCGCTGGAATAATAGGAATTAAATCCAAAGGAAGAGAAAATCATCCACGACCGTCTTCCACATCTTTGCCAGAGCTGCAGCGTCATCTCCTGGGTGTAACAGGACTTCAGGTAGGCTCGTGCATCCATCCGACCTAATATCTTGCTCATTTGCGATTCTCGACAGGTTTTCGTCCCCGTCCGCACTTAATTCCTGCTCCTAGTAAAGTCTTTCTCGGCGACGCGGTACGTGCTTGTGAATCCACAGAGAGTATATTATTGACTTTCATTCAGACTACTTCAAAACTACGCACTGTACAATTAAATCCAAATCTCCATCTCCCGTTTGGGACGGCATGCAAAATTTCAGGGATCCGGATCGCGAAGCGCTCTCTCGACGGGAATGAGACCATCGAGCACCTACGTAGTACTCAGATCTCTCAGCGACGCGGTACGTGCCCGTGAATACATAGAGAGGATATATCGCTGACTTTCGATGCAGAGAATCATCTTGCGGCTCATCCGACCTGCGATCTATCAATAACCCGCTGCGTCGCGCCCACCCACCGGCACTTGCCCTCCTCGAGCACATGGGGCCAATCGTTAACCATGTTTCCCGTCAAGTAGACGAGTGAGCTCTCGCCGATCAATCAGACCAAATGTCGTTCTCACTTGCAATTCCAGATTCCTAACTCGTGTCCATTTCCCCGCGTTTTCGATCCCGCGCGCCGCGGTAGGTGCAACTGCGTCCCATCTACTATCTTGTTTAATTTTCAAGTCGTTTTCATGCAGACTGCCTCAAAACTACGCACCGTACCATCAAACCAAAATTCTCTATCTCCCGTTGGTACGGCATGCAAAAATCCCGGAATTGCGATCGCGAGCCGATCGCTCAACGGGGAAGGGGGCCCTCGAGTAACCTCTACCGACCAACAGACGCGTGCCGGGCTCGCAACGAATACCTGCAGTAAAATCAAATTAATTTCTCCCAATTTCCTTTGGTCGAAAGCACCGGCAAAGAAGTTTCCAGACGGTCCGGGAAGTACCCAAGGCGCGTTGCGGATACGCCTATTCGGTTCAGACTCGGAAAGCCGCGCATGGAAAGTCAGGGGCACATCCACCCCGACTTCGATTGTGGACCGTGAGCACGCTCAAGCAGGCGAACCATTGGCCTTCACCTTCTCTCCACCTCATTCCCCACCGTCCGCGCCGTCCGCGCGGGCCGAGCGCAAGCGCCCGCAACGCCCAGCGACAGCCACATAGCATCCCTCGTTCTCTCCCGCGGTCATCTCGCCCCGCCCCTTCCGTGAGTAACGCAGAACGCACGCAGCCAGGGCGAGGGTCAATAAGTCGAGGAGCACCTCAAGTATCGTCGCATCATCGTATAGTGCGTGTTGGACGCGGCGGAGGTGGCGGCGGCGCTGCAGATGGGCGGCGGCGCTGCAGATGGGCGGCGGCGCTGCAGATGGGCGGCGGCGCTGCAGATGGGCGGCGAGGCGGGGCTGCTTGGGGTGCGGCGGCGGCTCGACCCCGCGATGGGCGGCGAGGCGGATCATGCTCACCCCAACTAACCCTCGCGCAGTCGAGCCCCACCAATTCTGGAACAACGCCCTCGGGCTCTTCGACCCGCTCGGGCAATTCGCCTACCTCGGCTGGCCGCCCATCCAACAGCACTCCAACAACTCGTCCTCGCGGGCGCACCAGGCACAACAGCGCCTCTCGCCGTACGTACACCTCCGCGCGCTCCTCGCACACGCGTGCCTCCCCTGCCGCATCAACGCGCCGCTCTCCACACACGGCCTCGGCACCGCCTCCGCGCGGCGCGCGACCTCCACGCTGCGCCTCGGCGCGCTCCCGCTGTGCAAGGACCACTACAAGCGGCGGCGCGGGCGGTGGTGCGGCGTGTGTCTTTTGGACGGGGAGCTGGGGCGCGTGGCGAGGGGGGATAATATAGCGCGCGAGGGAGGAGCTGGAGCGCGCGGAGGCGCTGGTGAGGTGGGTGCAGGGCGGGGGCGTGCTGTCTTCCACCAATCCCACCAACCCCAGCACCGGCACGGGTAACCCCACGCACGGGTAACCCCACGCACCCCCACACGCACCCCGCGGGCCCCGCCTACGAGACCCGCGCCGCCGCCGCCGACGCGCTCGCGCGCGCACAGCACCTCGAGGCGGAGGGCCTGCGCGCGATCGGCGCGGGCGCGGGCCTGGGGCCGATGCTGGGATTGGGCGCGGAGCCCTCGGGCGGGATCACGCGCAACGACGACGAGGCGGTCTTGGCGTGCACGTTACGTGCCGGTCGTGCCGCGCCGAGTGGTTGTGGCGGTTTGCGATCCTGTCGGCGGAGGTGACGGGGGACCCGGGGGCGGTGGGGCGGGGGGTGCCTGTTGGGGTGGGGACGCTGAGAGATACGGTGGAAGATACGGAGAAAGGAGGAGGTGATGCGGAATTTTGGGGCGAGTGGGGCGTTGCCTGGGCGGTCAAGGGGGCGGTGAGCGCGTGGGTGGAGCTGGGGGAGGGGACGGTGGCGAGGGTGTTGCAGGTGGCGGGGGAGGGGGGGTGGTTGAGGAGGCATACGGGGTGGGGGGAGTTGATGGGGCAGGCGGTGGCGGCAAAGCGGTGGTGTCGGGAGAGGCGCCGGCTGCGGGTGCGGAGCGCGGGCGGGGGGCGGGAGGGGACGATAGACCCGACTATACGGGCCATGCGCGGGCCATGCGGAGGTGGTGTTCGTGACGAGAGAGAACCGCGAGCGCGAGCGGGAGCAGCGACGCGAGAGGGCGCGGAGCGCATCTCCAGGAGGCGGTGTACGCGCATGTTATGCAGCGAGTCCTGGCGCGCCCATTGCTTCTCCTTGCTCGTTCTACTCAGCGAGGGCGTCAAAGGGCTGAGGATACGAACACTGTGCGAAATCCAGGGAGGGGGCGAAGGGCGGCGGCGGGGAAAGACCCAAAGCCACGAGAGTCGTCGTCGTCGTCGCCGGTGATGCGTAAGCGCCAGGCGCGTGACGTCCCGCGTCACGGCGCTAAAACGACGCCACAACGAGCAGCCACCACTGGCGGGCTTACTCCCGAGCTCGACGGCCTCTCTCGTTAGACTGCAGGTGCTGCTCCACTTTCCTCAACGTCCGCAGCTCAGCAGCCCTTCCGGTTCCCAGTGGGTCGTCTTCAGAGGCTTTCTTTCGTATTTGTCTGAGGATTCCGGCCTCAGACTTGTGTTCTCTGCGCTCGATCTGTCCCTCGTTCACGGTCCCAGAAGCACCAACATGGCCCGCCGTTGCCGCCACCACGCAGTTCCCCGCGCGCCCCGTATCCGCTCTCTCTCCGATATGTACGTTTGCGCGCTTCATTCCTCGGAACGCCGCTGAGCACGACGTCTAGTCGTCGTCTCCGTGACCCGCGCGCGCAGGCCTCAGCGCTTTTAGCCGGACCCGATCCCTATGTCAATGAGGGCCCCGGATTCGTCTACTCGCACGCGCGGGTTTTGACCTCGATTTGGAACGACTTTCAGCACAATCGAATCTCCTGGCGGACGCTGCTTGCAAAGGTGGAAATCAAGGCGGGCCACACGAATAATCTAGAACGGCGTCTGGGGGAATACGACGTGTGTACGCCGGAGTATATTTTCTTGTGGGACTGCGCATATTTCACTACTCGGCGAATGCTCCTAGGTGCATCTTGTGCAACAACTATTTCTTGAGTTTACATCTTTTGTAGAACGCTTGGTACACTTGGCGCTGCGACAGCTCGGCGCGAAGCTGAAGCGGCATCGGTGCCACGGATGCGGCAAGCGGCATCGTGAATATTACGACTTCGTGCGTGCCGGAGGATTCGCAGGGATGGAGCGGATTATTTGTTTCTGGTTGGGGAAAATGGGGGAGACTGATTTTGTCAGGTATGTTTCCTCCTTCGTCCCATTGTCGCGCGTTGAATTGAATCTTCCAGACATGAATTCCTCTGAGGTCTTCGCGATCGGCGCCAAAAATGTAGTATAGTAATCGTTGTAAATAGATTATCTTGAGCAGGAGAAGCCCGGAGACTGTACATACAGTGCGTTCTTCATCACTCTCTCGTCGTTCTTCACTGACTTTGTTTTTCTAGTCATGTCATACTGTATATTAAGGAAACATGTCCGTACTTGAAAGTAAATGGACAAGCAGTATAGCAGGACTGACAGTTCTATCCGAGTGGGTGCTTTCTCGGAATTAGACTGCTTCTCTGACTGATCCCCGCTCGCGCAGATGGAGGATGGGGAGGTGGCCACGTAGAATAACCTAGGCAGAAGTAGAAGTTAAAAATGTAAGTATCTACCTGAATAATAAAAATCTTCTTTCCCCCACACGCAGCGTTGTCGCCGCCGCCAGCGGGACCATCCTCGCAACACCTACGCCCTGCTACGAAAGCTCGGCGCACAAACTGTTTGGGCGCGGACGGTCGGACGCCGGGGAGGGGATGGGCAGCGGATGGTCAGAAGCCGAGCCGTGGACTGTCGTCGGACGGTCCGCGGACCAAATTTCAGCTCGCTTGAAATGCAAAGTTTCGACTTTGATTTCAGGCGAGTCGAAATTTAAGTCGAAACTTTGCGTTTCGACAGGATTGAAACTGCGACTGAAATTTTGAGTTTCAGCTGTGCTGAAAGCACACCTGAAATGTTAAATTTCATATTAGTTTCAGCTGCGTTTTTTCCCATGTCGATACCTATAGTTTCGCAATATGATTTCACCTCGACCTTTATGTAAACTGATACTTTGGCTTTCATTAAAGTTTCACTCAAGTTGAATACAAAGACTTTTCTTTGGCTTTCAGCGCGCGTGAATTTTTTTACGAAACTTTGAGAATCAGCTCAAGTTTCAAGCCCAACTAATCCTAACTCGACACTTTGAGTTTCGATTTGCGGCTCGGGTCACCCGAAATTCCGTGATTGCCGGTGTGACTGAAAATAGATCAATCAGTAGTAGAAAAAAAAACATGGAATTCTACGATTTTTGGCTTGGGCGGAATGGGCCACTGAATTAGCTCCAATGAGAGCGTATTTTCGACCTAGAGTTTTCTTTGAACGTCAGCGAGCGCCAATTTGTGTACTGAATTAGCCGAAATCAGCTCGCGTTTCGGCGGCCCCGAATTCGTCTTCAATCGAATCGCGTGGAAAGCGCGCCTGAATGTCAACCTTTCAGGGGGCCTTTCCAACACGCCGAAACAAAGCCTTTTCACCAGGCCCGAAATGCCGGCTGAAAGAAAGAAATTCAGCGCCGCTTTCGGCTGCGCTGAAACAAAGACTTTCGTCGATTTGGAAAAGCGACACTGAAAGACTTGCTTTCAGCATAACCCTCGGGTGCACCTCAAGGTGGAGCTCCAGCTGCACCCGCAGGTACACCCGCGGACCCGGTCGTCGACCCTACGAATTATATGTTGGCCCCGACCGCGCGTTTCGCGGACGCGGCGGCGGAAATGTATTTATTCAAGTAGGTACATACTTACATAGGACTGCCCTACGTAGTTTACCCAGATTCCTCCACCGAGACCCATCCTCATTCATCTGTGCGAGGTTTAGTCTACGATTTTTTCTTATTGCAAAGGAACTCACACAAGATTGACCGAAATTTTTCGAGCGTAGTTCATGCCCGACCTACGGGCTATGTATTCAGATTTGGTATATACAGAGGACACCATAACTGCAAAGCATCAAGTCAGTGAAAGGAGGAGACAGGAATGATTAGAGACTCACGCTATATACATCTCACGTCGCATTTCCCCGCCCTAGTTAACAACTATACGATATACTACATGACTGAGGAAGAAGTCCAATCGAGCTGTAAACACGCGTGAACAGAAGATAAAGGTGCGGGAGTTCCTGGCTACGCACCAAGACGAGCGATACAAGAAGTATGTACAATAACATTTTGCAACTACACTAACGAGAGGAGCCCGACGTCGTCCAAATCCTCGCTGCGGAACGTAAGCAACTGAGCGCACACAGAAAAAAAACAACTTGCCGGGGAAGATCAGATTGGTTGAGGAGAGCTAGGACCCCGCGCACGCGCTCTTCGACCTTCGGAAAGCCGCCCAGCTGCTTCAGCCGCCAATACTCCGTGTGGTGTTTTCCGCACCCGGGGGCGCAATGGAGGATCGTGCGTGGGGCGTCGGCGTCCATGCAGAGATGGCACATTTGTTCTGCGAGAATCCGTTGCTTGGGGTAGAAACAAAACAGCCAAAAGTGCCTCCGGCCCACATCACACTTCCGGTACCGGCGCTGCCGCACTGGGAGGTCCTTCGTATGGCCGACCTTGACCCGCAGCTCTGCCAAAAAGTCGTCGGCGGTGAGGAGGCCGGAACAGAAATTGTTCCAAGTGTCGTTCGCGGCTACCGCGGTAACGTAGATGGCGCCGGGGCCGTCCTCGGCGTAAGAGTCGCGGAATTCGGTCAAGCCGGCCACGCGAGGGAGTGGGGGAAGTGCGCGTCTGCGAGCGCTTCAGAGCGAAGACGAGGGAAAGCCAAAGGCGCTCACAGTTGGGCGAGCGTGGGCGGAGCTTCGTAGTAGACCTCGCGGAGAGCGAGTCGCAGGCGGCACAAACGGATCCAGCGCCCGATGCCCTCGAAAGACGTCGGACGACCGAAGTGGATAACGACGAACGCGATGAACGTAATGAGGAGCGCGAGGAAGATCCCGGTTGTACAACGATTAAGGAGCGATTGACACTCCAAAACCGGGGGCTGGAAGTAGTTGGTGGTCATAGTAGTGCAAGTGATGGTGGTGGTTAACGAGCGAAGTGAAGACGAAAGTTGGTGGTGGTGAGAGGTCAAGAGTCGGCGGGTCCGGCGGACCGATCGGTCGTGATTGCAATGGCAGAGGCGATGGTGGTGGAGGTGGTGGTGGAGGAACAAAAGGAAAGTGGTGGTGGTGAAGGTAAGACGAAAGGTCAAGGTCGGCCGGCGTGTCGGGTCGAACGGCTGCGGTGCCGCGATAGTAATGGGCGGAACGACGCCGCGCAGTAGGGAAAGGGGGCGCGACGTGCAATTCTCTTTTTTCGAGGCCGGTGATGAGGGGACGGCGAGCCCTGTATACGATAACGCGCGACTAGAGCGTTCCGCAGAAATTCGTATTCGCTGCAAAGAAAAGCATTAGCTCGGGGTGTATCGGGCAGGCAGCTTGAAGGAATTACTAAAAGTACATGGGGGTGTAATGCACGACGCGCGGAAGCCCTGAGCAGCTGGGAAAGAAGGTGATGGGGCTGGAAGGTAAGATAGTCAAAATCTGGTCATCGGATCAGAAAAGAAACTGACCTCGGGGAGCCTCGAGCTGTTCGGAGGGAGCGGAGGAAGGTCATGAATAATTTACGAGCCCGCTTTGACGCTTAGGGCACGAGGTTTAATACAAAATGACGAAATTCGTATCCGCTGCGAAAACAAGTATTAGGTCAGTGTGTATTGGGTGAAGAGCTTGGGGGATTTACCAAAAGTAGGCTAGAGGTGTGATAGAGCAGCCGCAGGGGTCTTGAGCGGCTGAGATAAGAGGTGTTGGAGCTGGATGGGAAGATGGTCAAAATCGGGTGATCGGGTTAGAAGAAAAACTGACCACGCAGCGTCTCTCGCTGCTCGGCGTGAGCGGAGGAAGCCCACGAGTGACCTCCAAGTCCGCTTTGACGCGTAGGGCGCGAGGTTTGAGATAAAACAATAAAATTCGTATTGGCTGTGGAAACAAGCATTAACTCGGCGAGTATCTGGTGGGGGGACTTGTGTGACTTACCAAAAGTATGAGATAGTCCTAACGCACTGCTGGCGTGAGCCTTGAGCGGCTGGGCTAAGAGGTGGGGGAGCTGGATGGGAAGATGGTCAAAATCGGGTTATCGGGTCAGAAAAATAAAATGACCTCGCAGAGTCTCTCGCTGTTCAGCGTGAGCGGAGGAAGCTCATTAATGATATCCAAGTCTGCGTTGACGCATTGGGCGTTAAGGTTATCATAAAATAATAAAATTCCCACTCGCTGCAAAGACAAGTATTAGCTCGGTGTGTATCGGGTGGGGAGCTCAGAGAATTTACCAAAAGTACATGCGAGGTGTAACGCACTACCCGCGGGAGTCTTGAACGGCTAGAGAAGAGGTGGTGGAGCTGGATGGGCAGATAGTCAAAACCGGGTTATCGGGTCAGAAAAAAAAAATTGACCTCGGAGAGTCTCTCGCTGTTCAGCGTGAGCGGAGGAGGCTCATGAATGCTATCCAAGCCTGCTTTGATGCATAGGGCGTCAACGTTATCAAAAAATGCCAAAATTCGTATTCGCTGCGAAACAAGGATTAGCTCGGTGTGTATCGGGTGAGGAGCTTCGGGGAATTACCAAAAGTATGATATACTCCTAATACACTGCTGGCGTAAGTCTTGAGCGGCTGGACGAAGAGGTGGCGGAGCTGGATGGGAAGATGGTCAAAATCAGTTATCGGGTCAGAAAAAAAAAACTGACCTCGGAGAGTCTCTAGCTGCTCAGCGTGAGTGGAGGAAGCTCATGAATGATATTCAAGTCCACATTGACGCATAGGGCGTCAACGTTATCGTTTAAAAAAAAATCGGATTCGCTGCAAAATCAAGTATTAGCTCGGTGTGTATCGGGTGGGGAGCTTCGAGGATTTACTAAAAGTATGATATAGTCCTAATGCACTGCTGGCGTGGGTCCTGAGCGGCTGGACAAAGAGGTGGTGGAGCTGGATGGGAAGATGGTCAAAAATCGCATTATAGGGTTAGAAAAAAAAACTGACCTAAGAGAGTCCCTAGCTGCTCAGCGTGAGCGGATGAAGCTCATGAATGATATCCAAGCTCACATTGACGCATAGGGCGTCAACGTTATCGTTTTAAAAAAATCGGATTCGCTGCAAAGACAAGTGTTAGCTCGGTGTGTATCGGGTGGGGAGCTTCGAGGATTTACCAAAAGTATGATATAGTCCTAATGCACTGCTGGCGTGGGTCCTGAGCGGCTGGACAAAGAGGTGGTGGAGCTGGATGGGAAGATGGTCAAAATCGCATTATAGGGTTAGAAAAAAAAACTGACCTCGGAGAGTCCCTAGCTGCTCAGCGTCAGCGGATGAAGCTCATGAATGATATCCAAGCTCACATTGACGCATAGGGCGTCAACGTTATCGTTTTAAAAAAATCGGATTCGCTGCAAAGACAAGTGTTAGCTCGGTGTGTATCGGGTGGGGAGCTTCGAGGATTTACCAAAAGTATGATATAGTCCTAATGCACTGCTGGCGTGGGTCCTGAGCGGCTGGACAAAGAGGTGGTGGAGCTGGATGGGAAGATGGTCAAAATCGCATTATAGGGTTAGAAAAAAAAAACTGACCTCGGAGAGTCCCTAGCTGCTCAGCGTCAGCGGATGAAGCTCATGAATGATATCCAAGCTCACATTGACGCATAGGGCGTCAACGTTATCGTTTTAAAAAAAAATCGGATTGGCTGCAAAGTCAAGTATTAGCTCGGTGTGTATCGGGCGAGGGACTTGTGTGATTTACCAAAGTATGATATAGTCCTAATACACTGCTGGCGTGAGTCTTGAGCGGCTGGGCGAAGAGGTGGTGGAGCTAGATGGGAAGATGGTCAAAATCAGGTTATTGGGTCAGAAAAAAAAACTGACCTCGGAGAGTCTCTCGCTGTTCAGCGTGAGCGGAGGAAACTCATGAATGATATACAAGCCCGCGTTGACGCATCGGGCGTCAAGGTTATCATAAAATAATAAAATTCGGACTCGCTGCAAAGACAAGTATTAGCTCGGTGTGTATTGGGTGGGGAGCTCAGAAAATTTACCAAAAGTGCATGCGAGGTGTAACGCACTACCCACGGGAGTCTTGAACGGCTGAGAGAAGAGGTGGTGGAGCTGGATGGGAAGATAGTCAAAATCGGGTTATTAAATCAGAAATAAAACTGACCTCGGAGCAGCTCTCGCGGTTCAGCGCCAACGTAGAAGGCAACGTAATGGATTCCGGCGTGATTTGGGAATGTGAAAAGCGATTCAGACCAACGCTGAGCGATTTACACCCAGGGAAGGTCAAAGGGTCGCCGCGAGTCTTGAAAGCGAATTTTGGCGTCATGTTGCACATGACAGAGCATGACTTGCAGAAACAGAGACACAAGGCGAATATTGTGCGCCCTTTGCGCGACTAGAAGCCTCGCCCGAGCGATTCACACCCGGGGAGGGTAGAGGGTCACGATATGCGCCATGGTATGCAACGTCTGCAAACACCCAGCTACCCAGGAATCATGCCAGGGCAATGCAATTGATTTTTGAGACCTGGAAGGCGCGTGAGATTGAGATTGAGCCACTTGCGGGTGCCGAGGGTACTTGTGCGGGTCGGGTATTGCTCACCGACATCCGCTAGGTGTTGGGCGCTGGCGGGGGGCGACGACGTCAGCGAGCGATCTACACTCACAGCCCCGTCTCCCTCAGCCCACCGCGGCCAACAAGCGATTTACACCCGTGGTCGTGGTCGGGAACAAACCCGATGTGAGGAAGAAGTTCACACATTTCTTGAGCGACTTGCACCTAAGAACGTCCAGGCGGGACCAGAATGGTGGGCCACGGAAGTATTTGATGAGCGACTTGCACCCAAGAAATGCCCCGGCTCCCCACGCGTTGTTGAGCGACAAGCACCCAACAACGAGTTGTCGTTGTGGTCTGAAAGCAGGCCTGGGAAGCGGGTCACCGGTTTGAGTCGGCCCGGGTCCGGTCCCGTGACCCGCAGCCCTTTTTCCTTAGACGACGTCCGCCCCAAAGTAATAGGTGTATATCGCCTATTAATTCGCACTCAACGAGGTTTCAGGTGTTCATCGCCTGAAAATTCGCTCTCCTGTGGTGTCCTCGAAACAAATAATCCGCTCACCGCCCAAGCCTAAACGCCCACGTAGCCCCGAAGTAATAGGTGTCCATCGCCTATTAATTCGCATTTCAGGTGTTCATCTCGCCCTCCTGCGGGTCCTTTGATCCGCAATAGTGCTGGGACGCGTCAAAAGAATTCCAGGTGTAAATAGCTTGTTGATTCATACCATGTCGTCTGTTTTGGTACGTCTCGTTGCGCAAGACGACCCGTTCAAGTGCTTACTTCTTTTTAGCCTCCAGACAACCGCCTTACAGGGCACTACAGCTACAAAAATGAGTTATACAGTGTACACTTTGGCGCTCCCCAGGTTGTCCTGAAGACCCCCAGCCCTACAGAAGCTCCCCCCTTTGAGAGCGGAACGCCCATCCCCAACTTCCTCGAACCGCGGTACCTGACGCCCCGATATGCGTATATGCTGTTCACGCTGAAGTACCCCCCATGGCGAGAAAACTTCTTTTCGGCATTGAACTTTTCTCGCGCCGAGCTGCCGATCGTCCAGGACGACGACCACCCAGGACGTTTCAAACTGGAGACAGCTACCCAGAAAGATTGGTTGCACCTGGAGATTTCCCTCCGCAACGTAGGCTTCGGAATATACTCCCAGATCTCAGAAATGGAATACCCGCGTTTGGGAAACCTTGTAACCCCCCTACGGCTTCTCTGCTGTCCGCTACAAGTTCCTCCAAAACTTCCCAACAGAAGCATCGGCCCGCTTCGCGGCATGGCGCTCAAAATTGAATTTTCTCCCTCTGATCGCTTATGTTTCGATGGCCTTCTGGATAGCTGAAGGTTACGACCAGTGGTGCAAGGACAAGAAGGTCACCGCTCTCGATTGGCGGGCTGAGCTGCTGAAGGCTTTCCCAGCTGCTCAGGGCTTCCGCGCGTCGTGCATTACACCCCCATGTACTTTTAGTAATTCCTTCAAGCTGCCTGCCCGATACACCCCGAGCTAATGCTTTTCTTTGCAGCGAATACGAATTTCTGCGGAACGCTCTAGTCGCGCGTTATCGTATACAGGGCTCGCCGTCCCCTCATCACCGGCCTCGAAAAAAGAGAATTGCACGTCGCGCCCCCTTTCCCTACTGCGCGGCGTCGTTCCGCCCATTACTATCGCGGCACCGCAGCCGTTCGACCCGACACGCCGGCCGACCTTGACCTTTCGTCTTACCTTCACCACCACCACTTTCCTTTTGTTCCTCCACCACCACCTCCACCACCATCGCCTCTGCCATTGCAATCACGACCGATCGGTCCGCCGGACCCGCCGACTCTTGACCTCTCACCACCACCAACTTTCGTCTTCACTTCGCTCGTTAACCACCACCATCACTTGCACTACTATGACCACCAACTACTTCCAGCCCCCGGTTTTGGAGTGTCAATCGCTCCTTAATCGTTGTACAACCGGGATCTTCCTCGCGCTCCTCATTACGTTCATCGCGTTCGTCGTTATCCACTTCGGTCGTCCGACGTCTTTCGAGGGCATCGGGCGCTGGATCCGTTTGTGCCGCCTGCGACTCGCTCTCCGCGAGGTCTACTACGAAGCTCCGCCCACGCTCGCCCAACTGTGAGCGCCTTTGGCTTTCCCTCGTCTTCGCTCTGAAGCGCTCGCAGACGCGCACTTCCCCCACTCCCTCGCGTGGCCGGCTTGACCGAATTCCGCGACTCTTACGCCGAGGACGGCCCCGGCGCCATCTACGTTACCGCGGTAGCCGCGAACGACACTTGGAACAATTTCTGTTCCGGCCTCCTCACCGCCGACGACTTTTTGGCAGAGCTGCGGGTCAAGGTCGGCCATACGAAGGACCTCCCAGTGCGGCAGCGCCGGTACCGGAAGTGTGATGTGGGCCGGAGGCACTTTTGGCTGTTTTGTTTCTACCCCAAGCAACGGATTCTCGCAGAACAAATGTGCCATCTCTGCATGGACGCCGACGCCCCACGCACGATCCTCCATTGCGCCCCCGGGTGCGGAAAACACCACACGGAGTATTGGCGGCTGAAGCAGCTGGGCGGCTTTCCGAAGGTCGAAGAGCGCGTGCGCGGGGTCCTAGCTCTCCTCAACCAATCTGATCTTCCCCGGCAAGTTGTTTTTTTTCTGTGTGCGCTCAGTTGCTTACGTTCCGCAGCGAGGATTTGGACGACGTCGGGCTCCTCTCGTTAGTGTAGTTGCAAAATGTTATTGTACATACTTCTTGTATCGCTCGTCTTGGTGCGTAGCCAGGAACTCCCGCACCTTTATCTTCTGTTCACGCGTGTTTACAGCTCGATTGGACTTCTTCCTCAGTCATGTAGTATATCGTATAGTTGTTAACTAGGGCGGGGAAATGCGACGTGAGATGTATATAGCGTGAGTCTCTAATCATTCCTGTCTCCTCCTTTCACTGACTTGATGCTTTGCAGTTATGGTGTCCTCTGTATATACCAAATCTGAATACATAGCCCGTAGGTCGGGCATGAACTACGCTCGAAAAATTTCGGTCAATCTTGTGTGAGTTCCTTTGCAATAAGAAAAAATCGTAGACTAAACCTCGCACAGATGAATGAGGATGGGTCTCGGTGGAGGAATCTGGGTAAACTACGTAGGGCAGTCCTATGTAAGTATGTACCTACTTGAATAAATACATTTCCGCCGCCGCGTCCGCGAAACGCGCGGTCGGGGCCAACATATAATTCGTAGGGTCGACGACCGGGTCCGCGGGTGTACCTGCGGGTGCAGCTGGAGCTCCACCTTGAGGTGCACCCGAGGGTTATGCTGAAAGCGGCGCTGAATTTCTTTCTTTCAGCCGGCATTTCGGGCCTGGTGAAAAGGCTTTGTTTCGGCGTGTTGGAAAGGCCCCCTGAAAGGTTGACATTCAGGCGCGCTTTCCACGCGATTCGATTGAAGACGAATTCGGGGCCGCCGAAACGCGAGCTGATTTCGGCTAATTCAGTACACAAATTGGCGCTCGCTGACGTTCAAAGAAAACTCTAGGTCGAAAATACGCTCTCATTGGAGCTAATTCAGTGGCCCATTCCGCCCAAGCCAAAAATCGTAGAATTCCATGTTTTTTTTTCTACTACTGATTGATCTATTTTCAGTTACACTATTCCCATATGGGGAGATTTTCCCTTGGTGTCGATCGACTGCGGGAGGCATATTGCTGGAGACGCGCGGCCAAGTCTCGACAGGGCCCGCAGGAAGATAATCAACGTCGCCAGTTTGCTGTCATGTCAAGGCCAGCGCGCTTCAAGGCATACTCAAGCATGCACTTACGCGTTTTCTAGGTGGCCCGCATATGCTGCTGCACGGCACGGCGTCCTTGGTCTGGTGCGCATTTTCGAAGAGAAATGTGCGGTGGTTTTCGCTGAACTCGGTCTAGATCAAAGCACTGTCGAACGAATGGAGTCCTAAGGGCATCAACGAATAATGGGTGTGTGCTGCATTCTTCCATATCCTGTCCATCCATTCATGACATTGTGGCGTCTTGCTAGCATTTTTTCGCCCGAGTACATCGCTGCGTACGCTATGATGAGAGCCGCCCGAGACGGACCTGACGGCGTCTAGATGAACACCGCATTCATCGCCGATCAGGTCCGCTGGTGCCCGATTATCGACTGGGCGGCGGCGTCAGCGCGGGCGTACAGGGCTCGTTCTCCTTCGCGAGGGCCTTCAGCGGCTCGTGGGGGAGCAACAACAACGGAGGGGCACCGTGCAAGCAGTGTCCAGGCGTTCTTCTCGCCGTCGTTGTTCTCGAATACGGCATACACCGAGCACCACCACCACCAGGAGGAGGACGAGGAGCTGCCCGACGAGGATACTTCGCTCTTCGAAACAAGATTCCTCGACTCGTTTGGCGCGCCAGCGTCGGCGTCAGCATCGCCTGTGAGCGACCCCATCAGGCTGTTCGGCCGCGCCCGCGTTGCAGCAACAGCAACAGACATTGCTTGCCCGCAGCCCGTGCGTCCCGTTTCGCCGCTTGGGGTCGAGTTCGCGGAGTCGCAGGGGTACGAGCCCACGCACTATCTCGACGAGCCGACGGCCTCTTCAAGCCAAGCTCCACCGACGCGTATGCACACTCGTCCGCGCCTTCGCCTGCGTTATATGCTCAAGACAAAGAGCCGGGGTGCATGTCCATCCTAAAACAAGTGCGATTTCTTCAAATTTTATTTTTCCCATCCAGCCTCTTGTCGTGTTCCCGCTCTCATACTAATCTACCTTTGTTTCTGTACAGTCCCCGCGCCTCTCTACTTTGTCGAGCGCCTGCAGCGCATGTGCATCGCCAAAAGTGCCATTTTTTAAGACTCTTTTTTTCTGCGATCTTCAAGATACGTACGTCAGTCTTTCTTTGTGTTGCCTTGCTCTCGTACTGATCTACAGTCGTCCGCAGACAGTCGCCGCGCCCCTCTCGGTCGCAGCGCATATACATCCCCGCAGATGGGAACTTTCAATTTTTTTTTTCAGCGATTTTTTCAAAACACGTACGTCGCTCTTTCTTTTGTGTTCCCTCGCCCTCATACTGACCTAACTTCGTCCTCATACAGTCGCCGCGCCGCTCTGCGCCGTCAAATGTCCGCGGCGCATGTGCATCCCCAAAAGTGCGATGTTTTAAGATATTTTTTCTGCCATCTTCAAGGTACGTAGGTCAGTATTTTTTCGTGTTACCTCGCTCTTATACTGACCCGCCTTTGTTCTCGTCAAGTCGCCGCCCCGCCTTGCGCTGTCGGATGGCCGCAGCGTATGTGCATCCCCGCAGGTTGGAAATCTCAAGATTTATTTCCCCTGCGATCTTTAAAGTACGTTGGTCAGTGTTTCTTCGTGTTCCCTCACTCTCATACTGACCCACCTTTGTCCCCGTACAGTCACCGCGCTCCTCTGCACTGGCGAGCGCCCGAAGCGCCTGTGCCTCCCCAAAAGTGCCATTTTCCAAGAGGATTTTTTCTGCGATCTTTAGAGTATGTAGCTCAGTGTTTTCTCGTGTTCCCGGCTCGCTCTCATACTAAAGTACTCTCGTCCCCGTACAGTCGCCGTGACTGTTATACAAGTACCACTTCCGCGGTGTAATTCTTGCCCTTCCTCTGCTATGTGTACCTGCACCATACGCGGGCGGGGCCCGACTCGTAGGGCTGACTGCTCGGGTTGTGTCCGTATGTGCGCGCCTGTCGCCTGCCGCCCGCATCCGTATGTGCCGAAGACGAAGACGAGGCCAATGCTAGTATTCGTCACTTTCGTCGTCAGCGTCATCCCTCAGATTCATGCGCGAAGACTTGGCGCCCGGAAGTGGACGCGGGCAAGGAAGCACGGGTGGGGTGGAGGATGCGCGTCTCACCCGCCGTCGCCGTCGACCTCGAGCACCTCGGCCGCCTACCCCACCCCATCGTCCAACCACCGTTTTCCACTTCCCCGCATCCACCCATCCGCCGACCCCGCCTGCCTACTCGCACGCCCCACGCCCTGCCTGTCTCGCCCCCACGTCGCCCTCACCCTCACCCGCATCCAGTACGCCTCACACGCGTCGACCTCTTCACCACACCCCGCCTTCCTCTGTGCATCTCCGACAGTCAACCTTGTCCATCTTACGAGGAGCACGCACTTGGAGGCTCGGCAGAGGACGCGGGGGATGTGGATAGTCCAACTGTCGCTGGGTGCCGCTCGCACGTACCGTCCGCGCGGATGGGACGCTGGATTTCGTTTTGAAGGATAGTGCAATTGGGGTTGTGGGCCCGAGCGCATACAAGCGGCTGATGTGCGTGTATGAGGCGCATGCAGATGGGGTCGGATGCATCGTCTCACGTGCAGGCGCGGACGGTGCGTATGGAGGTGGTGGTGGAGACCTCGGAGGGGAGGGTGCGATGGGTGCGGGTGGAGTGAATCCGACGGGTGAGACGGGACGCGGCGCTGCGCCAGGATGCGGGATAAGCGAGGGAGTGAATCCCAGCGCAGGCGCACAGCTGCCGACCGGCTTGGGCTGGCGCGTGTGGGTGGGTGAAATGGGGGGCGTGTTACGCTCTATAAAGACACGGGGGGTGAGCATGCCGCTGGAGGTTGTGGAGGGAGGACGAGGATCGCGATGTGGACAGCATGGTATTGCGGTCCAGGGCGACGCGAAAAACGGTCGACCATTAGTCCGCACGTCCGTATCCGTGGCGCAGCGCGCATCGAGTCGGCCCCACGCTCCTCGTCAACACAACCATGCACCATACCGCATACAGGAAGGGAACGCGGAGTAGACACAGCATACAGTGTATTCCGGGGCCGGGGGCACCCCATTGAGTGGTTGGTGCGGTCTTGAGACATACGCTCCCATTTATCATTACATCGAGATCGACATTCTCCCCGAATGAACATAACTCGTAAGTACAGTACGTCACATAGCGCTTCAAAAATAGCAATAGACACAGCGAGTGTTCTACGTAGCTTTCAATATTCATTTGTTCTTCCCAAACCCTAACCCTATAGGCGACACCCCTGGCGGTGCTCCTTCCTAATTAGGCTGCATGAATGAGCAGTCCCGATTTGGGAATCGTTCGAGAACCAGGGCATTCGCGCTAACGAATCCACGATTACATGTTGATTCCCCGTTGTTCAGACTTGGGAAGATTCCTAATTTATTATATCTGTTTTCGTCGCTGATCAACATTTCCGCGGCACCAAGGTATCGCACAACTGAGGCTATTCGACGTTGTTGATTCTCCCTTGTTCAGACATGGAAGATTCCTCATCGTATCTGTTTTCGTCGCTGATCAACATCTCTGCGCTATTTGGACACAAAAGGTATTGCACAATTGAGGCTATTCGACACTATAACTAGCACATGTAACATAAAGAAAATTAAACTGTATTCTGGTTAGATGAATAGAACTAGTAAGGATTTGCTCGCTTTGCTTTCCGCTGCTCCAACCTCCCCTGGATCTGACTCTGATTCAACTTGGTCTTGATCACCGCAAGATCGTTGTCTCCCACAGGAATGACAGGGTCGGTGACTCTGGGACGCCACCTCAGATACCGGTCAAAAGCATCCTCCCTCAAGGCCCCGCCAAGTCTGGTGTAGAACGCATCCCAATCGAAGTCGAAGTCCTCGGGACTGCCGAAACAGCCAAGGAAGACATCGTCGCCGACAAAGGTGCGCGTAACACCCATAATAATTTCAGACACAACTGACTGGTTGTAGAGCATGATTTCCTCCTTCTCATCGCCGTGAGGGACCGGTGTAACGTCCTAGGAAAAAGTTAGTACTTGGATTGGCGGAACTGTGCGAGGACTCACATATTCCGCCGCATTATCAACGTCATCGCCTGGCGAGTACAAGGTCACAACAATCTTGTCGACTTCGTGAGCCCAAGTCCTGTTGCCGAACTTGATTGGTCCGAAGTGAGGATTTTCGGCAACGTTCACGTCTTCCATGATGAAATGGGGGGAAGATGGAGCTGGCCGGTGCTTAGGAAATGCAAAAGTCTTGGACCGCACATCAACAGCCATGACCAGTGAAATCCCTGGCAGTTCCAGCCAGTTCTTCACCTTCTCCCGCAAATCAGTGAGGGGTTGGGAGAGCGCACATTCTATAAGAAACAGATACTGCATTCCTCCTAGATTTGCTCCGTGGGCATCCGCGCGCCAAAGGCGAAATCCGGAATGCGGGACGACATATTCGGTAGCCTGATATTCGCATTGTATTGGCAAGCGAAGTTGGGGTATTTGTCCTCAATGGCATGGAAAGACCGAACGGCTTTAGTGAAAGCGTCATGGGTTTGTGATGGCCAGGTGACCATGATGGTCTTCTTGTCGGCCAAGTATTCCATTCTTTGTCGGTATGAGCAGAGCGAAATGGGAGCTAGACGGTGTACACTGACCGATAGCCACTCATCTCTGCACATTCCGCGATCGATCGCCACAGATCGAGGTCAACTCCAGAAGGTCTGAGAACCCTGTCAATGAAAAGAAGGACGTGATAACTTGCATACGTACCGTAGAGCTGGCTTCGGGTTGTAATGCTGCCGCCTTGACCAGACTCAGAAAATCAACGACGCATCGCTGGTGAGATGGAGTCAGTGGCCAAGTCAAAGCCAGGGAATATGTGTATATTTTACCGTCAGCTCTGGCTGGGCCTGAGCGACCACTTCTTGTGCGACCGATGCGGCGGCCTTGATCTCTGGGGTTCGACTTACGGCTGTCGGGGTAGACATCGACGAGTGTAGAGGGAACACCGGCCGTGGCATGTACGAGTTGTGGTAGCCAGAGAACAAAGCAGTGGCCATGGTGTTCTATGTATAGGGGACGAGAGAAAGAAGATTGCGTTGTGTAGTACGTAACCATCAGCTGGGCCACTTCGAGCCATCTCGCCTTCAACTTGAACCTGGCCTTCAACGCCGTTGACGACACGCGCATCGTCTCCGCACCCTCAGAGCCTGTCGCCGCCGGCCCTTGAGCTCTTCCGCTTCCCCATCCCCATGTTCCTCATGACCCACACCCGGTCGGGGCGTCGTGTTCTCTAGGTTCGCCAGGCACAGGGAGCACCCGGACGCTCATGGAGAAGGACCTTGCGGTCGTTCTCCGCCCTGTTGCAATTTGCCACGTCGCTAAATCGACTTCGACCACTCGTCCCTCCAGATCGCACAGCGCATGATTACTTCGGCGATGCGAAGCCTTTATTTTCTCGACGTCCCCGGCGTATGTACATGTACTACCTTCTCCACTCCGTTATTTCTCTTCCTCGCGAGCATGCTTCGCCCCACCACCGCCCTCCGCTCGTTCCCCGCGCTCCTCAACACAAGCGCTCCGTCATCCTCACCACCATCGCGCACGATCCCCCTCCTCGACGTCGCCAAGGCGGGTACTACGAGGACCTCTGTGCGCGCCTCTATCGCCCTTATCGGCGCGTTCGACGCCAATCGCGACGTGCTAGTTGTCCTCGCGCACGGCGAGTTGCTGCTCGAGACCGTCGGCCCGGAATTTCCTGCATCGCTCGATGGGTCGAGGGAGAGGTGGAAGGAACGGGCGGTGTGGGCGTTTTTGGAGCAGGGGAATGTGGCGTTTCGGTTTGGGGACAAGGAGAGCGTGGGGTTGGAGGTTCCGCAGTGTGGGGGTTTGGGAGTACGACGTTTGAGCGGCTGCACAACGACCATGTAAGAGGAACAGGAGTAGATTGCACAAAAATAAATATCCATTAAGCTTCTGTCCCGTCATTGTTACCAGTCGTTCCTCGGCGCAGGAAACTGCAACTGCTTTCGATGCGCCGTGTCTTCCGTACATCTTGCCCAACGCCAACGAAGCCGCACTGGCAGCTGCTTGAGCCTAAACCAATCATACGACGACTCTCGGAAGCTCATGGCGCATCCGTCCGTGTAATTTCAACATTTAAAGCCAGTGGACCTCTACAAACCAGCCTTGCGTCTCCCTCGCGCCCCCATGAAACTCGCGATTTTCTCCTCTCCTCTCCAGTCAAGTGATTACCTTTTATAGTAACCCTCCTTCCATAAACGGACTCGCTCGGCGACTGTGCAGAACAGACGAAACCGCGCCTATCAGTGGCTCATAAAAGGAGGGAGCATCGCGCTGAAGTGGAATTACACGAGAAAGCGAGGTCGCGTGTCGAGGAAGCTGTGCTACAGCGGATTCCGCCGGATGGGCCTCCGAGTCGGCTCACCAAAAATAATAAATTTGGATCCACAGCAAGCCAAGAGCGCACAGTCAGTTCCATGATTTGGGTGGGCAGAGTAGATCCCCCCACACTTGAATCGCCCGAAAGAGCTCGTCTCAGCTCAGTCGTCTGTCTACCTCAGGCAAACTTTCTTTCGCCTCTACGTCCTCACCTCTTAAACAACAATCCTACTACGTACTCCGTAACGACTTGACAAAGAAGGAGCAAAAGGCGACCAGAAAAGGCCGGGTGAGAAAAAGGACGCAAGGACGCTCTGCGTGCCAGCGTAGTTGGTTATAAAAGTATGTGGACAATGGGGGGACATGGATATGTAGGTGCGGTGGTGGTGTTGATGTGTGAAGGCCGGCAGTGGAAGTAAAAGTAAGAGAAATAGTACGAGTCGATTCTGAAATAGAAATATGCGGAGGCGGGAATGGGGCAGGATGTGTAATGAGCCCAAGAAGCGATACAGATACGGAGAGGGGTAGCGAGCGGAACGCGCCGAGGCGCTGGTGGTGGATGGGTGTCGTGGGCGTGAGTAACAAGGTCGGCGGGGTGGATAATGCGGAGTAATAACAAACAACAGCGGTCGGGGGAGGGTCCACCCTCTCCCTAGCCACCAATCAGCCCGCTCACTCGTACTCCTGCGCCCCTGCCGGCGAGTCGCCTCGATGCGCGGTGCGCCACAGATACGGACGTGCGGACTAACGGTCGAGCCCCTGTTTGGCGGCGCCCTGGACCGCAGTCCCATGCCGTCCACCTTGAGATTTTCCTCCCTCCCTCTACAACCTCGAGCGGGATGCGCACCCCGCGTCTTTAAAGAGCGTGACAGTACACGCGTGGGGACCGGGGTACACGAGCAGAGCGAATGCTTCGGTGTCGGGGTCGCCATGGGCGTGAACGTCGGGACCATGACTGAAACCTAACACGGGAGTACTTGAGTTACGGCCGCCGAAGCAAAAGGCTACGACGTACGGATGGGCGTCGATGGGTGAAGAGGGCATTTGGAACGAAGATGAAGGCGCGCGCACCAGCACAAGGACGCCGTGCGCGGGCACGGGCAGGCGAGAGGGTGGGGTGCGTTCGAAGGAGCTTGAAGTCGGCGGTCGGCGGCGGTAGGACGCGCGAGGTGTAATCGGTGGAGAAAGCGGCGCTAAACGGGCGCGACCCGCAGGGAAAATATACAGGTAGGCTGGCGCGGAGAGGCAGGGGACAACGGGGGGAGTCAATGCAGTCTTGTTTCGCGCGCCGGGGAATTATCTGCGGCTCGGAAGCGAAGGGATGAGGTGTGCGGCGCCGACGAGATGCGTTGATGGGGAGCAGGAACCGCCCCCGTTGCCACTACACACCACCCGCAGTATATGCGAACGCGAAACGACGCTTGAGGAGCTGGCGCTACTTGCCACCATGGACGGAGATAAGTCGACCCCTGAGCATGACGTATACGTCCGAGTACGAAATTAACGCGCGGTCGACAATGGGAAGCTCGGTGGTTGGAACATATTAGCAGCGCAAATGGTTCGAAAATTTTGCTCCACTTCAATTCTGATTGGTCGAGGGGTGTGGAGCAGCCACTGAGAAGCTGAGTAAAATCTCGGCTAGAAACGCAGAAAATCTGCTACTAGTAATACACTCTAATGGCGATGAATGAATGCGGAGGGGTACAGGGATAATCCGGACAGCGCGTGTCTGCATCAGATGGTTAGTATGGGGACATGGAGGAGGTGGGGCGGTCCAGACTCACCGATGAATTTACACCGCGGAAGTGGTAGTTGTATAAAGATCGCAGAAAATAAACTCTTGAAAAATGGCACTTTTGGGGGAGCCACAGGCGCGTCGGGCGCTTGCCAGTGCAGAGGGCGCGGTGACTGTACGGGGACGAAGGTGGGTTAGTATGAGAGCGAGGGAACACGAAGAAACACTGACCTCGTACTTTAAAGATCGCAGGGTAAGAATCTTGAAAATTCCCATCTGGGGGGATGCACATGCGCTGCAGGCGTTTGACGGCGCAGAGCGGTGCGGCGACTGTACGAGGACGAAAGTAGGTTAGTATGAGCATGAAAGAACAGAAAATAACACTGACCTAGGTACTCTCAAGATCACAGATTATTATTATCTTTTTGAAAAAAACCCACTTGCGGGGATGCACATGCACTGCGAGGGGCGGCAACTCTATGGGGACGAGGGTAGGTCAGTAAGGGACTGAGTTAACACGAGAAAAACCCGACTTACGTGCCTGGAATGAATACGGCGCTAAAGCGGCGTGGCTCGCGCAGAAGTGGGCGGGACGGAGCCGAAGGGGAAGGACGTCCGCGAGAGCGAGGCGTTGATGGAGATGGGGGTGGCAGGGGCGCCGGTGGCGTTCAGCGCCCTGGCATCGAGGCGGGATCCTGTGATGCGGAGGGCGACGGCGACTGATGACGAGTTGCGATTATACAGCGGATGCGTCGCCCCCGGTCGGCGCGCCCGCTCCGCTGCCGCACCCGCGTTCTGCTTCCGCTGTGGCGGAAACGCCGTGAGCAGATTCGTGCGCTTCCTATGCGACCCCGCTGGGAGTTCGGCGTCGACACTGCACGCACGTCGACACCGGGCAAATTGGCGGGCGTGGGGGCGCCATGGCCGTAGTGGGAATACTGCTGCTGGGCGAGCGAATCGCGCGAGCTGGTGAGGACCCACGACGAGCCCATTACAGGCTGCGGGTGGTGTAAATGGTCATTCGACGGCGTCGAAGGTGCATTTTGGTCTTTCGACGGGCACGGAGCGGACTGGTGGGCCCAGGTCACCGTCAGAGGAGGAACGCGCCGAAGAGTCTAGGAACGGTTGTGAATACAGATAACAAGAGAAGATAGGGTGTGAATACCATTAACGCGCTGGCGGAGTCACCCCGATGACTCCATTTCACTTCCCAGCAACTTCCATTCATTTCAGGAAGGCGTAGTCCGTCATGCGGGCACGGGAGGCGGTCAATAGACGAATCACGTTCCTGGTCTACAGAAAAAATGAGATGAAATCCTGACGTTCAATCATTATTTACCGCTGGCGGCTTTGGAGGGGATGAACAATCTAAAGGATCCCAGCAGACCAAAGTGAGCGCAGAGCATTTCAATCGACTAAAAAACTGGTTAGCATTCTGCGGAAATAAGTGAGGAACAAGCATTTACGTTTTCGTCAAAGACCACGGGTTGGAGGAACAAACCAGGGTCGTTCGTGGAATCCTGGTCGGAGCTCGCGTGGTTCCCCGTAGCGACTGCCTCCGTATTATACAGAAGGGATAAATATCTATGGAACGATCAATGATTCGGCAGCGACGAAAATGTGAAAGAAATTGCTTTGTGTTCCGTGGTCTCCGAATGAGTTATCATGAGGGCTGGGGATAGGACCTGAGGATAGGACTTGGTCAGGCTATGCGGAAATAAGTAAGAGCAGTCGACATACTTGGGTCGGGCGTCGGTTAGTTCGGCACGCGCAGTAACGTCGCCTGAGACACGGCTGGCTGGCCGTGCCTCGACTGCGTTTCTGGGCTGACCAATTGGGCGATTCTTGAGGCGCACAATAACGTCGCCTGAGACACGGCGGCTGCCGTGCCTCGACTGCGTTACCGGCGGTTCCAGGAGGAGGACGACGTTCTTGAGGCGCGCATAATATAACGTCGTCTGAGACACAGCGGCTGGCCGTGCCTCGACTGCGTTACTGGCGGTTCCACTGGCAGGAGGAGGACGACGTGTACATTGTAGACTTGTTTACTTCACAAGCTGTAGGCTTGTTTAATCCACAAGCCGATTCCAAACGGCGGCCCGGTGCCGCCGCTCTCGTCTGCTTTTTCAATGTCCCAACGCTGGATGAGGAGGCTCTATCCTGGATGCTCCGAAATAGCTCGTTGCAGTAACTGCGCTGGTCTCTCGCTGCCTAGTGCCAACCCTAGTTCTCGTATGAGTCGTACGACTCGTATCTCTAGAGGTCTCGCTGGCTTCAAGTTCTTTCAAGTTTCTCGGTCTTGAATTACGTGTAGTTCCTCAGGTTCAACCGATACAGAAGAAGGCACCAAGTCCGTTGAGGGAGAAGATTAACGTTACGACTCTTACGAGCAGGCTCTGGTTACATTAGATCAAATGTATCATGTGCGACCGCGCTCAGCGCACAGCAAAACCAAAACTCACGACCATGAGTCCACACCCCACCCAACACTTCGGACGCCTCGAAAGCGCTGCTATGGCATAGCTTGATGCCCACAGGAGTGCATAATAGTGAGATCCTCGACGTTGATTCAAACCCGGTTTCCGCATCAACGCGGATCGTCCTAAGGGCCAAGCAAGGAACGGACCAGTCAGAATCATGTGCCCCGAGTATTTGGTGATGTCCTCAGTTCCCCCACCATCGGTGGTTCCGTACAAGACAGACAAAGTGCGTTTTTAAAATATCGAAGTCATTTGAAGGTTTGTGGCCGGGCTATGAGGGAAAAAAAATGCGGGTGAACTCCATGACGCTATCCAGAGAGTCTTGGGGCAATTAGAGGGCGAGATGCAACGCAGTGAAGAAAACGGCGTTGAGGTACTTGACAAAGGTTAGCCGACCAAATGCGGTTCGGCGATAGTAATGCCGTCCGACTCCCCTCTTAGCTGGCTCACTCCCTGCAATACAGGATCTCACCCCGGTTGATGTGAACGACCCAGCAGCGCACTCAACTCCTCCGACGACAGGAGACAGTCGATCGCATTGTAGGTACAGTCGTCAAGGACGCCATAAACCCCGAGTTCTTCGACGCGTGTTTTGGGAGCACCCAGGCATTCAATCTCTCGTGGGGACTTTTTTCTTGCAGACTTTATCGCGCCTTGAGGCCTTGAGGGACGACACATTCCAGCATTTCCAGGACTATTATAACATAAGCTGCGAGGGCGCCGGTACCATCCAGCGGCCTTAAACGTACTTTGGCTGAGGTGGGTGAGGACGGCGCCATTCCCTTGAAGGTTATCGAGGAGCCTGAAAATAACGAAACTTGATGTGTATAGCTTGGTTCGTGTCCTTTGTACGTTTCTCATTCTGTACGTAGACAAAAATACCCTCTCTCACGATCAGTAAAGGGACGTGGTTGGATTCAGAACACAGAATGTTTAATTCAAGATAATTCTAAGATAATTCTTACTTTGAATGGGTTCATTTTGTTTTCCGACTTCCCTTCGCGCTTTGATGTCTTCCCTTATTCCTTTTGAGAGAGATGCAGTATATTCTCTGACCTTGTTTCCTTTCTCGTTTCTTTTCACTTTGCAAGGTCCAGCGTGTCGGCCGCACCGAGCATCCCAAAACTGTCGGCCTCTGATACACGCAATGAACGTATAGGTAGCAGTCGCACGTTCGGCTCGCGCTTGGTCTGTGCCTCCTCAGCCATGCAATGGCTTCGTTTCAGTTTTGTAAGCACGCAGATCTCCCCGAGATCCACAATCTTCATTCAGTTGAACGAACGAACTCCAGCCTTGTTTGATCTTGGTTCCAACTCAGCTAACCATCGAGTTCGAGTGCCTTTTTCTCAATATATGTCGAAGGTTTGGCAAGCGGTGCGAGAGGACACCGGTCAGTACCCGATGAATTGATATTGCAGGACGAGGCTCCGAGTTGCGAGCGGAGAAGGGAGCGATATGAGAATGGTGTATCGGGTATCTTGGACTTAGAATTCAAAATTCTGTCGTTCACTCCCTCGGCGCATATCTTCTGGAGGAACACGCGCCAAAGTGTTGAGGAGAGGTGTCGCCTTTCCTGGCGATTGGCGTCCAGTTACGAGTATTTTGATGCAATCAAAATCTCGTTCTTTTAACAATCAAAAGGGGGGTCAGCAAGGGGTCAGAATGCAAAGTTTTTTCATTGTCGCACGAAAATTTGGAATGCTCAATAGTGGCTGTGTGGGAATGCAAATTAGTGGCAGTGCTTAGGAAGATTTCAACCGTTGTTACCCTCATAGTGGCTGTACATTTGTGTACATTGCCGGTAAAGCCTACCCGGGTGCCCGAGCTTTGGTTTTCCTTTGTGCCATTTGTTCTCGCTTGGTCGCGGCAGGGTTCGGCATCGACATTCTCATTCTCCAATTTTCACTGACCGAACCTATGCCTGATTCTATCTGAGATTCGAAGCAAAGAAAAACCCCCCGCGAGGTCGAGCCGACCGCAGGTCGGGTGAGGCCGAGCCGCCTAGCCTACCCTTGAGGGCCGAGGGCCGAGGCTAAGATTCAAAGCGAAAAAAAAAATCCCCGTGTTGCAAGGTCAAGTCGAGCGCAGGTCGCGCGAGGCCGAGCGGCCCGACCTGCCCCGAGAGCTTGAAGACATTCTCTCCCCTTCTCGGCGAGGTTGAACCGGCGCAGGTCGGGCGAGTAACGGCTTGATCCCATCGGGTCCGGCATGTTCTCACGCCACTTAGCATTTTTCTCTCCCCAGAAGGGATCCATTATTATTTATCACATACTTCTGTGTGTTTTCTTCCTTTGCCCAAACTTCGCAGTGAAGTTCATACTCCCAACGACAGTAGAGCCCTAAAAATACGAGTTCTGCCGGGCACAGCCACGGCCCTTACCCCCAAGTCGGACTTCGGCTTTCTGCATAGCTGTGCCTGTCAAGGTCAAGACTCTCCTGCTCCCGCCCACAATACAATGGATGCTGCTGGTGTGTTGTGCTGAACCCTCAACCTTTTTTTATACTGATTTTGCACAGAGCTGCAAAAGGACTGTTCCAACCGAGTCTGTATTCGGGCTTACCGTTGCCTCGCGTTTGTCTGTCCTCCCTCGCAAAAGAAAAACAAAGCTAATTATATTTGGATACAGAGTAGGGCTCGTTCGGTTATATCATCTACGTTCTACCGTCGTAACGCTCGACGACAACGACGAGAGCGAAGACGACGAGCCGCCTGCCCTCGAACCATTCATCAAGACCCGCCCTCAAGCGCTCTGTAGCCCGTTGTTCAGGGCAAAAATGTGATTCCAATGTAGTCTCAGACCAATAAAGAAGTGGTTTTTTTTGGGAGGCGGAGCGGGAAAAAAACAGTTTATGATTCCAATGTGTTGTTGGAGGAGCCCAATCTCAATACCAGATTATTCAGTATAACAGAGAGTAGATGAGAGAGTGATAAAGGAATTCTGCGCGATCTTGTTGTTCCCGACCGTGGCATTGGTTTCTTGATCTCTGTGTAGTGCAGAGGCGGCTAAGTAATGGATATTTATTTTGTGCAATCTACTAAGCAGTCGTCAATCTTCCGCCGTCGTCCAGCCTACACCTCCACCTCGTCATTCTCCCTCGCATCCCCAACCCGCAACGCGACATTACCCTCGTCCAGAAACGCCCAAACCGCCCGCCTCTTCCACCCATCCAGCGACGCAGGTCACTCAGGCTGCGGGCCGACGATATCGAGCAGCGAATCGGCGCGCGCGAGGACGACGAGGATGTCGGGATTGGAGGGCGATGGAGGCTCGCGCGGTGGGAGCGTGCTCATGGCACCCGTCCTCGGCGACGCGACGTCGAGGAGGGAAGTCTGGAGACAAGTCAGTTAAGTACGCCACGACGTAAAAAAAAAGACAATGCCGAGAAGACAAAGGAGGAAAACAAAAGAAAGACGCGCAGCAGCGAACAAACCGCCCGAGGCCACGAAGTACGAAAGCATGGACCACAAAGGTACATCCAGCACCAGCCACGAAAGTGGTATGCTTAAAGACGGACAACAGCAAATGGAGTGCGTCGAAAGTAAAAGACGGACGGAGGATCAAGAACAAAACACCCTCGCCGGAAGAAGGATGTAATATCGAGTGGCGCGCACACCCAAAGGCGCAACGTTGACGAAAGCGGAGGTATCATGGATGACGTCGCCGACATCGCCGAGCAACGAGTAAACGGGCCGCCAAATGCCTCGACGCGCGGCGGGAGGGGGAATGAGCAAATGAGGTCGACCCGCAAAGGGACCGCGCGATGAGAAAGGATAAAGGATAAAGGGCGTCGAGGGTGACGAGCGCACGGAGAACGCGGTCAGAAGAGGAAGGAGAAGGCCCCTCGTCAGAGAAGGGAGACAGCACGCTCGCCGCATCGGAGTAACGACACCGACGTAGAACAGAGGAAGAACCAAGGACGCAGATGTACCCGCGTCCCCGATACCGCCCACGCCGCTCGAGAACGGCGCTGCGGCGAAACGACATGCGAGATACTTCGTCCGCGCGAAAGTCAGCTGGTGACGGGCAAGATGCGACAGTCTGCAGCACGCGCGACTGGGAAGAAATAACCGAAGCAAGAAGGAAAGAAAATCGAGCCGCGAAGAGGATGGCGCCTACGACGCAGAAAGATACAGGGCGCCAAGGACACCGAGGCCCAAAGCAGTAGATAGAAAAAGACTGCCGTCCCGGGCAAGGGACGCAGCACGCAGCACACCTGTCCGCCGAGAAGGACGACGCTGAAGCAGGTGGGCGTCAAAACAACGCCCACCAAATCTCGCACACAACGAAAGAACAAACGAAACCAGGCAAATAAAACTAACCTCCAGGTGCACACACCCAACACCTCCACTCCTCCAATACGCTCGCCTCATCACTGCCAAAACATGCCGCATGGCACCACCGCCCGCACACGTCGCACGCGTGACGCGATGCTAAAGCCGTCGTCGACCGACGAGCCGCATCGGCAGCGGATTTCGTCGCCCGCGTCGGCGTTGGCGCTGCTGCCTGCAGCAAACGCGGGCGGGCCCACCAAGGGCGTTCGTGCCATGACGAGCAGCGAACCCACCCACATGCGAATGCGGCTTGCCCGACATCCCTTCCCCTTCCTGACGTCCCCCATCATCCTCCCGCCGCGCCGTATTGCTCTCGCCCTGCCCGTGCCCCTGCCCCTGCAAATTCCCATTGCCAATGGCAAAACCTAAGCTTGCGCTTCTGCGGCACCGTCGACCCGCTTCTGCTCGCGCCTGGCGTCGTCGTCGGCGCTGCGCGTCCCTATCACCACGCCGTTCCACCCACCTCTTCCTGCGCATGCAGCGTTTGCCTCTGCTGATTCTCCGTGCGCGTGCTCCCTAGCAGACTCCTCCTCTGCGGTGGCTGGGGGCCAGTCCTCGTCCCCAGCCCTATCCCTGGTGCGAGTCGTTGTTGTTGTCCATGAGTGGCGGGCTGCATATCCCATCGGAGGGCGTGCGGCGTAGTGTCGTCGACTCGAGTCCGTGTGGTCGTAGTTGGAGTGTATAGCTGCGTATGAAGAAATGGAGGAATCAAGACGGTGTCAAGGAAGGATGAGTGTAGGGACGCACCACTAGGTAATCGCTCGTCGGGATTGGTATCCTCTGCGTCCGGGGTCAAGACAGAGAGACGCTGATGTCACCAAGGGTATATTCCGCGAAGTATTGAAGGAAGTGGATGCCGAGTGTAGAACAGGAGATAGCAAGGACACAGAAAGATGGAATTGAATCTGGTGAAAGATGGAAAATGAAACCCAGCCAGCGAAGCGATCCGAGCGTTATCCGAGCAGCGCATATCCCCGTTCCAATCCTATCCGACGACGAACTGCGATGAGCTCGAATACACGGAATTCCCGAGCACACACACCATAAGTCGATTTTCGCAGCCTAAGAATCCAGGGAGCCCGGAGGTGAGTCGTACATGTACATATTTGAGGCGAATTTGTGTCGAGGAATGGGCGAGGAGGTTAGCGGGATGAAGGTACAAGAGAATAGATAGGGTGTGGCTGTGTGATTTGACTACTTGGCAGTCGGCTTGCCGTTCCCCAACTCGAGTCCCTCCGCGTCAACTGGCTCTCTTCCGTACTTTGCTATACGCTGGTTTACCGTTCAAAATCCCCTCAAACCATTTTATGCACTGATACTTCCTGCGATTAGCCGACCTCATCTTCGGAAAATCCAAGCTTTACTTAGTGCGGCGCGTCTGGCTTGCTCTATCTGGTTCTAAGAACGAAACCATCTCTTGGGCTCCAAGGTTTAGATCTAATGTAAACACTGCGCTCCCTGTGCTTGCAGCCATCTAAATGGTCCGGCAGGCCAATATTCACGCAAAAAATTGGAAGAAATTCTGCCGCCGTGCTTCTGGCTGCTCTTTGAGTAGGACTGCCTCAACTCAAAACCAACACATGGCAACATGGAAGGTTCGCAAGAATGCAACTTTTAAATGCACTGCAGCTTCAAAGCCAACCTCAATATCTGCAGGTTGTCGACTGAGGAATTGACCGTGGCAATTTGCAAACTTCAAGCCGCGCGCAAACACACGCACCAAACCCGCTTCTTCAAGCCTCTGCTTCAACCGTGATCAAGACACGGCCCACCGATGCTGCGGGAACTGGCCTGCGGACCGTACAACACAGCTCCAGGAAATACAGCACTTCTTACCATACTGTCCAGCACCATCGCCTGTCTCACGTCGTGCTCGATTTCGTTTGCAGATTAGCCCGGAAATCCCCATAACGAAGCAGCGTAATCGGGAGAAGTACGATACGTCAGAAGTCCTTGAAGGTAGGGTGCTCTTCGTCTTATTCACAGTAGATGTCGGCGAATAAAATTATTACACTTCATCTTCCTTTTTGGAACTGGATGATCGTCCCCCATTCTTTGTTCGTAGAAATATCGAATTAGAATCCGAAATGACCGGTTCAGATGAAGAATTGATCTCTGCGTGCGATATACATTAATTGTCGGCCGTTTTTTTGGATATCCCAATCATCCTCTGCCAGTCCAACGACTTTTGGACACATATAGCTCTCGCCGCACTCGCATCCGTTTTCCATCGCTCCACCGCATAATGCTTGTCAGAGACAGCCGTTGTTCGCCCAGCTTGATGGTCAGCAACTGTGGCCAACGGATTCTCCTTGAGTGCACCGAGATACTGGCGGTCGAGGGCAGTGGCAAATTGCCGGTACATCCGCATGCCTATGTGGAACTGCAGCCCCGGGATATCTGTGGTTCCCTGTAGCCAACTCCCGAGATTTGTCGATAAGTTGGTCATGCCGCAGCCCATTGTAGCGAATATGCGATTGTGATAGACATTCAGAGTTTTCTCCTGCTTACTCGGCGGGATGACGTGCTGGAGGAGGACCAGTAATTCGACAGGTCGGACGATGCGGACCATGATATACAGCAACCGGGACACGCGTGGGTCCAGCATGCGGAAAATGTGCTTGAATGCCCCGGTTTTTAGGTGTGTCGCCCGAAATCCGAGAGTCCCGTGCATGGTATCGACGTCAATGTTCTCGTGTAAGAACAACTCCTCCTCTGAACACCTGCCAGGAAGACCCTGCGTGGTATGACAAAGCGGGTGAAGTTCATACATCGCAGTGTGAATGTGATTCAGCCATGTCATGCCTTTCTTGGGGTCCACTTGAAGACCTCCACCTTGCCCCTCCGGCTCCAAATGGCGGCCCGCAAACAAAGCCCTAGCAAAGTGATCAGATTCTGGATTATCCAATCCCTTCCTGGCGTCCGAGTTCAGTACGCCCTTCTCGCCCGGCTTCATCTTCATCTTCAACTGTGAGGGATCACAGAGGATATTCAACCCGTCAAGAGAAATTCCAAATAGGACTTCTTTCTCGATGTGCTGCTCCAGATGGTCAAGCTTCCGCCGCAGGAAGGCAAAGTACGCGTCGACGTCAACCTCTCTTTTACCGAGTAACAGTGTTCGTTCTGCCTTCCATTGAATGAGGTACGGCCGGGGAGTTTTCAGAGCGGCGGCGGTAAAAACATGCATCCAGTGGCGCACCACCGAGTATGGGCTTAGCCTGTCCTCCGTCAAGAATTTAGCGCAAAACTCCAATACAGTGCTGGAATTTAATGAGCCAACTAATATCAATGTAAGACCAGGGTTACGACTGACTCGAACCACTTGTCGGCAGTGACACCATGGGACTTCTGCTTCTCGAAGCAATGGAGGGCCCGCAGCGCCATTAAGCACTGAATTTTCGCCACAATGGGTGATATGTTATCCAGTGACGTAAATCCGCCGTCGGGGTCGATACAATTGAGTGCGAGGAACACCGCAATGGGGGAGGAGAATGTTTTTAACGCCTCTGGTAGGAGGAGTGTGGAGGGAAAGTATAACTCTCGAAGGAAATCCCGGTACACCTGACAGGCCGTCTCTTCGTTGAAGGGCTTCGCCAACTCTTTGTTCAACAGATGCGCCAGTTCGGTCTGGGTGGCTGTCAGAAAAAGGAGTGAAGACCACGGGGAATTAGAAATGGACGGCTTTGTCGGCTTCTTGAGTTCCTTCAGGATCATCGAAACAAGCGCTATTTCGGCGCGAAGATACGGCTGCAAGTTTAAAGGAACGCTGAAGGGCTTCGCGGAGCGTTGAGGATTGGAAGACCTGTCAAAGATTAATGTACGCTTAGCGTATGTGGTCGGTTACCCATACCTTTTCCCTGCAGTCAGGGCGGTCAGCACGGAAGGATGCGCGTCTTTGGCCAATTGAACATCTTCCGCAGCGGTCAAAGTGTTGAGGCGGCGAAGACGTTCCAGCGGCCCGTGCAAATTGCCATCGAGTCGGCGCAAATTCGTCCTTTGACGGATCTTAATTGGATCAAAGCACCTGACGAATGCCGGAACCCCCGTGTCGTGGAAGGCCGGGGAAACAGAAGTCGACGCCAGCTCCTGAGTTTTGGTCCACTGGGAATCTGGACCGATCAGAGCCGCTTTGCGTCGATGCAGAAGATCTACTACGTCGACAGGGGCAGGGGGAGGCGTGTCCGCCGCCAGCGCGGGCGCCGGGGTATCACCAGGGACGTCGAAGAAAAATCGCCAATCCCGATCCGACAGCATTGTTTGGACGTATCTGTCGTGGAGGATTTTCTTTCGTTCATGCGGCTTTCCGCATTTATCTTGCTCCAACGAGCGTGAGGCTACCCCACCGGCACGGCAGTGTCTGCAACATATTGCCTGGTCGAAGATTCTCAACCCTGCAACAGGCCCCGACTGTCCAGCTGCCAAGCGGGCCGACGCCGAGGCCTTCCACTGCTGAGCCGTCATCCCCGTAGTACAAACAAGGTCCTGCAGCCCGGCGACTCCAGATGCGGGGTCTTCCACCAAGGCGCGAACCAATTCGTCACGTAGTGCGTCTGAATCTTTGTCAAGTTTCTTGTGACTGGTGTGAGGCACCTCCTTCTCAACCCATTTAGAACCGCACTTGACGTGTGCTTTCATGAAACTTTTGGCTCCTAAATGAGCGGAGACCTGGTTGATGGCCACGCCGGAGCCGCACTCGTCGGGGGAGCAAACGAAGATGCGATATAATGTGTTGAAGTAGAGGCCATACTTTTGCAGTGTGGCGTTGGTCAACAATTTCTCCTGCGATAAAAAATGTCAACACCTGAACGGTTAGTCTTTAAGAATAGTGATAGCGACCTGTGGTTGCGTGACCTGGCTATGAAGGAGAATCAGGGGCGGATGCCACGGCAACATTGGGCAAGTACCTGATATCTTTCTTTGCTACTGCCGGCGATTTTATTCGGGACTTCCGGGTGATACGGACCTGCGCTCGGGTGTCCTGGCTATACAACGGAGAATCAGGGGTGGACGCGATGACAGTATTGGGTAGGCCGGATACCTGATATCCAATTCCCCCAGTTGCTCAGCGAGTGTTTCTGCGTCTCGGCTACGAAGAGGAATTAGAGAGCGGACCTGCGGCATCGTGGGCCATATTACCTGGATCCCTCTTTGGCCACTGCAACCGAGACAGGGGATTCTGCTCGAAATTGGGATTTGGGGGTGTTATCGACCTGCGGTGATGTGTCCTGGCTATACAGAGGAGAATCAGGGGCCGACACTACGCCCACATTGAGCGAACCAAAAACCTGATATTCAATGCCGCTAGTTTCTTAGCCAGTGTTGCCTCGTCTTCGCTGCAAAGAGGAATTAGGCACCGAACATGTGGCATCGGGGGCCATATCACCTCGGTCCCTCCTTGGCCACTACCACCAAGACTGGCGATTCTGCTCCAAATTGGGATCAGCTGATAACGGGATGCACTGGGAGGCGAACCCAAAATATCTGAACCGGCGTCCTCACTCTCATCTTCTTCCTCGTCTTGTTGGGTCTCGCCTACCGGGGGGGGATCCTCGCCAGGATCCTCTTCTTTTTCTATCCTCTTCTCTAAATCGTCTTCAAACTCGGCATCGTCGTGGTCTTCTTCCGAATCCTCCTCCATCTCCTCTTTTCCCGCCATAACAGGTTAGTGCCATGGCCGCATGATGAGGTGCATGTCACTGACCTATAGGCTGCACTTGCCCGCCGGTATTTACGTCTTCTCCAAGGATTTCATGTAATGTTTCGCATATTCGATCATGCATGGCCTTGGTAATTTCCAAGCCATGCCCCCGGCTACATTGAAACGAAATGAGCATAGATGAAGGTACGAGAGACGTTGTCAGTACATTTGGATGCCCTGAACCTCTTCGGACGGATCCTTGACGATGACGATCGCCCGTGTCCCTGGGGAAAGATTTTGCACTGATTTTGTGAATAATGCAAGGAAAAGGGAGAGCCTGAGCGTCTGCGTGAGCAAAAGGAACCGCAAAACGTGAAGATAGCTGACTTCATGACAATGTGTGTCAAAGCCTAAACTTCGAACAACACGCGTTGTGGCACACGTGACCGCTTCGCAACCGGGATACGTAACACGTGTTCGCCGATCCTCGCTCGCATCGCCAAAAGTGCGGAGACCACCCAAGGGCCTCAGAAGCCCTCCAGAAGGGCTATAAGGCGTACAAGGGTCTGCCAGGCTTGAACCAGCCTCCCAAACCCTAGTACGCGACAACTGAACTTGAAATTCCTTGCGAGGGTCACAAGGGCTTGACCGACCTTGCAAGCCCCTTTTGGTCCTCGTAAGGCCTTTCAGGTGCTTCCAGGTCCTCTTCTTCATCCCAGTACAGCCGACACGATATAGAATAAAATCAAGTCAATTCAGAGTGCAGAATACAGTGGGATGTGCTACAGACGAGACAAGATGCGATACATACAGTTCAATACAGCAATTTGGCGGAGCAACCTGTGGGCAAGATTGAGCTTCAAGACGACGCGGGGAAAACAAGGTGGGAGCTCACGTGCTCACGAGGCAGAGTGAGTCGACATATGATTCTGCAAAAGAAGCCAGTTAGTTGTAGTATCCCAGTGCGTAAAGACTTACAATTAACATTGCAAAGCTAAGGAGGCCTGGTAACGTTCCCGTTAGGCTTGGTCTTGGTGAGAGACAAGAAAGTAAAAAAAGAACTGACCGTATACGCAGTGCCGGCGTTCGTTGACGGTAGAGACTTCAATGGGTAGGTCAGCAGCAGCACTATGCGGAAGAGCGCAAACTTACACGATTCAGGAATAACGTGGAGGAATACTGCTGATAGCATTTAGTCAATACGACACAAAGAGCGAAGCCGCGAGACATACCGAGGGTCAACGATAAAAGGCTGATTTCATGAAGTTGGAGAAAGATTGATAGCCCAAACTAGCGCGGGGTAAGAAGGCTAAGTATGTACTATGCGACAAGGAGAAAATATTTACCAATTGGGACTTGATCCATATTATACTCGAAATAAGCGGAAATTATAGCACTTGAAGAACTTAGGTTAAAGAGGTCGGGATGTGAACACGAGCACGTACAGGTAAAGAAGAATAGCGATGGATCTGCACACACTTGGTCATTTAATGTCCAAAGAACGAAAGAAAAAAACTCACTAAGCTGAGTTGGACGACGCCGAGGAACCTCTTCATCCTCGTCGTCGGAGGCATCTGCCGCGGTCTTCTCGCAGTTGCCGACTCCAGACCTCTCTGTCAATGGGAATCTAGAAAGCGTCACGTGGTGAGTAAAAAAGTTGACACACTGCTGCTACCAGGCGAAGGTACCGACGGTCCAGGAGGACGTTGGGTTCCTGAACAGCACGACAACGTCGTTGAAAAGGGACTCGTGATTATATTTCGAGCTCAGCGGAATCCACTCACTTGGCAGCCCGAATACGCGATCATGGACGGGGGTCATCCACCCGCGCGTTCCAACTTGAATGTGGCGGGTCACCTTGGAGTAATTAAAGTCAGAAAAGAAAGTATTGAAGCACACGCGAAGTAAAAACAAACTGCTGAAGAGCCCAACCTCCGGCGCAAGGGGATTGTAAACCGCATCGGGGTAGAAGCATGATGGGTATTCCGCAGCTGTTAGCGCTGGTTTCCCCGTGAGCAATTATGGAGGAGGGCCTTGAGCGCGCTGTGATAGAGTTGCACCGAGTCAATAAGGTGCACGGGGCGCGACGGCGAGGGAGCGTACCGTACGGCCTCAGGCTCTTGCCCGTTATCTTGCTCTTCTTCAGTGATAGGCGCAGGCGGCTCGACGACGAGGCGGAGAGACCATGCAATTACCGGATTGCGAAGGAGGGGGTGGTTGATCCCGCGGTCGGTCTTCGATTCAGACGTCTAAATGGCGGGAGTGATGGGCGCTGGTGGACATTAGATCGTATGCAAATTGCGTACGGCAAAGATAGCGCACTTACCAACGTCTAGTGAGTGGTTTGGGGGATGCCACAACAGCCTTTTAGTTGAAAGAATTAACTGGGCTCTCGCGTGGCAGACGCTGACGTCGCATCGGCATCCGCAGCGCCGCAGCCGGGTGCGACTGCGTGCAAACGGCAGAGAAGTGCCGGATTCGCGACGACACGCGGGAGTGCGGGCACGATGCGGGAGGGCGGGCACGAGGTCGGATAACCACTGGGGTTTTCTTGACAGTCGGAGGGAGCAGCGGGGCAATGTGGGGAACGAGGGCGGATGAGGCGTGGAGAGGGAGGTAGACATGTGTATTCGATGGCTGGTGGCCGTCTTCCTCGATGGTGTGGGCGGGGCGGAGAGCGACCATGGGTGAGAGGCCGGGGAACACTGGGGGAGAGGCCGGGCGGGGGCTGGAACGACGGCGGGCGTGTTAAGGGATATCGGATCGGTCAGTAGAACAGACGGAGTACGCACCTTTTTCTTCTTGCACGCTGCACGCCGACCACTGACCGCATTCCCCGCAGACACAGCGGGTGAGGTGGGCATGGGGGATGAGTGATTGAAGGTGCACAGGCATGGGCCCAGCTCCCACTCGTCCGCATTACGCGCCCCGCTCGTTTTCGTGCCATCGTACAGGTAGAAGAGCTCGGCGCTAGTTTCACTATTAGGATGGCTATATATTGGAAGGGAGAAGGCAGGACTGACGTGTGAGCTGCGCCGACATACGCGCCACGCGCGGCAAGGAGGTTGGGGTCGGGCGCGTCTAAGCGGTATTTGAAGGCGCGCCGCCCGCTCACGTTCTCAATGGAGTAGTCCTCTACGTCCGGGATGTCGGCCTCCCTGCCCAGTGTGCCTTGGTTGCCGACCTGAAGGAGAAAAAAAAACAAGTTAGCGCTGGGTAACTAGGTTCGGAAAAACGATAAGCGCCGAAAGGAGGAACATGCGCGAATCGGAGAGTAGAAGATGGGGGAGACAATGGAACGACGGCAACATAATGTGTCCATAGCGCTCCTTCGCGGTCTCGGGGGGCGCAAGCCTCGCGAACTCGTTATCCGCTCCATTCCATCCCCTTTTCCTCCCCTCCCCACGCGAGGGAAAAAGAGGTAAGGAAACGCCACCCACCTCCGACGTAACCCTCGAACCTCAGCACCAGTCCATTCATCGTGTTCTAGGACGTTGACCTGTGTGCGAGATCAGGGTCAACGAACGGTGGGTGCGTGGAATTTAGGATCTAGATTGTATGTGAGCAGGGAAGGTATCCAGGCGCGGGGGAAAAAAAGAAATGAAAACTCACATCCTCTGCTTGCTCGAGTTGCCCTGCGCCGGCGCGTGACGGCGGCGAATCGGCGATTCCGCGGGCCTGGAAAAAGAAGAAAGAAAAAGGGTGTCAGTAGCTGGTATTGCGGGATTAGAACGTGACATAGAAGGGAGGGGGGAGGGCGGTCGGTGATCGCGAGTGGGGAGAAAACAGGCAAAGAAAATATGCGAACAAGAGTTTCCCGCGCCTATCTGCGCGCTGGGACGCCGACATTTCTTGCAGAACCTCCACACCACACAATGCGGCAAAAAAAAGCTCACCTGATCCTTCAATAACATCAACTCTTCCGACGCGTTCATCCCGCCCTGAGTTGCGCTGCTGGCGAGTCCAGCGCCCGTCCCGGCGATTCGGCCTGAGGGTTGTATTTGACGGGTGGGAGTCTGCCTACGAAAAAAAAAAAAAAAAAAAAGGGGAGGGGGGGATTAGTATTAGTTCGGAGTACACAGAGAGGTAAGTCAGTAAAGAACGCACCATCACTAAGATCCGCATCGCTTGCATTCGGATTCGTCCGTGTACGTCGGGGTACGGATACGGGCCCCGCGGTGGCGCGCGGGAAGGTTCGACTGTGCTATACTAAGAATGCGGGAAATTGAAGTATAAGTGACGCACTCAATTTCGGTCTAAAATAGGTGAGTAAAACGGAGGACGCCGTGGGTGGGCGGGGGCGGGAGGGAAGGAGGGAGGGTGCAGAGAATGAAACAGCATGTCCCGGAGGACACCGTCTCCACCTCTACGGCCTGCACGGGCTGCCGAGGAGGAGACGTTGTTGGGGCAGCGAGAGAGAGACGAAAGTTGCCACGTAAACGAGTGACATAAATAGCATGAAACAAAGTTACGTCACAGTAACACGGCATGCCTCCCGTCCGCACCCTTGGAGATGTCAAATGCCCAGGACCCGCGTCAGGAGTGGCACGCATACTGCGATTAAACACTCAAGAGGAACTCGACGCTGCTCTGTTCACAACTCTTGATGATCGTATCAACTTCCTGGACTTAGCATACACGTCGCTGGTCAGCCCGCACGTCAACTGTGTCAATGGAAAAATTAAAAGTGACGTCTTTGGGGAGCTGTTGGAGCCCACACTAGCCCAAATCTGTACCAGAGGCAATCTCGGGCCGCAGTCCAAGTTTTTAGACATTGGCGGAGGGATTGGAGCCGCGTGTCTATCTTTGGGACTTCGAAGCGGCTGTCACTCTGTCTCCTTGGAGAAGGCCGAGGCCCCTTCAAAGCTCGCGGTTCCACTACACCGAGCCGTATTTCGAAAGTGTAGTCGGGAGGACCGCCGCATCGGTCACCACCAATTTATCAATGCGGATGTTCGAGAGTTGGGGAGCAGCTTCACAGAGGCCATCTCCAGCGCTACCTGCATCCTTTGCAATAATTTGGGCTTTGAACAAGACTGTGAGACACCACCTGCATTCCTTACGTTCTTGATACCTGACTGGTCTTCCCAAGTTAGGCACTGGATCGAGGCGCAACTGCGGACATTCGCCCAACCAGGGACCCACCTTTTCGTCACTCATGCCTTGATGCTAGGCAAAACGCGTCGTGGATCCGGGGACCCAGAGATTTTCCAGGAGCTCACCTTCAACGGTCTCTGCTCGTGGACGCCCCAAAATATTCCTGTGTACCACTACGTCTTCCTGGGGACGCGCTCGGCCGACATCACTGCTGCGTCCCCTCATCCTGCTGCCCTACCAGGAGACGACAACTGGTACCCCGCATATCCTCCCAACGAACTAACCTGCGCAATCGCTGGCCGCTATTTTTACTACGCGGTGCCGTCTAAAATCGGCCCAGAAGTTACGGTTTCCCACTGCCGGGAGTCGTGGAAGGATGGCCAGATGAGAGAGGAAAAATTGCAGACGGGGGAGCAGGGGGCGCACTGGGTTTCGAAGCCCTCCCGCCATCAGAGAGCGAGAATGAGGGCGAAGAAAATTAAAGCCTGCGAAAAGAACCAGAGTCTAAATTCACAAGTAAATTAGTAGCTTATTGTTCGTGACAAAGTTACACTCTCTGCAACGGAGCGCGCTCGCACATCACTATACAATTCTTTCAATCAATCCGGACCAATTCTTGAACCTTCAGACCCCCCTGGACCCATTTATTTTCACTCCATCTCACTCCCGTATTTCCTGGCTATTCTCTTTTCCGACTCCTAATCCCGTAGTATATAAATCTGTGTTATCCGTAGTTATTCCCGACCAACAACACAAACCCCTCGTGTGCCGGAACTAGCCGCCGTCTATTTGGCCGACTCGCTGTACGCCTGCCGACTACCTGGCCGCCGCTCTGGTGAATGGGCATGGTGGATAGGCGTGGGTTAATTCAGTTTGTGCGGGGTCCATTAGTGTTGCTCTGTCGTGTGTTGCCAGCGGCGTCGCGGAACTGGCAGGAAAAGGAGTGAAAAGAAAGTAACATATTCGACAAAGGGAGACGCACCCTGGTCATCATTTATGTCCATTAAACGTCATCCTTGTACAGCCCGCGCAGGACGTCGACCGAGTCGGGAGATATAGCGAGCATTGCATCGAAGGCGTTGATATACATTTGTTGTTCGTCCAGTTGTCTGAGGGCCCGATGTCAGCACGAAAAAGGAAAAGAGAAGGAACAACATACGATTGGGGAACTAAAACTCGGGGTCGCAGTGGCCGTGGATCCCCCGCGTGCGGTAGCGCCGAGACTCATGGTGAAGCTGAGGTCCAAAATAGGTTAACCGCCCGAGGAAAGTAACGGGCCATGGTGAGTAATTTTTCGAACTGATTCTTAGTTTCTCCGGCCCAGGGAAAGGGATGGTGAGTCGCAGAGGTGTGGAAAGCTGTATGCCACTCACATTGGAGCGCGTTTGGCGCGTTTGCCCTTCTGTACAGGGATTTCACCTAGAGATGCAATTGAGATGTCAGAACATTGTCTAGCTTGCGATTGAGGGCAGATGGAGGGACCGGGGTAGCGTCAACGCTGATCATGGGCTTGTCCGCGCGCTCGGGATCTTCGCTGTCGAGCTCGAGAACGAGCCCGGCGACCCGCGCTGCGGCCAGCTCATTGAAACGCCGCTCCTCCTCGGTTTTGGAGGCGACGAAGGAGTTGAGGAGGGCGAGGGTGCTTGTATCGAGCGCTGGCGGGGAGCCAGAGAGGGCAGATGAGGTCGATTGAGGCACAGGAATCCGGACGGACATGAAAGCAAGATTGAAATTTGAAAACGATTGTTATCACCGTCAATATCCGTAGGTAAGTGGCATATACCGAATGGGACCGGAACCCACATGGGGAATATCGGGTGCGAAATCCAAACGATAAAATGTCTGTGGGGAGCAATGGGAATCAAACCAAGCATTCCCCAGGAATTTTACCTGGATGGGGAGCTTCTGAAGGAAGAATCGGTGTTCCGATATGTGGGTGTCTGGCACGACCTCAAGGCCAAAGATATGTATGCGGAGCACCACCGGATCTATCTCGAAAAGGCGGAACGAATGTCGAATGCATGTCTGGCGGTGAATCGAATGGTCGGGGGTCTCTCCGTGTGGGACATACGCACTCTCTATATGGCAAGAGTAGATCCATACCTCATTTCGGCAGCAGATATTTGTCCGGACGTGGTCAAGGTGCGACGCACTGAGCGCGAGGCAATCCAAAACCATTACCTTCGGCGAATGCTCGGCCTCACCGAGCGGAGTGTCATCGCAGTCCTGTTTTCTGAGACAGGCCTGGAGCCAATTTCGTATCGTCGAGTTCTCTTGCTTTTGAAGAACCTACGACACTTGGCCGCACTTGACAAGGAACGCCTGGTGAAAGATGGATTGCTCGACTCCTTGGATTTGGCGCGCCAGTCGAAAATGTCGTGGGTAAACGACGTAGTCCTGGTCCTATCGCAACTGCCGATACCGGTGTACTGGGAAGTGAAGGCAGACTCAGCGATAGCCGTGAAAACGATAGATGACCTGGTGGGAAGGGTAAAGCATTCCATGGAGGGTACAATATACGCCGAGTTGAACGCGTATTCGCGCACACGTGACTTGCTCCCGGATCGGCTGGTGATGGTGGACGGGAAATGGACGCGAAATGTGATGGCCTTTCGGCTGTACTTGCGGGTTCGTAATAATAAACACCGAGTCGCACTAACTCACGCTGTTCTCTCGGGTCACGCGCTAGCGATGGAGCGCATGCGGTGGGCCGAGAGGTACAAATCAGAAGTGCCGCGAAAATGGCGCTTGTGTCGGTTTTGCAAAGATCACTTGGAAGACGCGATCCACGCGTTGTTTGTGTGCAAACATGCTCCCCTTGTCACAATCAGGGCAGCATTCTTCCAACAGCTATTTACCACTCACCCCGAGCTCCGTGGAGTCTATTCAGACCCTGGTTTGTTCTTCAGGGATCTCCTAGTCAAGGAAAAAATCATTGGGCTCCTGGGGAAACTAGCCTACGATATATTCGAGGTCTTCTACAGTGAGCCGATGCTGGAAATCAATCCAGCGCTCTATACCCCCCCCATACGCAGGTGAATCGAGCTCTGGGCGGGCCGATCAACTGTAAACTTTTCTTTTTTTTGTTTTGTTTCTGTTCCTTTGCTTTTTGTAGTTAGTCTCGCATGCGTGCCCAAAGGGACTGTTGAGTCGACCGTCGTCACGATGATTCTGGTTGCCGGGGAGTTTAAACTTGATTCCGAGGGATCGGAACGGGTATCCCACGAGGTTAATAACCGGTAGCCCGCCTGCTTTGGTCCGAGCCAGGCCGGGAATCTGACTGGCGACCTTAGGCTTTCCGCCCCCCTTTCGGTAGTACGTGTGTTCTATGTATCGACACGGAGCGCTTAGCCTACAAAAGTTCCGATGTCGTACGTAGTAGACTGATTGTTCCAATTGTGGGACCACGTCAGTATAATATACCTCCTCCTCCTCCTCCGGGTCACGTCCGATCCGGTTATGCTGACGGAAATGGCCCAGAATTTTGGGGACTTTTGAAGCGCGTTTGCGAGAAACGCACGAATCTGAGGTCAGAAATCGTGGGAACTTTTTTTTCTAGGCAGACGGAAATGGCCATTTTGGCAAAATCCGGATCGGACATATAACCGTGTATGCCACTTACCTATATCCGTGTCAATCGCGATCACGTGGTCTGTCTGAAACGTGCTTGTACTAGACTCAGGAAACTTGTTACAGTTAAATACGTCAACAATTTCCTCCGAGATCGTCGCAGACCAGATTCAGTATATCTGCCAGAGTTTCACTTTCATTGCCAGGAGCTTTGGCTATTGGCTGCCAAACTTCACCGTGCCGCGGAGCAGCGATGGACAAAGAGTGGCAGGAAAGGCGCGTCCATCAAGGTGGCACAGCGAAGAAACATCGTCTGCAATTCTCCCTCCCTTCTATATGCAGCAGGGAAGAACCAAATGCTGGCGTCGATGCCTATGCGAAAGCCGCGCGAGCCGCTCCGGTTCGCCTCGAATCCCTCCGCAACGGCGAGATTTTTTAAGGACCGTACCTTTGGGGCGGGTGCCAATTCCTTTGGCTGGGGTGAGACAACGCCTGGTACATGCAAACGAGACGCACCGTCCATAGATCCGGTACGCCCATGGTCGCAGCAGAAAGTAGTAGTTGCGGATGAACTTTCTGGCGAGTTGCACACCGCCTTGAGCTCGAGTACAGGGGTGGCGAAAAAATGAATCCAACAGCACAAAAATCTTGAGTTTTGTTGTATGCACTCCCAATGGCCGCGAAGAAAAGCAACGAAATCGGAAACAGCAATAAGCCTCCTTGAGATAAGCTACCGCGTTCTTGCCATTCAAGTTCAGCGTCGGTCGACAAAGGAACGAGACGAAGGCAGCCAGGTCAGTGTTGCGGATTAAGGCCTTATTAAGGGTAAAATTTTTCGTTAAGCCCTTAGGGCCCTTAAGTGCCTTAATAAGGGTGCCCCTTAATAAGGCTTAATTTCCTAAATGGGAAAGTCTATCGAAGTTTCCGCAACAAGACACATAGAGTTGAAATGGTCCCAGATTAACATGTGTGCACCCTACCATGGAGTTCTTTCTCATTCCAGACCGAAAGTTTCGCATTTCTCCCTGGGAAAATGACCTTTCCTTGTCAAAGCTATCTTATTGACCCATCTGCAATGAATGTCCCCATCGTTGAAATAAACAGGGAAGATGGAGTTGAAACTGACACCAGGTCCATGTTTTTCTCACTTAGAACGACCCCGTAGCATTTCACAACAACTTTCTGGCCTGCGTGATGGGCCATCATTCTCCCTTAGCATGCCCTTATTATGCCCTTAACATGTTTTCGGCCAGAAATTAAGGGTTAATGTTAAGGCCTTATTAAGGCCTATCCTTAATTAACCCTTAACCCTTAACCGCAACACTGCGAAGGCTTCAGCCAAACAAGACGCCGCCAGGCGGCCAAACAACCACCGAAAGCCTAGTGTTGCCGCGGTCAGGTTCAGAACTGATTGTGAACCTGAACCGGACCTGAACCGGACCCAGGTTCAGGTTCAGTGGCTGTGCGGTTCGCCGAACCGAACCCGGGGTCCAGTTCGGGGTTCGCGAATTTTCAGAATTTGCTGAACCTGTTTGGACCGGTTCGAACCCGTCCGAACTTTGAGTGAAATACTTGAGTTCAACTGGATTTTTACAGGGAAATAAAGTCATTTGAGCTGTAGAGAGGGGTACTTGAGTTTTATTCACTCTAATTTAGGTGCCGATGAGTGGTAGATTGACCCGAGAGGGCAGGTACTGCATATACACACACTGGATATTGCAGGTGAGTGCTGGGAAAAGGTTTGTGAATTAAGCAACAAGTTGACTGACCTTGGCTCATTTTCATTCATCGTCTCTCAAAAAGTCGTCTCCAACTGAACAATCTCATGGTGATTGAAACTGGGTTCCACCCGTCGCCGTGACGGGCACGGCCGTGAAATCCACGGAACCTCAACAGCATGGGCCGTGCTGGGCCGTGGGATGTCTTGCACAACGTTGAACGGGACGGGATGGTCAATGCCACGGCCGTGACGGTTCAACAGTCAGATTGAGGAGGAATAGACCTTGTAATGTGTGTACTTCCTCATTCATTTCCATCTGAAGTAGATGTTTACAATTTTTCCCGCTGAAATGTATAAAGACTTAATCTTTGGCTGTCTAATATCGCAGCAATTAGGTTCCAACGAGGAATATGGGTATGAGAAGTCCTCTGAGTTCTAACTTCAAGGCATTTCTCCTTCTTGAGGTTACCGATGAGGAAATCGTATTGAACTTAAACGTTCAAACTCGGCCATCATTCTTGGAACTTGCCGGCCGAGCTCAACCCTCGTTCAAAGCGAAGGAAGTACAACAATATATGAGTGGAGATTAAGACAGAATAGACACTGGCATGTATGAGAGGTGCATATCAGTCGGTATTTTACACACCAAAAATCCACAGGAACAATACTTTATGTGGCACCTGTCTCACGGCCGTGACGGCCGTGTTTCAACGAGCATCCACGGCTCATACCCGTGCCGCGACTGTGCCGCGATCATGCCATGGAAGATGTGCCAATATGTTCGACGGCACGGGCACGGTACGCGTGGCACAACACCCGTTGAACGTTGAACCGTGGGCACGGCACGGGCGGCAGCCCCAGATTGAGTTCCTGAACCGTTGGGCGGTAGGCCTCAGAACCAATGAACTTGGAAGGGAGCCAAGACAGTTCAGGCGGTGTGATGGGGGCTCACAGGTCAAAATGGGCGTAGCATACAGTTGCGGGGCAAGTAAATATATTTCCTTTTGTTTGGACTGTTCCTCGCCCTTCTGAAGCGTGGGAAGAAAATTCGGTTCGAACCCGTCCAAACCCTTCCTGAACCTGAACCGGACCCCATTGAACCTCGAACCTAGGTCCGGTTCGAGGTTCGGAGGTTTTACTGAACCGGACCCCGGGTTCGGTTCGAGGTTCGGCAAATGTTGGTGTTGAACTGGACCGAACCGGACCGCGGCAACACTACGAAAGCCCAAAAAGGAAGGAGCGCACAGATTATCAAGCCTCTTCTCTTCTTTTCAGAACGAGTGTGTGCTCAGTGGGGCAAGAATAAGATCATGGAGGACATGCGGATGGGTAGAGAAAGTGTATTGTGTTCGGTATACTTACGGGGCATATATATCTAGGGTATTTTACGGCCAGGTCCGTGGCATTACAGATATGACAAAGGAGCTGGAAAAGTCTCAGAAGCTTATGATTGATTGTGATGTTTACTGGCAGTGGAAATCGTACTGTTGATGGGCGAAAGGGTCGGAGCTTCAGGTTGATAGTCGCAGACGGGACTGGAAAACAATGATGAGTACGGGAAATGGCAACGAAGCTGGATAGCATACCGAAAGATGGAAGCTGGGTTAGTCAGCCTGGATCGTCTCTCGGTGGTTGCCAGAGAAAGCCGAATCGAATCACTGAGAACCGAATGCGCCAGGGGCAAGAAGTTGGAGAGACTGTTTGGGTTTCATCGTTCAAGCCTGCTTGATGATTCACGACGAAGGCGGCTTGCGGGAGAGTTGCAGCGTTGAGGCGATTTGCGGGTAGGAGTCGTAGTGCTGAGGCAGTTCGAGGATCTTGCGACCGAAAGGGGAATACAGCAGTCGATGAGAGCTGAAGTATGGGTAGTCAATACGTGTATTACATCAGGCAAAAAAAGAGAGGCGCACGAGGAACGGTAGTCAGAGCCGGAGCTAGCGAAATAGGAGACCAAGACAAGCAAGACGACACAACGAGAACTAGACAAGACAACCAAAACAAAGACCAACGCGGAGAACGCCAAGACAAAACAGAGTGCTGAAGGATCTTGCGGGGAAACAGAGACGATGAGCTAGCGATACATGGCTGCATGGGAAGGTCAGCTGCGGGACAGCGGGGGTTCCACTGGACATACAGATAGACACTGTGGGTGTAGTGTGGTCTTGACGGTACTGATACAGCGTATCAGCGGGAGGGACCCTGGGAAAAGAGGAAGGCGCACCTCGCGTGGAGCAAAATCAAGTGCAGGTAAAAATAGTCGTGGCAGAAGCGCCACGGCGAGGCGGAGAGGGATCGCAAGGTGAAGGACCAGTAAGACAGTGGCGGCGAGCTCGCCGAAGGCGTGGAGTGGGTTTCGCGGCGGAGAAGTTAAGTGAGAGTCAGTCGGGACATCGTATGATGTTGAGGAGTAAACACACTATAAAAGCAGCCGAGTAGAGACAGTGAGAGCGATGTCGCTGGGCGGAACAGAGAAACCGCAATGACAGTCGTGGCGAGGTCGCCATGAGGGAGAATGGGGTAACGTGTCGAGGTCCAAACAGGTATCCGCGGCGTGGGAGAGCCAACGGGGGAACGCAGGGAGGGCGGGGGAAGGGCCGATTCTAGTAGGCACCAGCGAGTGGATCGTCAGATTAGGAGCAGCGTAGAAAGAGGGGACGCCCCACATATTAAGCAGTCTCTCCATTGAAGCAAGCAAGTATCCGCGGTGGAGGACCAGCGGGGGAAACGCAGAGGAGGGCGGAAGGAAGGCCGAGTCAAGCAATAGAATGTTTTGCACTAGCCAGCGCGTCGTCAGAATGAAACCGGCGGAAAAAAGTAAGAGGACGCACCGTAAATTAAGCAATATTCTCTAAATCTGGCATCTTGTACGTCCATACAGACTATCTAATTGTCGGGGCCCAGTCCGCAGGGGAGGGCAGGGGCGGACGATGGACGACGGGATGTACGCGTTCTTCTGAAACAAGCAGCGTATCCCTAGCAAGAGAACGAGTGAGAATGAGGAACGGACTAGACGACATGGACATACAAATTCTAGGATAGGAATGTCCGCGGCTCGATGTCGGCCGGGTTTCGACTGAGGATATGTTAGCCAGCGCAGAGAAGGGTAGAAGGGAGAGCGTACGGAGGAAGAGAGGAAGAGAAGGGGATATATAAAAAAGTCTAGATTGAAAGGTGTCGTGCCATGGTCCACGATAGTAAATCTGGGGAAGGGTCAATGGCGAGCGACGAGACAGGAGATGGGCGACATACGAAGCAAATATATCACGTATCTAGCCTTGTATCGAGCACCGAGCCAGGCCTCAGGCGCACACGATCCATATCGAAGATCTGCAGAAGACAGTGAGACGGTAGTCGAGTAGATGGAGAGGGAAGCATACCATCGCCGTCCGCCATACTTCATAAGGGCGCCGCGCGAGCGAGCCCTCCCGCCCTAAGGAGGCCAGATAGGGGGAGTTCTCCTTCGCACCAGCGGTCGTGCGTTTCACGCCGTCGGGCACCTTCTTGTTCTTTGACTTCGAGCCGCTGATGCTCGCCTTGTTTGTGCGGTCGTACAGAGGCGAGGACGCGACGACGGTGGAGGTGGAGGAGTAACATACGAAGATGGTCGAAACGGTGTGGAAGACGTCGCTCATCACTTTATCGTTATCTTCATTGAGGTGGACGGTAGTGAGATCTCGATAGTGTCAGCGCCGGTCAACTGGAGGCCGAGCCCGCCGAGGCCTTGAACGAGGCTGTGGACCTCTCACGCGTCGTCCCCGGTCGGTTGCATACCAAACTCGTCCAAGCTCTGAACCAGCACCTCTATAGAATACGCCTTGTAAAGGTCGGCGAAGGACGAAGGCAGGACATCCACCGCGGTGAACTTGCGGGGAGAGGCCTGACGGTGGCGGTACTGGCGGAACGACGAGTGGAGGACGTGCACAGGACAAGCGGCGGCAGGCTTGACCCGCTTGGGGCGCCGTCGTCGAACTCGAGGCGGGTCCTTTTGCCGAGGGTGCCGCTGCTGGTGGTGCTGGATGTGGGCATCTTGAAGCTGGAGGTCATGGTACTGAAGAGAGCCGGATAAACAAACATAAAAGTAGAAAAGCCGGCGAAAGACTTGGATGTGTGAGACTGAAATCTATATTTATCTGATCTCTTACTACGAGGGGCTGTGCAGCCAATCTCTTCCACCGACCGCCCAGTCCGCCACGGTAGGTAGGTAGCGGACTGACTGCGTCCGTGGCTAATTACGTCCGTCACTTAACAGGCTCGGTCTTGGAATTCCGCTGCTAATCCATTCGACTGGACTTGATTTCGCGCAGGTGATTTTCTAGATATACCGTCGACGCTGCATTCATCTCAGTCTTGGTCCCAGGGCTACCCATGGCACTCGAGGCCGGCGAGGGGGCTGACGCTTACCACGCCCTACTCTCAGGCTTTCTCTCACCACAGGAACGAGTGTTAGTTGTTACTAATACTGGTGGGGTCCATATACGCGTGTCCGCCTTTTTCGTTCTCCCCCTGGTCTCGACTGAGCTTCTGGCCCCTAGAACGGAACCAACATCCAATTCCAAAAAGTTAACCGCTGAACAGATCGTTGGAATTCGGAAAGCCCTGGCTTCGGACGGTAAACCCCTTGCACCGCGTCCCGAGAAACCGCTAACGAGTTCAGGAACGGCACCTGGCGATGACATCGAAGAGGGTGAGGACACAGATGGAGAAGACGACCAACCAGCGGATCTCCTGGATGAACTCGATTCCACAACTGCCGCTTTCTTTGAGGACTACTGCAGGTTTTTCGGAGAGGGTGAGATTCATTTTATGCGCTAGTTTTGAACAGCATTACCCATCCACCGTCCTGTCAGAGGATACCGCTGATCTTCGGTCGGAGATTCTCGAAACGAATGAGGAGATTCTCGCGACAGCTGAGCTTCAACCAGAAGTTGTGTGCGTACCAAATCTTCATTTGACTTTTATCGTCTTAATGAGCGAGAAAAACGGCAGATCCGAGCCAGCCGTGAATAAAGCTTTCGACCACCCGAAGCAAGTCCCTGTTGCATCTGAGCTCATTACAACGGCTGCACTGCAACGGATTGCAATGAGCTTCAACATCAGAGCGAAGGTGGTCGTTTGTGACCGATGCCACTCTGGGATCCCACTACTGTGGATTCCTCGCCATCTTGGTGCTTGCCCAGGCGCAAGCGAGGGACCAAGTTTTATGACTCAACGGCACGCGGAAGAATTAGGCCTTACAGATGTTATCGCCAACGAGCTAATCTCCTCCCCCAGCGCCGGTGTCGCTGGGGTCGCCGATATTATGAATCTGGTGTGCGCGCCCACGCAGAAAGACTATGCAGGTTGGCGTGCTGCCTCTGACAGAATTTTCCCCCCCGATCCACTGGAAATTCCAGCGCCTCTGGAGGGAATATTGACCACGTGGAGGTGTACGTGGAAAGCCCATATTCTCTCCGCGACAATCACCTGTGACCATTCAAGAGCTACGGATTCGTTTCAGCGTCCTGGTCAGTCGCTGTCCAACAACAAGCTTTTACACCGATGGGCTCAGGTGTCCCGCCGTTTGGACTTCGATGCCCCAACAATAATCCGCAGTGACGACTCCGACTCAAGCTTTTTGGACCGATATATTCGACTATTCACAGCCGACCATCGTGCTTCGCTGGAGGCCGATTTTGTGTCCAACAACTTCCATGCCGTATTTCAGCACTCCAAAGTGCAAGAGTTTCTTCGGGACTTCAAGCTATCTGACATCATCGGAGCGCGCACCCCACTTGACCTCGGACTGACACAAGAACAAGTCGAGTACCTCCAGGCCGCGCACACCGACAGCTTTATGGAAAGTGTCGACGCAGTAGAACTTGCACCTGAGATTCTGCGAGCACAAGTTATGGAAGGCAGCCGGTGCGTAAATGCGAGCTCGGTTACTTCATACAACAACTGACTCGTAGTACAGATATGCTGGTGATCCCCAGACGCTCTTCACTGCGCCGAGAAAAAAAGCGAGCACCCGGTTCTACCTCCGCCGTGAGCGGATGCTTCTGCTGGCGGTGATCAAAGCGTGCCAACACCGACAGCCGTGGCCTCTGACACTGTCAAGTGTATTGGATGACCTGGTGACGAAGCTCCGCGCTGCTTTGAGAAAATCCACGGGAAAGGAAAACCTTAAAAAGCAAGTCGAGAAAGTTCTAGACGTGCTCTACTTTCCCGCCGTCGCAATGAAAGATGTTGGACATCCTTTTCGCAGCCCGGTTGTGGCTTTTCTGGCAACGTTCTGCAAGACAGAGACTGGTGACTGGGCGTCAGTCAAGAATCTTTCGAGCTTCCTGCTTGCTCCGGCGCAATTTGCGATCCGCGCGCGGGGCCTTCAAAGACTCGTCCAGATTCAGGGATCGTCCCCCGACACTGCCCTTCAGTAAGTGCAAATATGTGGCCCTGTAGATCTAAGCATGTTAATCGTCCGATCCACAGAACGCAGATAATTCCTTTTTGCGAGGAGCATCTTGCAGATCATCGCGTGTCGCCGTTTTCGGGAGTTCGATTTTTCATGCGGGAGTGGTCAATTGCGTCGAGGGCTTCCCCCCGGCCTGCGATGCTGTCATGGGCGGACGATAACATCCTCAATGTATGGGAAAAGTCGCTCAATGTAGCAGAGCTTCCCGCCATGACGAAAGAAGCCCTCGCAGGCCTGGAAAATTACTTCCAGGAGTCCGTCCTTTGTGGAATCCCACTCGACTTACTGTGCCCCTCGATCGACTTCCAAAAATTCGCGAGTGGTGGGCACTTGACTAGTGTGGAATCGCAGCGATTCGAAGAGGAGTTGCTGCTACGGGGGAAAATTGGGTTCACCTCTGGCGGTTCTGAGATCACCTGGGATAAACGGGCGGGAAGGGCTTGGAGAATGGTGTTACACCAGGCCACCCTTCGCCTCGCTTCAGCCATGCATACTACCGGAGGGCTCCCGCCGCGAACCACAGACGAAGAGCTGTTCCGCCTCAACGATCTCTTGTTCATCGCGGGGGGCAACACAGTCGGGATTAACTCGACGACGAATAAAATGTTATCTCGCCGAGGCGTCACTCGTTCCGTCACCTTTGTCTTTCCTCCGGTGGTCGCGAAGCTCATGTTCATCTTGGTGCACATCGTACGACGCGTACAACTGCGACTCTTGCTCAGCGATTCACACCTGTCGGACCATGCTGAACTCCGAGAGCTCTACGAGTCATACTTGTTTGTGTCGATGGGGTCCACTATCACCTACAGCGCCCGGAGCGCGGCATTGAAGGCCTGGACAAAGCAGTCCTTCGGACTCGAACTCTCGTTTGGCCGGTATCGGCATGTAGCAACGGCGCTGCAGCGCCATTTCCTTCCGACACTTAGCCAGAACCCATTGGCGGCGGAAATCGCTCCGGAGGTGGACAACAACAGACTTCAAAGGACCCACGCGGCCATGGGAGAAGATGGTTTTATGTGGACTCAGATGATGATTCAACAGGCACGGGATTGGCATATGTTTCTCGGGTTGTCGTAGGGTAGACAATGCCTTGCGCTATCACTTACATTCAAGTATGACTCTGTGTTCATTCCGCTCACTGTGAGTCTGTGACTCAACTTGAATTCTCTGGTGATTGAAAAGAAGTTGTTATTCCAAAGAATTTGAAACTCCAAGATCAGTGTCAATAACTGCCCTCGGGTTAGCATGCCCAAATTATAGGATAAGACTCAGGATAAATTGATCAGCGTGGTCCCTTTCGGAACATGCTGAGACGTAGCCATAGTACATTTAGTATACTACCACTACACTGCAATCCACTTGCCTTCACCGGAGTCACCGCTTTTAAGGTGGGCAAGATCAGGCCCGCGAACCCCAGTCATGAAAAAACCCAGTGAACTGTTACCTCCCGCCACTAAAAACCCTCGGGCCAATTCAGCACTTCTCCGCTGAAGATTTGAAGCACCTGGTGTGCGAATTTTGCCACGCGACAGACCGTTGAACGATTGAAGATGAGTGCCTTCAATGTTGCTGTCGCAGTTGCCGGCGACACGGTCAACACCTCCGGTACGCAGTCACTCACGCTTATCGCAAACCGTGTCCGCTTCCCGATCAGCACATCAGTCTGACGCGCGTCACAGAAGAACATCGCATGTTCCACTGTCTCCACCTTGCCACAACCAAACCTGCACAGTCGCAATGCCCGCGGAACTATCACCGTATGACGCCGTTTCTTGTATCGAAGACGTTCAATTGCCAGAGGATGCTGACTGAGTAGCAGCCTCGTCAAGGCCTTCCGGTGCTTGGCGTTGACCACCAGCTCAAGATAATGGCGGAGAATCGCTGTGATAGATCTCGGTTTGTCCTTCTCCAGCGGCTCCATCCGATCATGGAGCAAATAGAGGCGCGTCGAAGATTTAATATCATCCTGCAGATCTCGCATAGCTGCAATATGAACCGCCTTCGAGAGTGCGTCCACTCCTTCCAGTGTCAGGTTTGGCAGAGGCGGCAGCTCAACCGGGAAGCGTAGCCTGCCAACGTATATTTAAGGTCCATCCAATACCCCTGACAGCCCGCGAGGAACAGTTTGTACGAGTCCTCCAGTCCCACCCGAGCATAGTGAGTACTTTTCAAGGATACCAGATACTTCAAGTAGCGCAACGCAATTGTCAGCCTTCTATATCGGCACAAGCCCCAGTTCAGTGAATAACGGCGCACGCATCGAAAATTGTCCGAGCCCCAGCAGACGCCTCAAGAACGATCTCTGTACCTTTTCCAGCACCTCCAGGGCCTTGTCGTCACTGTCAACCATGACATCCGCCCCGCTAATTAGATGCGGATCGACACATGCCATATACAAGAGGCGCCCCTCTCTCGGAGGCAGATCGCCAACATAAGCCTCAACCCCCAGCACTGAGTAAACCGTGCCGCGTGCCGTCGAAGCCTTCTCAGAATAGTGAGCTGCGAAAATATTCTTTGACGTGGACTGGAAGGTCATCCCCACATAGCTAAATTTGTCCTTGTAGCCAATTGCCGTTCCATTCAGAGTCAAGACCGGAATCTCGGGCGGAATTGGGCCGAAAACCATAACCCATGATTTACCGGCATTTGCCTCGAGCATATTATGTCCACACCAGTCCGCAAAGGTATCAAGATGACGCTGCAATCCCTCGGGCGTGTACGAAACCACCGCCATATCATCGGCATGTTCCAGGTGAGACATGACGACACCTGCCAGTGCAATGTCGTCGGGATCTGGATGCAGCTTGAAGTCCGCAAAAAATAAATTCCAGAATGTAGGTGAAGCCGGATCTCCGATGAGCACCCCAATATCCGAGGTAAAGGCAGTGGACTGTGCACCTCCAATAGTAACCACGTACTCCATTTTGTTGTAGAGCATTCGCATCCAATCAAACAGTTTCCCGGTCACCCCCATGTTATACAGCTTCACCCACAATAAGTCCCGGTTGGTAGAGGGGAATGCATTCGTAATGTCCAAAAAGGCAACCCACAGAGTACGGCCCTCTGCGCGTGCTCGTTCGATCATCGTGCGCAGGACAAAACCATTGTTGTTGGTCCGATAATGCTCTCGAAAGCCATTCTGCGAATCGGGAATAATTCCCCGCTCCTCAGCCCAATCATAAATTCGCTTGTAGTACTATGCCATAGATATCATACGGAGACCCCAAGCCGCATCTAGCCGCATATGGGTGGGCGTCTCAGATGGGAACCGCTAGAACGCGCTTACGCCATCACAGCCACCACGTGCTGTTGTTCAACTTGTTGACCACTATAGTACTTGACCACTACCATGAGCGACCTTTGCGCCAACATCAACGCGCTGCTTTCCCTCCACGCAGCTGTTACGACGCAACTCCAATCGGACCACCACCCCTCCGCTGACGAAGCTGACGCGCTCCTGCGCCTAAAAAATTCGGGCATTCTTGTCCCAAAGAAACGTCCTCGGGCCAAGAAGGGTGAGACGCAGTCCAAGGCGAAAAAGGCCAAGACAGGCACATCCGAGACAGACAAGGTTTGTGTGTGTGCCTCCTACCTACTTCCAAGCTCACTTGTTCCAGGACACCACGTCGCAAAGGTCCGAGCCAGAGCTCGACGAGATTGCCGACCAGCGGATCGACCACATCCTCCCGGAGAAGCTCCCTCCTGCAATAACCCCTCAGGAGCTCATCGAGCTCCTCCTTCGCAAGCATGTTGTGACAACGCTGGGGGCCGAGGACGATTTCCTTAGGGACTTGTTGTGCGGCTTCGCTTCGCCTGAAGAAGGCTGGGTGCGTCTTTTCCTTGTCCCGTTCCTCTGCTCACTTTCCTAGGCCTCATTTCTCACCAATTCCGGTCTCCACTCCGACCAGAAAGTCACCACGGAGACTGTCACCACCGCTGCCGCCGCTAAGGTCCCTGGCCAGGTGATCCCACTCATCGACAGCGAGTCGGTGCGTGCATAGGCCTGCCACATTCCTTAGCTAACTCTTCCAGCAGAATATCTTGTCCCTCATCAAGACCAATTCCGCCACCTCATACGCCAATGAACGCATCCTGCTCTGCGAAATGGTGGTTACACAGCAGGCGTGGATGAAACTCGAGATCCCAGCAAAGACCATACACAACCGCGACCTCTTTGTGGCCCAGAACCCCAAGCTCTTTAACGCGGACCAGACACCCGAAAACAAGCGCGAGATGGCCAACACCACACACAAGGACGTTTTGGACCAGTTTTTGCGCCAAGAGCAGAACCCGCTTGTGCTTGCGCGTAACCGTGTCTCTAACCTTGCCCAAGTCGTGCGTTTACCCGTCTTCTCCCTTGTCTTGCTCTGATTTTTCACAGTTTGGGCTCGCGGCCATCATTCATCCTGCCGCCTCTTTCCATTTGTTTTCCCAGAAGGCGGTTACTCTCACCCGCGTCTGCAAACGCCTGCACCTCGCCCTAATACAGCGTCCCGAACTGCGTCGCGAGATCCAGGCTCGCGCCGACATGAATCTCAATGTCTTGCGCGAGTTCGTGGCTGGTATGGTGGTCGCCGAGCAAAAGGACTCCGTGCGGAAATACTTTACAGACTTGACGACCCGTGTTCCCCTGTACAATTACTGATATTCCTCTGCACCTATAATACCTGTACACATTCCGAGATGCAAGTGGGAAATAAATAAGGCTCATTTGGACTAATCATACAATCACGAGTGTACCCCGCCCAGTGGGATAATTTCGGGTAGTCGTGGTCTTCTTCGGCAGCGCGACGGGCGAAGTGGTGCAACGGGGCCGACCCAGTCATCCTCAAGCACCTCAATCTCCGCAGTATACAGTTTCCGGGGCTTCGCGCGACTGCGTCAATGCGAAAGTCGTGTGCACGCATCCCACTTATAAGACACCGGATTGAATGACGGGTGGAGAACGTCGTACCACATGCGGACGATGGACACGAATGCGGGGATGCGGTGGGTGAATGTTATAGTTCAACGAGATCGACGCCAAAGTTGTGTCGGATGTCCGGTGTAGGAGGTGTGCGGCGAGCGTGCACAGTGAATTCAATGTTGACGGCCTCGAAGACATTGGCGCTTCAACGGGTAGTATTTAGGTTGAAAAGGGTAATTTCGATTTCGTTGCAGTTACCTTGCACCGAGTTAACCTTAAAGCCAGTCACTTCTTCCAGGAAATGTTCATGGCGGGACTACTTACCCAGTGCATCGTGAGTTCCTCTTCCCATTCATTCGATTTCGTGTTGAAAGCTGTATAACAGCATTGCAATCGGACCTTCGCTGCGTCCGCATTGTCTTCCACTTTTATTCCGGTATAACAGCTTGAGTTCTCATTGGGTGACTTCCCGTAAGGTAAATTATTTGTTTGAGGGTGCCAGCGATGAGATCAGTCGTTGAAGATATTCAATCCAATATGTTTCCCGCAAGCAGTGAAGATACTAGAATCGTGTACACACAGCACAAGTAATACCCTAAGAATGCTTTCATGCACCTAGGCCGAAGTCAAGTCACCTTGAACATTGTGCCATGAATCCAGCGTCGTCACAAAAATGGATTTTCGTCGCTGGAACGATCCAGAAGCGTCGGAATCATGTCCTCAAAAGTTATGTGGGTGCTTGACTGCACAAAACGCGAAAATACGCGAGAAAGACACGAGCACGACGCGTACCGTTGGAAGATCGCGAGTGTTGTGCCGGATCTGCCGAGCCATCAAAGTGGTCTAAGAATGATTTATTGGAGGATTAAATCCTGGAGGGGGGGTACCTACCTTCCCTCCAGAACCTTAATCTAGCCGCCTGATGTCGAATAAAAACCGTCCGCTTTGGGGCGACACAAGTGATGGGGTCCTGACAGGTGCCTCGGCATCCTTCCGAAATATCCTAGCGGAATAGATTTACCTTACGGGAAGTCACCCATTGCAGTGTTCGTCTCTTTTGGAATACGTAGCTGTAGATTCACGGTCAGTTACTATTTTCCCGGACTCCGGAGTCCGTACTTATTTATAGTGGATCAAATCAGACGTTGTCTCCAACGCTGAGGTGAGCTTCCCTTTGTCTTTTCCTTTCCGTTCTTGTACTCATGTAGTTACAGATGTTGTCTCCAACGCTGAGTCTTACTTTAATTAGCGTCAACTTACAATATTTCGTTCACCTTTTCTCAGTACCGGGGTTAAATATCAGCATAACAGCATTGTTACATCAACACCAACTCGGCCGCAACATCGAACTCGGCGGGGAGAATACGGGGGCTCAGGGAACTACTTGGGTGGAAATACTTAGGGCTTAGACAAGGCATAAATGAGCGTCGAAAAGATTGGTCAGCGCAGAATCTGACGATGACTAATCAGGTCTGCCAATGCTCGCCCTCCAAGTGCCATGGCAATGATGGATACTCCACACAGGCTCCTTGGCAGATGTGCTAAACTTGAGTTCAAAGAATCAGAGGATTTCGTCCCAACCTCGTGGAGAACGGAGCGAGGTTCTCCGAGAGGCCAAATTTGGCTCATTAACGACGTAGCGAAACACTGCACAACAGTTCAATTTACCGTTTTTTGGCAGTGCTAAGGGCCATTGAATTTATATTAGGCACCAAAGGACTGAGAAACAACCCCAAGTATGTTGTGGGTGGTATGAAGCACTTCTGTGAGCATCTTGAATTCTTCGACTGAAACACTGAAAATGGTTCAAATGATGTGCTCAAATAAATCACACTGTGTGGGCGCGATATTATGGTTTCACCTAGTTCCTTTTGCAGGCCGAGGTTTCTTAAGGAGGATGCTCACCTCCCCAAATCTTGAGCCGATCTGAGGGCTGCAATGTACCGAACGGCCCGGTGTTTCGTTACGTGATGACGTTTCGCTTCACCGTTTGCGACTGTCACTGGTTGAGGGATTCAACTTTTTCAGCACAATTTATGGTGAAAAATGTCGTTTGTTTTTCAGACATTTTTCACCGAAAAAGTAGGTGGAAAATTCAAACATTTTTCACCACTGGGTGACTTCCCTTAACGATTAGACAATGTTCTATTTTTTTTGAGTGGTGCCAACGATGTCGGCATCTAGTTTACCACAAGTAATTTAATCATTCTGCGTTCCCGTAACGCGCAGATTATTTTATTCAATATTATCGTAAACAAACAGCACATGTGACACAAACAACGCGTCCAGCACCACCTGGGTCACCTCTTCCAATGGACATCAACGTGTTTCTTCCTCCGCAGCTTGGAGACATCGAGGACGAAGAAATGGAGGGGGAACAATTGATGGCAGGGACCTCGAGGGCGATGCAGTTTGGAATTTTGAGCTTGAGCAGTAAGGCCTAGTGAGGAGGGAGTTGATTGGATATAGGCCAAAGGGCAGCAGAGGTCCAGACCGGACAGAGTGAGTGCGACGGAGTGAGCGCGACGGAAGGAGTTGATGATGCAGAGTGCACAAATGACACGAGGTGCTTTGATCTGTAACCCAATTCGGCAAAGCGCCGGTGATGCATCCGAATCCGTTTATTCAACGAGAAAGAAAATCTACAACGGGGGTCCTGACCCCCGTTCCAGATTGAACTTATTTAATATCTACAACAGGGCTCAGAAAGGAAATAGTGAGATCTGGGTCCGATGGGGTCCTGACAGCTGCCTCGGCATCTCGGCAAAACGACTCAAAATATTCAAAATAATTGTTTAATCGTTAAGGGAAGTCACCCACTTTTTGCCTTTCTTTTGAATTTTTCACCTCTAGCTTAAAAAATATTGAAAATGATTTGAGTTTTTCACCTACCTTTTCGGTGAAAAATGTCTGAAAAACAAACAACATTTTTCACTGTAAATTGTGCTGAAAAACTTGAATCTCCCAACCAGTGTGTATACACGATTAGAACAACACCGAGATGGTCGACATTTCCCACGGTTGAATTTTCCACTTTCTGCCCACGGCTAATTCATTATCAGAAATAACATCACCTTCGCTCCGCTCGTTACTCGAATAGGGGAGAACATACCACACCTCAAAGAACACTCAAACGACTGCATCCACTCCAAGGACTTCGGTTCAAATCATTCTCCTAAAACACGCATGCTCAAATGAGCGGCACCAGCAGGCGGACCCCTGGCGGCAGCAGCGGCACCGGAAGCCTCCGCTTCTAGGTGGGCAGGAAATGGTTGACTTCGGCTTTAGAGCATTGAATCCGAGTGAAGGAAGATTAAATGCCTGGAGAACGAGGCGCTTCGTGAAGGCGTACCTCGTTGAGACGGCCGACACCCATTTCACTAGGTGGTTTGCATGTTAATAGTATGCGACAAGAGTAGAATAGTGGGTACCAGATTGCCAGAGTCTTGCCGGCGCCTCTACATCAAAAATGGCAGAGATATTCTGAGGGATGCCCTAAACTTCTCATTCTGCTGCTGGTCAATGTGCGCGCGTTCAACTTCAATGTCAGGTAAACTTTATATACTGTAGCAGCGCTATAACCCAAGTACTTCAGGTCCACGCCTTGAAGCCTCGGCACTGAAAGATCTAGTGGTTTAAGCTGAACCCGATTTTCTCGGATTGCTTTGAGGCGAGTTTATTTCTGGGTTCTTGACTCTGAATTAATGCCGAGCTGACCTTGGTCCATTCGTACGTTTGAGAAACATTGAAAGCCGGCCACCGGAGTATAACCCAATTATCGTGTGATGAGGTTCAATTTGAAGCGATTAGGGGACTACAAAATGGCACACATCAGCTGGACCCAGCAGAAACAACGTAACACATATTTATTTTCAATCCCGTTAGACCTCCGGAATGAAACAAAAGGACACTCAAGCAGTTTAGGTAAACTATGGGCTGAGTGACCGGTCAAAATGCATGAAAATGCCTCATAGAAGCATCAGCCTATGTATTAAAGGATTCCAAACTTCAACCGTGAGAGATGTCATGCCGGCTGATCGAGTGGCCCAGCAGATCCACGAACATGAACCCTCGAATGCAAGAAACCAAAATACTTTTATATGTTTAGTCTGAAGCCAGTCGTTCAACTATTGCAATAGCCATATAATGAAGCAGCCCAATGAAGTTCAACTCCAGTTCATCCGCCAGATGCTTAACATTCACTCGCGCTCCGCTATCGTGTCGCGATTCGCTGAGACTGGGATCATTACTCTGCGGGTTTGGTGTTTCCTCCTTGTCTTGTTTGTCACACTGAACTTATTTCCTGGGGAGCACTTTCCTCGCCAAGTCGACTTCAACGGCCTTCCGTGCCATTGGTACTGCGTCCTCCAACAACCTCATTCTTGGTCATGCATCCCTACTGGTCAAATTGACCCCAGTCAAGCCTTGCTTCGGAGAACACCGCCAAGGTTAATGCCTCCCACGTCGCTCGAGGAATTTGCCGATGTATCTCGATTGCACGAAGCTAAAGCCTGGCTAGATAGCAGGGGGGTTCGATACCAATCCGAGTCGCTCCACAATTAATCGATTCGCAATGCATTCTACAACCCTAGGAACCTGTGCCATTCACGGATCCTCCTCAACTGATGCTTTCGCAGCGAAGACAACATCCCATGGTCCTCTTGAAGGATGGCATAATTTCCCTCAGAGATAGCCTTGGATCGACCGGCCTGTCTGTCAGCAATCCCGCTCGAAGGGTCCTCCTCCTCTAACCGACGTCCGATTTTCCGTGTGGGGACGCCTCGGGTCGCAAGGCAGAGAGCCAGATTTTTATACAGCGGTCTTGTCATCGGAATGCCGAAAGTTTCCTGGAACGGAGTTCGAATTGCGTATCGCATTGTGTCGGCGGTCATGGATGCAAACACTAGGTCACGGTGGTCGCGAAGGAAGGTCTCGTGCTTCTTGGGTGGGATTTTCCCCTCAATGAGCATCAGAGACACTGCGGCCGGTCGAACCACGCGGATGAGGGTATGGAAAAGACGCGAGACGTTGGGCGGAAGGAGGTGTATAACGTCGGCCGGCTGGAAGGCGGCCCCCGTCCTTTTCGCCACTCGGTTGGTGATGAAGGAAATGGAGCCGTCGGTTATAAAAACTTGACGGCGTTCAACCGACTGATCTGGACGAACAGTTGTTACCAATTTAAGGGACTGCTCCTGCTGTCCGAAGAGTGGTTCAGGACCTCCAACGATGTGGCTTATAGCATAAAGATTCTTCCACGCCTTGTCGAGGTCCCGCTTCCACTGCAACATCAGCGGAGTTTCCCAGGTCAGACGGTCCCCGACCTGTCGGAGACCCATGTGCTTGCCTGCCAGAAGCGCAAGTATGAATTTGGCGGAATCGGAATTATGTGGGAAGTCAATTGCTGAGCAGATGGGGCTGTAGCCGGGCTCCATCCTGCCATCGTCGGTCACGTCCTCGAATCCGACGCCGATGTCCAATAATCGAATACCGAACAAGACCTTTTCGTCAATGTCATTTTTTGTGGATTTGATGAGTTCCCGCACAAAATTTCCGAAAGCGTCTATGCCGATGCGAACGGCTCCCGAAATGATCACCGTCCTGGAATCGATCCAATTGGCGGCATTGGCGGAGGCGGGAACTTGATTCTGACCCGCTCTCCAGAATGGCCGCAGCCATGCTCGAAGGATAGCAAACGGCGAGTAATTGGCTTCGGATAGATGCGTCTCACAAAAAGCGTGCACCTTCCTAGACCGGGCGTTGTCGAATTAGCGAAGACCGCTTGATGGACCGAACTGAGATAACTCACGATATCCATTGGTTTGAGTGGACCTCACCTTCCTCAATTTGGAACTTGTCGAGCATATCCAGGAGGTTGTCATGTCCGCGTAATCTCATGGCGAACTGCATGGTCGCCAAAAAGCTTCCCATGGACTTCGCGCTTATGAAATTCCCGGTACTGTCAATGCCTTGGCTGTAAAGATACGCCACCAATGGGGATTGCCAAGACATTTCCGTTGATTTGACATTGTGGGGGAAGTACAACGCTGAGAGCGCGTCGTTCAAGCAGGTGCGGAATTTTTCCTCGTCGAGGTCTCCACGGTTCATTTCGTTGCGCAGGTGGGCAAGTTTGGTCTGTTGATTCTCAGAGAACAGCATCAAGGGGGAGCCGTCCGTCGACTGCGTGGGAGCGATGGTCTCTTGTAACACAATGTGAATGAACGCCGCTTCCGCTTTGGAATATTTCGACACGGTGTCATTCAACGGGGCGAAGAACGGCCTGCAAGGAGCGGATCGACGTCTAGCGAGTAAGGGGTCAATACGGGGCCGGGAAATCTTATTCGGGAACGCACTGTGTCGCCTTCATGATCTCAGCACAGAGAAGCAAGTTTCCGCTAGAGCGCAATCTTTCCCCGGCACACAGAAAATTCCTTCGCACCAAAGAGATGAGAATTTGGCTCTCGGCTCTCAACAACTCTTGGGCCACCTTATGTTGAGGCAGCGATTTATAGTCGAATTTGTCAAGTTTTTGAGCGAGTCCTGTGGCCCTGTAGCAATCGGGGACTTCCCGTGCATCTTTTGGCGCTGCGTTGGGCGAGAATTCATTGAGATTGATTCCGGCTTTCGCTAAAAGAAGGGCCTTGGCTTGTGCCAAATCGACCCCCAGAGGTAACTCCGGGTCGAGCTTGGGCCCAGACACATGAAACCATTGGATCTCAGATGCACGCCGGGAGAACGTTTGCACTGGACCTCGTCGTCCCACGTGGAGTATTCCCATTCCCGACTGTTTTCGGTGAGTAGTAAACCCGGTTTCATCGAGAGCCCCCAAATTACAACTTCCACATTGAATTCCCGCGTACGGAGTCAAGCCCTCCACCGGGTGAATTGCACCAGGATCGGGCAACATCACCTTTTTCCAGCACTTTGAATCGGGGAAGCGGGTTTCAATGCTGACGCCCGTCTCGGGCGTTGCCGCCAACTCCTGTCGGATTTGGGAGGCAAGATCTGTAGGGACCTTCTTAACCTTTTCGTGTTGTTTTCCTTTGAGTTTCCCAGGCTCGCTGTATTCCTTCAACATCCACCCGTTGGAGAGATGGGGAGATATGTCGTCCAGAGGGACGAACTGCTGACACCTGTCACAGTAGATAGCGGGATATTTTGGATTGAATTTGAGTTTCCACAGCTTCATTATGGGCGTTGCGATAAATTCAGAACTACAAAACTGGTTTTGGAGTGAATGCGGCAACAATCGCAGAAGACCCACGTTGGTTTCCTGTGAGATGATGATTGAGTTTCATGAAACCAGCGCGAAGAGTGCCAGTACCACATACACAGTCGCGGGTAGATTATCCGACAGTCCATGAGGACCCAACGTGACAGGGGCGTCTGCCGCGGTCGGGTCGTTCAAATTGGCAGGGGCGGCCGGCTCAGCAGAACTGATTTCATCTTCTGGGAGTCAGCGTCTAGTGAAACAATTTGGCGCTTCCTCACCTGAGTCCAGGATGTCTAAAGCGAGTTCGAATTCGGCTTCAATGAGTGCCGCATCGCCCTCAGCTTCATCACCTGCGTGAAGAGTCAGTGGAAGCAGGACGGGGCAAAGAGTCGGCGCCTACTGGCAACGATGGCATGTTCTGTGTTGTCCTCCGCATCGCTACCAGTTTCATCACCTACGTGAAGAGTTAGTGGAAGTACGACGGGGTAAAGAGTCGGCGCCTACTAGCAATGATCGCGTGCTCAATTTTTCCTTTGGTTTCGGCGCTCAGAGGCGGACCGTGCATGTGAATTCTACGGACATGGGGAGCCGATTAACATGTGGTACATCGCAAAAAATAAGGGTCGAACATGGTAGGTCCGGGACCGATCCTGATGAGCATTGCCTGTGTCTCGGGCGAAAGATAATCGACTGAAGACTGCGCGACGTCAAGGAAGTCTTCCGGCGTACTGAGCCAGTTCAGTAAACCGATCGAATTGAGTTCTATAGTCCGCACCACTCCATTATTGTGCTCTTGCGGTGCGAATTCGGTGGAGTCGATGAAGAGATTGAAGAGAGTGTAAAATGATTGTGGTGGCAAGAGGACTCGAAATCTGAATCGGACACACTGATCAACTTCCGTAATGAGTCACGTTACTTTCGACCCGTGTGGAATTCTGACCTGCAAAACGGTGGGTTCGAGCGAGTGGATATCGGGATACTACAAGGATTGACCCAGGAGACATATAGGAACCTATGTAGCTACGTAGAAATGAACTTCATTACGCTTTGGACTTGAACCGGAAGATTTGACAAATCACGATGAATAAGACAGAAATCACAGAACCACTTCTCTTGTCCCAATTTCTTCGCTGGAAAGGGCGTGAGGCGTTGAAATAGGGTACTAGATGCTTGGAATTGATCTTTGAGGTCTTCCTCAGGGCAGTGGTCCTCGTATGCGCGATTCAACCAAATGATGTGCTTTCCGCATTTGGGGGGGGGGGGGGGGGGGGGGCAAGGGACTTGGTTAGTTTCCGCCTCCGATCAGAATCCAGATCGGGAAATAATTCTCGGCAAATCGGCACTGCCACTCTGCCGAAGCATGCCGCCAACTGTTCTTTTATTGTTTTACTCACACCGGCAATCACGAAATTTCGGGCGGCCCAAGCCGCAAATCGAAACTCAAAGTGTTGAGTTAACAATAGTTGGGTGTGAAATCCAAGCTGATTCTCTAAGTTTCGTAAAAGAATTCATGCGCACTGAAAGCCAAAGAAAAATCTTTGTATTCGACTTAACTGAAACGTTAATGGTACTCAAAGTTTCAGTTTACAAAAAAGGCGAGCCAAAATCATGTTGCGAAACTAGAGGTATCAACATACAAAAAGCTGGAGCTGAAACTAATATAAAATTTAGTGTCTCAGGTGTGCTTTCAGCGCTGCTGAAAGCAAAGTCAAAACTTTGCATTTTGAACGAGGTGATAAACCAGATTCAATTTCACCTGGTTCGAAATGCAAAGTTTCGGCTTTGATTTCAGGTGAGGTGAAAGCACACCTGAAATGCTAGAATCCGTATTGGTTTCAGCTACAGTGTTTTGCATGTTGATGCCTATGGTTTTGCAACACAATTTCAGCTTGCACTATTTGTAAACTGAAACTTTGAGTACCATTCAAGTTTCACTGAAGTTGAATACAAAGACTTTTCTTTGGCTTTCAGTGCTCACGAATTCTTTTACAAAACTCAGAGAATCAGCTTAGATTTCAGGCCCAACTATTGTCAATTCAATGCTTTGAATTTCGACTTGCGGCTCGGCTCATCCGAAATTTCGTGATTGCCGGTGTGACTCTAAGACCGTACATCACCACTCTTTTCAGCGGCCACGACAATGATAACATAGGCCAGAAAGACTAACTAACCTGGACCCCTAGCTGTTAACCCCAAGCACAATTCTTTGGCCTTTTCACCAGACTCTGACAAAAAAAACTTGACATGCAACAGAATTTTAGAGAGACAATCCCGGGTTACTTGCATGTGTTATACAATACAACTCACCCCATACAAAAGGATACAATAGGATACAATGCTACTAATTCCCTTGCGCAGGCGCGGTACTCAGAAGAGAAAAAAAGGAAAAAATACGTCGTTGGAGTTCGAACCTGAGTCAATTGAATCCAAGCTCCTGGGATAATCGGAGCGGCATAAAGTCTGAGGCTAGCCATTGATGCCGGCCGCAACATATGACGGCCGATTATCGGACGTCGCCGACGCACGGCCTCAACACGGCCTACTTGGCCAGAGGTTGAAAGGACGGCGGGAATGACAGCGCAGGCGGAACGGGACGGTGAGGACGCTGGTGGATAGGATACTGCGTGCAGTGGCTGACGGGGATGACACCGCTCATTGATTGGACTGATGGCGCCGAGATTTATTGCCAGATTTGGATTCTGATCGGAGGCGGAAAGTCAGGAGTGGGGGGAAGAGAGGTTACGTTACGTAACCTCTAACGAGATCTGGGATAGGGCACACTGATCATCATACGTATTACGTATGATGATCATCATACGTAATACGTATGATGATCGGTGTGCCCTATCCCTACGTATGATGATCAGTGTGCCCTATCCCAGATCTCGAGTCCTCTTGGTACCTGTACCCGCCGCTTCGAACCGCCTCTCCCTATGCAACTGCGGCCTCGGCGACGCCCTCATCCTGCCTGGATATCATTTGCTTGTCATTTACCACGTCTAGACGGTCTAGACTCTGGCGTTCCTGGGTTCGATAACCTCCAGGAAAATTACCGCATTTTTTTTGCCGGCGCTGAGCGCGCTGACGGCCCGGAGTGGGTTTCTCAAAGTTGAAAGGACGACACTGCGGTCCGTGTACATAGTCAAAGTCCGCTCACTCTACATTTCGAGCCCTATTTCCTTTGACTACGGCCGCATATCCCTTTTACATTCCCTCTTACCGTTCACCTTCATCTGTTCCATTGAAGTATTTCACGCGGCCACCTGTCTCGTCATCTCACTGACTGCCATTGTTTCTGCAGAGAACCGAAGTCGGGGAAGTTGTGGGGGTGAATGGTGTTGGGTACGTATACTTCATCTTATTTCTCTGTCTTTTCGCCAGTCGACGCTGCACTTCGTCTGCTGAGGCGGAACGACAGGAGGAGGAGGGCGAGAGCGACGAGCACGCCGTCCCCGGGCCGAGCACGTGTGCGGCATCCGCGCAATCGAGGATCTCGTCTTCTCGCCCGCTTCCTGGTTTAGTACACGGACGACGAGCAGATGCAGGTGGACATTGAGGCGAGGATGGGGCGAGGCTGCAGGGCTCGTCTTCCTCGTCCGGTATGTCGTTGCGCACACCGCGCTTGGGCGGGGCCTCCTCGCTCGCGCCCGCCGTGATCCGCGGCGCGTTCGGGCCACACCAACAAGGTCCTCCCCCACCCACACGCTACGACCTGGTCGTTGTCCTCCTCACCGACAACCTCCGCGTCGACACAGGCGCCCACCGGCGCCAGCACGAGTAAGGCGGGCCGAATACCACCAAAGATTACGCGGTACTTAGAGCGCGCGGGAGGCTCGGACGTCGTGCCCGACGCATTGTGCACCACGAGTTCGTCGTACCTTGCCAGGCGAGCTCGTCGGCGCATCGTGTGTGGGAATCTGTCCGCCGAAGATAACGGTGGAAGGGCGGCGCTGCGGATAGCACCCCAGCGGCACAGCCTGCGTCTGTCCCCCACAGCCGCAGACGCCGATGGGTCCGCCGTTGGTGCTGAAGGGCAAGAGGAATGCTCGCGCGCCGGACGAGGAGATGGACGCCCATGCGAATGTGGATGGAGAGGCCCTCAATGCACAATCTGGTCAGTATTTCGTCTTACGATGCGGTTTCAGATATTGAATCTTGCTCTTTACGTAGCACATTCCCTTGCCGGTGGACCACCAGTGGTACCGCCGCCACCGCCTCATCTACAGCCTTCCCCCTCCCCACTCGCCGCGGGGACCTCGCCCAGCACGGACTTTGCGCCTCTGACCCTCCTGTCGCCGCATCCTGGCGCGGGTGTACCACGGCCAGCGTGATCTTCGTTCGGTCCCGGTATGGACGTGGATGTTCGCCCGCATGACGACGTGCGGATTGTGCACGGGGAGGGCGACGAGAGGCACGCAGGCGAAGATGTGGAGCCAGTATCTCCACATCCCCCACCACGTTCCGTCGAGTCTGTCGTCGATGCTCCGCCTCACGACGTCGCCACACGTCGATGTACACTAGTCAGCCCAAATGATCAGAGTAGTTTTTCTGAGAAAAACAAAGACAAAAAATACCTAGATGTACACTAAAGTTCAAACATATAGCCGTTTAAAAATGCACGACCGCTTGCAGATTTGAACCCATGAGCTCTTTGGATGGAAAAAAATAACATGTGACTGCCTATCAGAAAAGGTGCCGGTATCCATCAACTTCAAGTTTTAACTTCTCATCCTTCTACCAACATCCCCCCTTTTCAGCCATAGTGCTTGAGCGGAGGTTGGCCTTTGCGCCTTCCAAATTCAATGCATCTGAGTTCTCCATGTCTCTCGGGGGCGCCAGTGGCGCGGAGTTCAGGGTTTTAGGTGTTGCGTGTAAACTTTGGGTTCTGGGGGATTTCCAACGCTCTTCAACAGCACACCGTGTGCTCACGCACTGACCATGTGAGTCCTTTTTTATTCTTCTTTCACATCCCGCCCCCTCCCTCGCCAATATTCTGACCGCCCAAATTCTAGTAGGACGTTCAACACCTGGTGGGCCGCGCTCTCACTAGGGCATCTAGATAAGCTCCAGCCAGATATTGGAGATGTACACAACGTGTGTGTCCCGCCTTCTGTGTCACCTTTGTGTCCCTAGCCCTTTTGTGTCCCCCCTATTCTATATCTCATGCCTCTCAACATGTGGATTCCTGGCACCCAGCCGTGGATTTCCTTACCTTACATCCCATGCCCCTCACCATGTGGATCCCGGCATCCAACCATGGATTTCCTTCCTTCTACATACGTACATGCGATTCTACTTACGTTTTATCCACCGATCCAAGAATGGCCCGTTGTCCACAGGCGCTGATTCCGTAAATTCCTTCCTTTTGCCATCTACTTGATTCTAACCAAACTGTAGGCCGTGGTTTTGTCGACGATCTTTCGCATTGTGCTTTGTGCACCACGTGCTACTTACCACGTCTGCGACGCTCCGTCCTTTGCAGTCCGTTTGACATCTGCATTGGTGGCGTTGGCCCAGTTTGCGCAAGGGCGCTTTCGCCTCAGACACGCGCGTTGTGCTTTGTGCGCTGCGAGCTATCCCACGTCTGCGTCGCTATGTCCTTTGCGGCCGGGGACACGTTTATATTCAGCTTGCACACGGGCAAGGCGTGTGTGACTCGCGTCCTTTAAGTTTGTTTTCTTTCTTCGTCTAGAGGTGTGCGCGATCTGACGGTCCGCGCTATCCTCGTTGTGGTGGTTGCCTGGCTGTGTCCTGGTTGCTTTTGTCTTCGCTTTATATTGCGGCTTGGGGCGCATGTCGCTTATCTCTATCGCGGAGTGTCGAGCGGGTTACGTTGGCTGTGCGAAGGGGAGAGTCCGCGAGGCAGTTTTGCTGCACTTGGTTCTTCACTCCTGGGTTGGGATGTTGTACAGATGTTGATGCCTGATGCCACGAATGGGCGGGGTTCAATTGCGCATGGCAGCCCGAGCGTTGGGTCGTGTACATTATCCCTTTGACTGTCACCAGCGGGAAACCATACATCCCCTCCCCTGAACTCAAGGCGGGGCGGCAGCTGGAGCGGGATTGTGTCCTTCTCTTCGATTCACACGAGCATTCTTCCTGTTCAGTGCTTCACCGTTAATAAGTTACGTCGTACGACATACGATATTGCTTTTATTCCTTTTCTTTCCTCCTGTCGTCTTTCTTGCTCACGGGCACTCTCTGGAAGCTTGAAGTACTTGTGCAACTTTTGCGGTACATAAAGCTTGCCCTCGTTTGGGGGTGGGCTGGCGTATCGGCTCGGTCCGCTCAGACCGTTTCGGCCAGCTCAGAATAGACTCGTAACCAGTCTGCGCTACGGCAAAAATATGGGTAGGTTGGTTTGCCGTACGCAGGAAAATAACCTCATCACTTCTTTTGCCGTAGCGCAGACTGGTAACGAGTCTAAGCTCAGAAGTGCGTGCAAAGACTTGAAACACCCCAACTTGCACCCACTCGGGCAAACTCAACGCGTAAATGCAAATGCACGCGTGAACCAAAATAACTGCACAAAGGTGCTGAGTGGGTGGGCGCAGAGAAGATGTAGAAGGAACCCAAAGACCCGTAGTGGACAAGAACGCGTTGTACATGTACAACAATCACGTTCTTGCTGGTTCTCAACAAGGCAGCAAATTACAACTTGAACTATCGTCGATTATTGCTCGTTCTCCCAAGCGGTTCTACTCCCTGCTGGCTCAATTCTTTTTGGCTGTCTGGACACTCGTGTCTACCCCTCTTAATCACCATTTTTTGCGGCGTCAGCTGTTTGAACTTCCTGTGGGCAAAATCATTGACAGACGCCAACGCTATCCGCCGCAGATTCGGCGCAGAACACCTCTTGAAAAAAACCGTGTGAAATGAAAGCCAGTGAGGAATACTCCTGCTGTCGCAAGCGTCAGCCTCTCGATTGATCCGTGGAGGCCAAGCCCGTCAACAAGAGTCTGCAAAACTCATGAAGTGCCAATTTTTTGGACTGTTCGACATGGTAGGACAAGCAGTTAGAGAACCAGAAACGCTATAAATGACCGCCGTTTCCTCAACCCGGAACCCACCTTATCGTGTCCGGATTTCCTTCAGAAGACCTTTGCCGGGAACCCGAGAACGTGTATGAAAACCTCCCATCGCGGTCACATGACGAGACCATGCATATCAAGAACGCGTCGGATTAGGCCATTGCGCACTGCTGCTCGAATTTCATCACTGTACGACGTTACTGAGAAGCGGCGCGAGTCGTCGAGGTTGGAGTTATGAACACTTCCCGCACGAGGTATCAAAGGCCGGAAGAGTGGGCCAGATCGCCATACGCGCGCCGAGGCCAAAAAGAGTGAAGGGGTGAAGGGGTACGAGGGAACTACTGAGGACTTTGATCAAAGAAACATTGAAGATGGGCTATTTCATTCCCCAACCACCAAGTCCCAGTGAGAACATCGAAGTCAATAATTCAAGCACGCCAAATCAGCGTGTAATAAGTACTGCGCCACTCCTCTCCCCCTTCCAAAACACCAACGCCGAAGGAATTGCTGGGTAGTACAAATGAGTCGATGCGAATTTATATTCTGGGGATCAATGTCAGACAGCTTAAGAGCGTGGAACTGGGCGACGTACGATGAAAATAAGTGCGTGCGTGCGTGCGTGCGCTTAGGCGATAACGCAGCTGCCGCTGGAGCCGGTGTCGTCGTTCATGGGCGGGAGGACGATCTCCTCAGTCTTGGATGGGACGGTGATGGTGGTAGCCAAGGCGTCCATTGGAGATGGGTGGGTGGGATATGGGATAGAAGCTTGGGATGTGAGTGGGCGGCGAGCTTGAGAATTTCCTGGAGGCCTTTATACGTTCAGAGTATCCTAGATCGAGAATGAGAACAATACCTACCGACGCTTGGGCCGTTGAGAAATTAACACACAAAAAAGAGCGGTCGAGCAACGATCGGCGTGTGCATATGGCCCCGGTCATCCGAGTCGGGATCAATTAGTGCGGTTGGCCAGACAGAATCTGATAGAATGAAGTTTACCAAACACTTGTTGCGGGACATGGTGAAACGAAGACGACACGGGTATTGGCGCAATCAGAGAGTGGACGCAGAGAGTTCTGTTACTGAGTAGCAGCCACAGTACGAGGTACGAGCAAAAATTGTAGCATCTGTCTACGAGAGACTACGGCTACGGGGGATAACGGCCACCGGTTTTCCTACACCGTAATTAACTCAAAAGACAATAAAAAGATCTTGATGGGTAAGCTGAAAGCAACCGATCGTGGTGTCGCCTGAAAAGAAAGGACCGAGACGGCATGTCAGCGAGCTGCGGCAGCGATTTTTCAGCAGGATTTCAGCTGAACCAGCGGGCAGAGAGCCTGAAGATTCAAGAGGAGCTTTGTCGACTCTTGAAAGCACGGTTTACAAGTCCTTGGAGAACTTGGTGAAACGAACGAGGACACGGGCATTGGAGTATATTCTAAGTGAGAAATATTATCAAAAAAATTAATAGTAGGCATAAAACCCTTATAATCAAGTGAAATTTTATCATTGTTAACAAATTTATACGGAAACAGTCCCTTATTTGTTACTTTAAAATTAAGAGCTAATTTTCTTAAACTATCATGAAGCAATAAATAAGAATCCCTAGAATCAGAGAGTGAGCACAGCTCGCTCAGTAGCAGCCACAGAGGACAACCACCACTTTTTGTTTTCTGGATCGTAACTGACTCGATGACGAAAAGACAATAAAAAGATCTCCTGATGTACAAGCTGAAAGGCATAGATTGTGGGCGTCGCCGAAAACAAAATTCAACCTCCCGCAAGGATATATAGACTTCGTGGGAGCTACAGTACTTGCGGCAAGGGGAACTCGGGATTAAAATATCGGAAGGGGGGAGGGGGGGGGGGGGTCTGGCCGAGGCCGAAAAAAACTTCTCACTATAGGTTATGGGAGGGGAGAAAAGGGCTGGCAGAAGTATTGTACAGCCTTTAGTAGGTCAGAAATTCCGAATTCTGCTTTCTACTTGCTTCAGAATGTACCAAGACAATATTTCCACCCAAGTTCAACTAAAAGGTGCCTTCAAGTGGTCTTGGAATGAGATTCAACAAATTTCTGGAGGTCTGCTTAGGGCCCTAGCAGCATTGCAGATAGGTTTGGAGACCATGGTATGTACCTCAAACATCAAAATCAGGTGGTACTAGGGTCTGAAGCAGATTCAGTGCGCGGCGGGAACTCCGCGGGGAGCGGCCCGCCGCCAGGGGTGGGAAACACCTTCCATATATGGTAGGGGGGGGGGGGGGGGGGGGGAGTCTAGGTCAGGCTGAAAAAAACTTATCGACCCCCCTTCCGACTTTCGAATCCCGAGTTCCCCTTGACTTGCGGTAGCGATCATTCCAGCAAGATTCCAGGTGGACTGCAGGTGAACCAGCTGCAGCCGGCAGAGTCGCCCGAAGATTCAAGAGGAGCCTTGTCTTAGTGCAAATTTCACGAGGAGACTCTTGACGGCACGGCACTTTTGCATGGTAGACGAAGTGAGAATCCGCATGGTGGTGCTGAATCGGACCAAGTCGGACTCGGAGAAGTTCGGCCGAATGCCACATCAACCGACCCTTCGTTTTGCCCATCGCCCAGCTTCTGCCTGTGCTGCAGCTAGACGCTGTGATCCTCCCTTACATGTCCAATTCCGCCGAGCGCCCAATCGATCCCCCGGTCCGGACCATTTCTTTCTTCAAGATCTTCCCAAATCTTGCAAGAATTTTTCTTTGAGGCTGGCCTTGGGCTGGCCACTGGAGCTTAGCCCTCATCGACGGAAATGTGGTTGCACGAATCCATCGTCGGTGGCAAAGGGTCCCCGTGGCCTGGTGTGATTCGTCGGGAGCGCTTGTGCGTTTCGACAGCTAATCGCCGCTCCAATCCTCCTGGCCCAGGATTGTCTTTGGCTTGGCCCTTGTCATCCTTGTCAAGTGCACGTAGGTGCACGTTCACCTACACTTGCATTCAATTGTCGCCTTCACACCGCAAAAAGGGAAATTTCGGCCCGGCTGAATTGGTTCCCGAAACCAGTAGATTAGGCCACAAAGAAAATCTAGCTGAATTTGTGTCCGAAACTGTAGGATTCAGCTCGACGAAAACGTTGCCGAAACCTGTAGTATCAGTAACACTTTCGGGGGCGCCCAAACTGTGGTTGAAACCACCAAATTCACCCGGGCTGGAAATGTTGCCGACATCAGTAGATTCGGCATTGATTTCCGCCCAGAGTAAAGCAAGGCTTTCGGCCCAGCTGAAAGTGCGGCCTGAATCAGTAGTTTCGGCCACGCTTTCAGCCTGGCTGAAAGCACGGGTTTCGGCCCAGCGGAAACCGGAGCTGAAAACAATAGTTTCAGCTGCAGCTTCGGGCGGGCCGAAGTCACGGCCTAAGCTTATTGTTTCAGACAGAGTTTCGGCTTTGGCCGAAAGCGATGTTTTCGATCCGGCTGAAACTAATCTGCAGCTGAGCGGCCGCTCGGCGGCTGCTCAGCGGCATCGGCGATACCGCTCATCGGCAGGTCCTTTTTTATTTTGCTAATTCTTATGCAGAAATATGCTGTACCCTGTCCCTGTTGAGTCGCGACTCGAGAGCAAGGATTGGAACGAGAATTAATATATACTGGGTCTCCAAAAACTCTTTTGAAGACGTGTTCTTTGGTCCTGTTTGGTCTGACGCGCTCACGTGCATGGGGCGGTGCAGCCTTTTGTTCACCCCTTCCTGCCGCCTCTTATTGTTCTTGTTGTCCTACACTCAATTGTTAACATGAGGATTAAGTAACCAGGTTTTCAGTCGAATCAAGGCAAATTTTCCTGACGCGAGGCGGCACTGTTGTCGGCGGTAGGCAGGGGCAGTGTTTCCAAATCAAGGAGTGCTACTCAGGCGTTGTGAGCGGTAAGCACTTGGCAGCAGCAATATACAGTGTCTCGCCAGGACTGATTATTCTCCGCCCGGAGTACTGACTTAGAGTAACCCCTTCAATTTGTGGTGAGTGGCGGCAGGCAGCAACTTCTATATAATATTACTAGCCTGTTGCCCGCGCGTGCTCGCACCAGCTCATCTTCGTAAGCCGTTCACGACTGCCGCTGAACAACAATTCAGGATATCAGTGCAGACCATTTGCTAAGACGTCGATATTACTTACATACACTACAACTGCTTGCATTCGCTCAGCTCAAAGAGCAACGATTGCCAGATTCACTTTAATCGGCAGCAATTGAGTAAACTCTCACACCCTGAACACCAGATGCGCCTTAGCCAAAATCTGCATTTTCGCAGTTAGCGGTAGCACTCCCACCGCAGCTTAATGCGACTAACCTGGGAACTCACTCATGGGCGGCACTTCGCACTACCGCTCATATTCATAAGCAACTCACATCGGGATGGCACTTGGTCCTTGCTGAATCGGTACAACCCTCGCTGAAAAGTATATAAATGTTATGCTGATAAGCAGCCCATGTCTCCTACTCACAAGCCGCCTTGATAATGCATGGTCAGCAATACATGTTATTTACGCCAGCGAAGCCGGACTTCCCTCGGTCTTCTTGGTCGGCGGTATTTTCCCGTGTCAGCTAAATGCGTCATTCAACGGCAAGTGCCTTGGGTGTTGACGCTGTTGAGTTGAGTTGTGGGCCGTTGAGCTGCACGCAGCAGTCGCTTCCGCGTTTAATTCGTGGGCCATTTTCCGAAACGGAGCACAACCGAAATTTCGCGGCACGAAATCCCAGAAGTACAACCGCCCTGCCGCTGAGGTTTTGGATTTTAAAGGTGAAACAATTTCTGGCCGACGGTGGGAACGCTGGGAGATGGGCGGTCATGATCATTCGCAGGACCAAGTTCCGCAATAAAGACAACTCCTCTGAGAGAACAACGGCAGAAGTTAGTCCTGTGGTTTCAATGGGAATATATCTTGGATCTGCGATGATACCGCCTACTAGCAGGTGTGCAAACCCGCAAATATCACGCGATGAATCCTGGGATTCCGTCAGCGGTAGCTCATTTTTAAGCAGATGCACATTTATGGATATTGATGGCCTACACTGTTATCTGGTTTAAACAAGGATGTGATGTCCCCACAAAGGGACCGGAAAAGACTGAAAGGGAAGTAACGTCAGGCGCCTGAAGACATTTTATGAAGCGAAGGTAATGTAAGAGCAAGGAGATGTTGCAGAGGAAATGCAAGAGGGGGAAAGCGGCGCATGAACAACAGCGCTCCCTCGACGACTACGAGACATGGACATGCGGCGGGCAGTCCACCTGGGTGGAAACACCATGAGCTGGTCCGACATCCCTGACTCCCACTCCCGCTCGCGCACAACAGACAGCACAGTATGTCACTACGAAAGTCCCGTGGGACATGCACCGCGCCTACCAAGCGGTCACGCTTCCCGCTTTTTTCAAAACAAACACCGCAGAAGGAGCAGAATATAATTCAGACGTACGAATATGAACACCTGTTACCCCATGTATAGACGAAGACGCAGCAGCAGCGGAATGCGCTGCGGCGGCCCCGGCCCCGGCAGAATGACCGCCAACCCGCTCTTGATCACCCGCCCCGCGTTCGACACTTGCCCCGCCCCCTGCTCCTCCATTATTTTTATGCGATGAGCGGGAAGAAGAATATGCAGGCGAAGTATTGAGCGACGTCCGCATATTCGACCCCTGTGGCAGTTCGCGCTCGCGGTAGGCCGTCCCCGCCGCTGACCCCACGTTCGCGCTTGTAGATGCGAAGGTGGACGCGGCCGCAGAGGGCGGGAGCGGATCCGTGCGATGGATGGGCCCACTGGCGTCGGAGGTGCGGAGGGAGGATCTGGGTGTGGGATGCCTACGACGTGCGTACGGATTAGTGTTTTTTTTTTCTGGAAGAAGATAAGAAGGGTTACGCACCGGCAGCAACAGCATTCCGCAACTCCGCCACCTGCTGCTGGAATGTCCCGTGGGGCCCGACGTGCTACATCTTTTTTGCGGTATCTAGAGAAGACGTTCGTTAGCGTTCAGTCAAAAATTAAGGACCAGGTAGCCCTCACCGATAACACACCGTTCCAGGCTACGGTCCCCATTTCTCTGTGTACTCGCCCTCCTGCAAAGGAATGTGGTGTCAGCCTTCTGCCCTTAATTTCAAACAAAACGAAAAGAACACATGTTTCTCCACCCAAAATGGCGCGCGCAAAGAGGGAGAGAGCGAGGGATGTAAACGAAAGGAAGAAAAAACACACCTCATACCGCCCCGGCTACCCACAAATCCGGTGCTTCTGCGCATTGGTGGCGGGGAGGGGGGCGGTGGGCGTCTGCGACAAAGAAGATAATAATTCGTTAGCACAACTTGGTTTGCGAGGAAAGAAAGGAGGGAGGGGAAGTGGGAGACAGGAACGAGGGGAGGTGAAAGAGAGCAAGATCGTCTCGCTGTCCCCGCCAGAAAAAATCGCTAGAAGAGATCCACGCCGGTTCGCGGGACTTGCCACCGCCACCAGAAATCCTAGAATGAAAAAAGGAACATGCGACTCACCGGCATCCCACCCATCCTGCTCCCGGAGTCCCTTTCCTCCCCGGCGTCTGCGCCACTTGTGGCGTTCCCGTCAATGTCGTGCTGGGGAAGCGGTCCCGCCCCACTCCTCCCCCGGGCCATCTCCTCGTCCTTCCCCACTATGCACGTCCGTCGTCCCCGGTGTGTCCTGTGGATTACGTTCGCGAGGGTGCTGGTTCCCGTCAATGAGGTGCGTCCTCGCATCGCGCGCTTCCCATGCGCCCGGATAAAGTAAGAGATAACGGCGCCGCGGACTGAATCCTTCGTTAACGCCTCATTTGACGAGCAGAGGGGGAGACACACTACTTACGCTGAGGGTCCACTTCGGGGTAATTTGACCATACGTCGGGCGCAAGGAGCACCTTGAGACACGAATGGTTGCTCATGCTTCCATGTAAGCCGATTTCAGTCAGTTTCCATCCAATATGCACCATTAAGCCACCCAAAGGGACCGCCTGCGGTTATACATCCTCCTCCTCCTCCTCCAAATGCCGCGGTTTTCGCCACACAATGTGAAGACGTACCGGGATACAACCGTAGCTCGTTGGTCCGACTCCGCACTCCCCTAGTTTAGATAATCTCCAAAGCAATGTCCATGAACTCGAAGGGCAGTCGTCGGCCGACAGTGGGACACGTTCACCGTACTTTTCACCACTTGTTTTTGTCTTTCTCCGTAAATATTTTTGCGCGGCCATGGAATTAGCACCGACCACAGGGATCTGGAGGTGGCCTTGCAATTTCGTAGAGGTCGCTGACGGCGTCGCGTCGGTGACTACGCTGCGGCAGCAATGTCGCAAATTATGCTTTACTGGGCGACCTGTCCTTGTCGGCTCCCTGTATTTGGCTTGAAGGCTTCGGATTTGATCTCTGGCGACATTGAGAGTGGGAGAAAAAGTCTTGTGGAGTAGAGGGCAGGTAGAACTAGCCGAGTGCTGCTGAGTGCCAGTGACCGCGGAAGGTTCGAAGGAACTGACTCATCTGTGGCAGTGCGGCACTGCCACAGATCACTAGCACAGATGACGCCGCAACAAAGAATTTCTGCGGTACAACCCTTTTTGTGTTCAATGCTGCTGTGTTTTCTTGAATTGTACTCGACGATGGACTCTGGCAGTTCCAACTCTACGAAAAAGGTGTGCGGGAGTTATTCGAGACCCGCGTCACGATCTGCGGTGGCGGTGAGGGCGGCATTTCCGCTTTTGGTCATCTGGTCGTTAGTCCGCCGTTCAACCAGTTCAAGAAGAGTAAAGAAATCAAAGTATGTCGTAGATCAATTACCTCTCAGGAACAGTCTTATTGTAATATCTTTTCGCTCACCCCCATTTTCCGAAGGTAATCTGGCGTGAAGACCATTCAAACAGCAACTCATGGTTATCATTAGCTCACGTACCGCTCACGAGCGGCTCACTTTCCAGTGTCTTCTAGCGAATTCGGCGGAAGTTCGAACCGTTGGGAGCAAAGCAATTGTTGTGCGGGAAATTGATTTTTGTAAGCCGCTCATATCAGAGCCAAAAAAGCCGAGGGGAGTCGGTTCCCGCCTTCGTCTTCATAATTAATATATTCAGCTATGATATTAATGCGATAAAAACGGTGCTATGAAATTTGAGGTGGGTACATATCTTTGGTGGTTTCAGTATCGTAGAATCACGAGTTCCGCGTGGCTTTGGTATTTTGGTATTGTACCCCCTTGCTGCGACAAATAAACTTTTGCTGAGCAGTAGGCAGTTAGTAGCATTTCATACCATTTGGCAATGTGTAACAGGAAACTAGGCCTGCCCACCGCAATCATCACGGTTCAACCTATCAATGTGCAGAAGAACCGGATTGAAGAACACACTGCTTTGGCGAGGATGCCTCTCAGAATATACAAGGCCTTGTACTATCCTTTCCCAAAGTTGAAATAATTAGTACGGTCCAAAGTAAGCACCCGCCGGACCTACTTTTCGCTCAGGACGTTTTCTTCCTCTTGAGCGAGAAAAGGCTTTTTGCCATCCGACTTGAGAACTGTATGTGTAGCCCGAACGCGGTTTCGGCCCTGTTCAATTTTGGGGTCTACAAACGAATACAGATTTAGTCGGTCGTTTTCTCTGATCCGCGGGAAGTGACGGGAGGGAGGAGACGCAACACAACAAGAGTGCTTACTCCTTGGTCGTCTGGTCGCGCACGACCGAGTTAGCTTGGTTTTCAAAAACAGGTCTTGAGGTTTTAGAGTGGAGACCCTGCGCTGAACGATTTCGTGAGTGAGTGTCGAGTACGGTGGGATGCCATTGGGCAAATTTCAGTCAAAAGGGGCTAAAAAGAGGGAGATGGCGTACCGGGGGTTCCCGAATAGAGTCGGAGAGGACGCTCGACACTTGGGCACGAGCGTTGTACCACGAAACGGAAGGAAATACCCACGGGCCACAGCATTCTTCGCCGACTCCAGCGCACACACCCGGAACCTAACGCAACGCATCTAGCGCTACTAGATGAGTAGCGTTGAACCGAACAGGCAGAGGCAGAGATGGTTTGGGGAGCATCGTAGTGGGGGGCGTCCGTAAACCTCCACCTTTTCCACCTTCGTTGATGTCACGACGGCGTCGCGGCGGGGATCATGCGGCGCAGCGGATAATTAATAGGAATGGGAGCGAAAGGATGTCTTGTGTGGCTTTCATTTGGCTTTCATGTCGTTTACAATTTCAAGGCACTTCTAGGCCTGGGTGTCGTCTAGGCTAAAAAACAAGATCCTCGCAGACCCCGAGATGGCTGGGCGGTAGGGCATTCAAACTTGTGGGTGGTGGTTTTGGATCAAAAATAGGTGATGCCGTGAAAACTGATCCGTGGCGGTTTGCACCGCCATCAATATCGACCTTAGGGGCGGTTTCTTTTTCGGCTCACTTTTACTCATGCCATTTAGCAAAAAAAAAAAAAGGATCTGTGTATATTTCAAAGGTAAAAGGAAACTAGGGTGAGCCGCTGCCCACCCGCCCTAGGCGTACTTGCGGCAATTTCGCTTTTGTCTCTGCTTATTGTTTTCACTCAATTGTCTCGGCGGCTTCCGTTACGTCCACCAGATTGCATTGAACTCCAAGCACCATTGAGAAGCCGCTCACAAGCGGTGCAAAACTCGTGGTAATAGATAGATATTACAGGGGGGAAGTAGCTGAATTCTGTGAGTAGCAGCACATAGTTCACATCTGCCGCTCACCATTACCGGCGAAACTTGATAATATCAATGTGATCATGGTGAGCGATGGCCGCCGAGTGTAAAATGTATTTTTAATTACTTCAATGGCCATGGCCCGATTCCTGGGTCCCACCAGCGGCGCCCATTTGCATAAGCAGCTTATCTACTGCCTCCTACCGCTCACAGGAAGAGCACTACATACTAGAATGCGAATTTGCTGCTTGCAAGCGGCTGATTGCTGCTCAAGAAATCCATCGTGCCATACCGCCCACCGGCGCTCAGGGAAGCCAATCATTTTGACCGTAATATTTGTCTTATGTCCCGAGAAAATCGTCAGCGGCAGACGTGAGCAGCTTAGCTGCCGCTTGTGAAATCTTTGGTTGTCGCGTAATTTTGACCATGCCCCGGGCCGGCGGCGGGCCAACAGGGTTTCAAACTTGACACACGCGCAAGTCCCGCGAGGCCGAAATAGATACGCGAGACAATTGGTGAAAGAACAATAAGGACACAAAAAACGCAACCACGCCGTTCGGCACGTGGTCGCGTTCGACTCGGCATCGTCGGCGGTGGTTAGTCGTCATGTCCCCGGGGGCTAGGTATTCCTTTAGCAGCAATGATACCGCCCACAGGCGGCATGTCTAAAATGAGCTCCCAGAGAATCCAATCGCTTTTGGCGTAGAATTTACCTACATACCGCCTACTGATGAGAAACAGAGCCGGGATGAGCAGCACTGCGAGTAATCCGTGACCTTGAATTCGGAAGCAAGAGCAGGCAAATTGTGCGAAGCGCCGCATTTGTCTGCGGGATTTGAACTACCCTGAACTAACGCCGAAACGGGGAATTGAACACGATTTGAACACAATAAGTAAAATACTAAAAGCGGAAATGCCGCGCTCACAGCCACCGTGGATCACGAGGGCGTTGCGATTTTTTTTTTGCGTCTAAGGCTAAACTGGCTGTTACACCACGGTTCCAGTTAGTCCAAGATCAGGCCAGAGCTAGATTCGAACAATAAAAACTTGAAAATGGTCGGCGGCCTGTCGGCGGCTCGGCATCGTCGCCTCGGCCGTGGCAGTGTAGCACTGCCACCGATCAGTTCCTGTTTCTTACCGCCACCTCCCGCAACGTCAGTGCGAGAGGCTCAACTTCAATACTTCAGTCAACGGATCACATTCCCAAGCCCTCGTATATTACAACAGCCAGCATTATCCCTGACGCGACGCCGTCGGTGACCGTCACCAGCATCCCTTCGACCCACTGATTCTTCGGCGAATCTTCGTTTCTCCAATATAACTACGCGAACTTCAGCACACGTTGCATGTCAAGGGGAAAATATATGCAGCGTTGGTCAAAACACACTCACGGGTGAGTCTTTTCATTCTATCGTGGTCGACTTTAAAGCACCGCCTACATTTTAAATGTGGGGCCTGGGGTGTTATTTCATGCCCCAACACAGTCTTTTGCGGGCGGGAACAGCGTGACGGTCTCGCTCTCTTGCCCCTCGCGCCTTTCCTCTCCCCTCTTACTTCCCCCCTTCTTTCTTCCTTTCCAAGACAAGTGATGCTGACCAACTATTACTTTCTTTGTCGCAGATGCCCGCCGACTCCACGCGCAGAACCAACGGATTTACAGACAGTGTGGATCCGGGAGGGTATAAGGTGTATTAGTTCCTGCTCTTTACTCTTCCCACTCTGCTTGCTTTCTCCTCTTCCTTCGTTCTGCTTCGCTTGCTTCTCCGTCGACAGCGGCTAGCTATAAATTCGCTCCTGCCGTTTTCCATGCAGAGATACTTACACGGCCTTTTTGTTTAGTTTAATCAAGGATGGAAGCAAGACGGAAGATCGACAATGAATTTCTTTGCGGGAGGGCAAGTGCATATAGAAATAGGTCGGGGGATGGTGGAGCCAGCCTGCGACGGTGTGTGATCGGTGAAGGCTACTTGTTTTCCTTGGTCCTTATATTCCAGCCGACTTAGATGCTGCCAAAGGACGGAGCAGGACGAGCGCTGCGGAGTAGCAAACGGCGCATTAGCAGAACCCTGCTGCTACCACTGCTGCCGCCGCCGGTGCGTAAGCCTCCCTATTTTCCTCTTCCAAAGAAAAAACACAATGCTGATTTGTGTATCGCAGCCGCACGCACCCCCAGCTCCGTCTTTCGCACTGCCACCGCCGGTGCGTCCGTCCACCGCGCCAACATGGTCCCGCCCTCCGCCGTTGCGTCCACCTCAGCACCTACGCACGGGTCTTATTCGTTCTTTGGCGACGGATGCGTCCGTGGTGTGAGGCAAACACAGCGGTTCAGTCTTTCCTTCTCCCCTCCCACCTCTCCTCGTCCCGTCGTTTGTTTATCGGCCCTCCTCTGTTATCATGTCCACCCGCTTTGTCTTTCCGTTCCTTATACTGATATCTTTCACCTCACAGCACACCCCTCCTTTAAACCCACTTTTACACCAACCTTATCGCTGCGCGCGCGTTAGTCGGGATATCAGAGGCAAGCGGAGCAGTAATCTACGGTGAAGCATTGGATAACATTCACATCTTCTACTTTGCAGCACACCCTTATTTAAGCCCTCGTGCACCACCTGCTTCCTGACCACCTCGTCGCAGAGCACGCGCTCGTCTGGGGAAGATCGAATCAGCCGTCTCTGACCACCGCGGGTTAAGCGGGGAGCGAGACGGGGGCAAAGGCAGTGACACCCAAGTACCGCGAAATGGACTGCAGCTTAGGTATGTTTCTCGTCCATTCTGCGCGTACCGGGAAATTTGTCTCGTAGGGCCCCCGCTGGCGCTATACAGCGGGCAGCTGTTCTCCAAGGGCGTCGACACAGCGTCTCCGTCCCACGCAGGATATGTATCACGCACCGTCGCTGTCGGTGGAGCTGGACGGCATATACCCTCTGTCTCCACGGACCAGGAGTACGGCGTCAAGGTATTCACATACAGTTTCTTCAAGCACCGAATTTGATTTCAAGGGCACCGCTCGGTTTAACTCGAAACATGTGAATGCCTCGAGGACGCGCAAACTCCATCGCCGATGAGCACTCATCAGATAGCAGTTTGCATGAGCGGCTACCTACATTTCTAAGCTTAGACAAGTTTGCATTGGTGAGCATCATATATTTTTCCTCGCCGAGCGCGATTCCACTACAGAGTGTACTTTATCTGCCGTATCTACGACCTGTTCACTCGAGGATCATGCCGTACTGTTAAACAACCGCATCTGGCGCACGGCTCCACGTGCGATTGGGGTAGTTTGGCGAAAACGCGCAGAACGGCATCGTTCGGCGAGTCGTTCTCGCCGAACGGTATGTGAATTCTCGGTGCGGACCGTACACCATGCTGAAAAGTAAGATGTCAGCTGCAGAGGCAGTACAGTAACCGTTGAAGAATTTTGCTACATTGTATTCAAGACTGGCAACAATAGTGAATATTCCTTTTGGGCAGCACATTTTTGTGTGAAGTACCGTCCAAAATCAGCGGTAAGGCTCCTGAGCTACCACTCAAGATACCAGGCCGCTATTGGTGCATATAATGCTTATTACCCACCGCAGATTGAGTTTGAGCGGGTGATCCATAAACAATGTCTTCGGTGGCAGCGACGCGCACATCGGCGGCAAGATAATGAACCAAACTGAGATCTCACCGGCTGTGCAAGACAATTGGACGAGCGTCAATATCCGCCGGCTGATTAACTGAATGCGCGGTCGACAGGCGTTTAATACCATCTAGGTAATGGCAGCACTGAAGTTGCTATCGCCCACCGCCCCAAATGGTTACAACAGCAGCTGCAAGTTCAGCCTACTTCCCTTGGAGGACAATCAGTCCTGGCGGGCAGTGGTATACTGTATGACTGCTTGAAAAAATGCCTCCACCGCTCCTTGAAAGGGTGAGGTGAGTCGGCGGTAGGCAGCCGCACGGCTGCTGTCTACCCTGCCTACGCTGACAAAGTGCCGCTTCCGCGGTCTCAAAAACCGGGCTGCTTACTCAAACCGTGGGACCGCCGCCTATTCCTGAGCTGTTGCTTAAGAATACTGGCCGCGGGTTGCTATTGGTAGGATAGTAGTAAGATTTATGCTTGTTACATACTGTGACCTATGTACCGTAGATTTGAGTTTATCTGCCACAAAGAAAGAAAATCTTCAGCAGCAGCGGCGCGTAAGTATCAGCGGTGACACGGCCATTTATGTAGGTAATAATTGCTGCCTACCGCCCACCCCCGACAAATTGTTAAAGGAATTGCTGCAACTTCTAAGCAACTTCAGCGGCCTCCGTGCAGAGAATATAATGAGTCCTGCCAAGCAGTATATGACTGCTGCCTACCACTCACCCAGTCTGAGTAGTGGCAGTCATGACTTTGAATTTTGAAAACGATGCCCGCCCCTCATCAAATTAAAGCAGTGTTCGCCCAAGGGTCCAAGGCCTTGAGACCCCAAGGCCTTGACTAGGCACCAATTCAGCCGGGCCGAAATTTCAGCCTGGCTCAAAGCAGTGATTTCGGCCCGGCCCAAACCGCAGCTGAAAACAATAGTTTCAGCTATAGTTTAGGGCAGGCTGAAATCACGGCCTAAGATTATTGTTTCGGACGTAGTTTCGGCTAAGGCCGAAACCAGTGGTTTCAGCTTGCCCGAAATTAATCTGCCGCTGAGCGGCCGCCCGGCGGCTGCTCGGCGGCATCGGCGGTGCCGCTCGTCGGCAGGTCCATTTTATTTCATAGATTCCAATGCTCGTCACGTACTGTAACTCTATGCCTGTAAAGTCAAGAGTAAGGCTCTGAAGGCGAATCATACTGGGTCTCCAGAATCTTGAACACGCGTTCTTTGGTCCTGCTTGGTCCGACGCGCTCACGTGCATGTGGCGGTGCACTCTTTTGTTCTCCGTCCTGCTGCCTCTTATTGTTCTGCAGGTAATTATTACATGGGTATTAAGTAACTATATATGCTCCCAGTCAGTCACATTATTTTTTCCTGGCGTGCAGGCGGCACTTGTCAGCGCTAGCGGTAAGCAGCAGCCTGCCGTCTTTGACTTTAATTATTAAAGTCAAAGACGGCAGGCTGCTGCTTACCGCTAGCGCTGACAAGTGCCGCCTGCACGCCAGGAAAAAATAATGTGACTGACTGGGAGCATATATAGTTACTTAATACCCATGTAATAATTACCTGCAGAACAATAAGAGGCAGCAGGACGGAGAACAAAAGAGTGCACCGCCACATGCACGTGAGCGCGTCGGACCAAGCAGGACCAAAGAACGCGTGTTCAAGATTCTGGAGACCCAGTATGATTCGCCTTCAGAGCCTTACTCTTGACTTTACAGGCATAGAGTTACAGTACGTGACGAGCATTGGAATCTATGAAATAAAATGGACCTGCCGACGAGCGGCACCGCCGATGCCGCCGAGCAGCCGCCGGGCGGCCGCTCAGCGGCAGATTAATTTCGGGCAAGCTGAAACCACTGGTTTCGGCCTTAGCCGAAACTACGTCCGAAACAATAATCTTAGGCCGTGATTTCAGCCTGCCCTAAACTATAGCTGAAACTATTGTTTTCAGCTGCGGTTTGGGCCGGGCCGAAATCACTGCTTTGAGCCAGGCTGAAATTTCGGCCCGGCTGAATTGGTTCCTGAAACCATTAAATTAGGCTACAGAAAAGATGCCGCTGAATTTGCGCACGAAACTGTAAGATTCAGCCCGGCGAAAACGTTGCCGAAACTTGTAGAATCAGCAACATTTCCGGCCGCGCTCAAACTGAGGATGAAATCACTGAATTCGGCCCGGCTGGAAGTGTTGCCGAAACTAGCAAATTCGGCACCGGTTTCGACCACGACAAAACCAACGCCTTCAGCCCGGCCGAAGATGGGGCCTGAATCAATAGTTTCGGCCGAGCTTTCACTTTTGGCGGTGTGCTTGCCACCGCTTCCGGCTTCCAAATAAACCCTTTCTCGCATCCGGTGACCTGGCTTCGAATATTGGCACGAAGAACTTGAAAAGGAGAAGCCCCCCATGCCTACCTTGGGTCTCGAGCTCATGAGCTTGAGAATGGTCTATTCCGCGGCGTTGTATCACTCCTGGTTTTTCTTGTCGGCCTGCTTCTTCTCGCATCACCGTTTGTCGATTCTCGCTCGCGTCGAACAGCCCGCTGGTCTTTTCGCACACATGCCCAGCTTTTCGACGCTTCAGTGCTCGGCGCTCGCCTCTTACCGTTACGTACCGTTGTGACGGTCGAAGAGAATTCAAGTACGGAGTGGCCCAGAAAGGCAACCCTACCAACATACCTTTGTCACCTCGCTGAGCGAGTGGAACACAGCCTTCGAGTTGGCGATGGTCCCCAAATCGACCGGCTGTCTCGATATCCTGTGGCGCCTACGGTCAGTTTCTTCTCGCCAGGGGTGTATTTTCGCTCACCCTCTGTCGTCTGCAGCGCCCTGGCCTGCGTACCGCTTGCTAACGCAGCAGCGCTTGTCGTCGCCTCTTCAACGCGATCGCCCCTATATCCCACGTGAAGCCAAACAAACCAAACAGCGGAGCTTAAAATCCATTCTCCCTCTCTCCCTTTCCTCCAACGTGTACTGACCTCCCTCCCTCCTCCTCTAGGTGTTTCTACTGGGCTCCGGCGATTCCGGCAAGTGCACGATCCTCAAACAGATCTGGCTCATACACAAGGTGCTTTCAGCACGCAGGTAAGCATATCTCTCTTTTTTTACGACTATACATACCGCTCCGACTCGTCTTTGCACCACGTGTTTGCGCGCACGCAGCCGTCGCCCATCGTTCCTTTTCACACCCATCTCGGTCGTTGTCCACCTTCGTTCCCCCTTCCTCTCCCTTCGAAATCAACACCCATCTTACATCGCGTACTAATTTTCTACCCCCGTCCTCAGGAAACAGATCATCTCCGACAACCTCACGCGCGGGCTCAAGTACCTCCTCGATGCGCTCCCCGACATGGGGCTTGTCCTGCCTGACGCGTCCACGGACCTCGATGAGGAGGGGTGGGGCCGCAGATTACGCTGAGTGTTTTCGTTTTCGTTTGGGGCTTCGACTTTGGAGAGGGGGCGGGCTTGCTTGCTAGTCCGTCCCTCGCCTGTCCGTCGGTTTGGGCAGGCCGACGAGCGGGCTCGGACGGCGACTTAATGACAGTGCATGTTAATTGTCCACCGCATGCGGAGCGTCTTGCGCCTCCTTGCGCCTTTCTGCATTCTGCCCACCCGCCGACCTTCATCTTCCTCTGCATCGCCGGGATTCTAATTAAAGCAGACTTCCTTCCCTCCCACCGGCATGCTGAAGATCTGAAGATATACGCGACGGGGAGCCGTTTCCGCCGCGGTATTTCGGGGTGTGTGCTTCTCTCTTTACTTCCTTCGGTCTTTTGGGCGGCGTTTTTCTTTCTTTCTTCGCATCACGTCCTCGTCCCCCTCGGCCTTTTTCCGGTGGCCTTTCAGCGATGCGAGTTGTTTGGTGGGCGGAGATGCGCACGGATGAGCCTGCGTGTCGGAGACTTCGTCGTGGGCCAGCGTGGTGCAGATGGCGATGTGCACGGACGCGGACGAAGACGAGGACGGTGGACATTTTGTGGAGCGTCGCTGTGACGCCGTTGGTGGTGGGGAAGATGTCGTGTGCGGCGTTGAGCAGCTCGCCCGGGGGCTGACGAGGGATCAAGCCCGCGCGCACGTGCTGGACATGTCGAACGCGGCGGGCGGGGACCGTGCATCTCCGTCTTATGGAGCAGCGGCCGCCTACTGGTCGCAATGTCGTCCCTCTGGATGCAGGATGTCCACTGCGGGCGAAGGAGGTATGGACGCCGCAGCAGCGGTTAGGGACGGACGCGTGTCCGCCGTCTGTCGCGGTGGGTGCCTGTGGAGACAACTACTGTTGACAGCACGATACTAACCACCCCCCTTCCTTTTCGTACAGGCCCTCTCCCGCCTCTGGGTGAAGAAGTCGCGGAGTCGAGGGGAACACGCGGCGCCTGCCGGAGAAGTGCGTACGGCGTCGTCTCGCTGGATCAGACTGTCGATGCGCTCGCGATTAACTTGACTCCCATTCTGCTCCTCCCTCGTCCTTTCCGAAACACGCTAATCTCTTTTTTCCGCAGGCACACCCGGCGGCACGCGATGCGGCGGCAAAACCACGCCCGTTGCGGTGGAACGTGCGCTTGTACAGTGCGGACCTCGTGCTCGTGGGCATCCCGAAGTCCGCATTTTTTGCAATATATTTATATCTTTCCCCCGGACATTTGTGCGAAGTTCAAGACAGCATTGGGATAGAGAGAGTGCTAAGAAGAAGTAATACTAATCTACTCAGTCGGGAATTTAGTCCCCTTTTTCCCCCAACGTTTGTAAGGAGGGAAGGGAGTGCATTTCGGCGCGGTCCCGTTAAGATCTCTTTTTCTTTGCCAGGCTTGTCTCGATCTGGTGCGGCCGCAGGGCCTCGAAACCCACTGGGTCACCCCATCCTTTGTCAGCCATTTTTCCTCTTTCATATTTCCATTCTTCCACGACGCCCGGCAGTGGACAACCCCTGGATCAGCTAGCGGCACCGCATAATAAAAATACGGGAGAGCGATTTCGCAGGAAAGTTCATTGGGAGGATATGTGGGGGACCAGTGTTCGTCTCGTGGCAGAAGAGTAGGATGAAGGGATGCAGCAGTGATGTTGGCTGAGGGCCTTCCCTGGAAGATGTAGTGGTACACAACAATTTCTTTCGTCCACGAGCAGGGACCTTTGAAAGTGTCCTGCAGGAGGATCCATGGGTCCTGTGAGTGGCGCGTTTGGGTGACCGCCAAAACTTTGGTGACAAACAGGTGGGTGCCCGGTCGGACGAATATCCGGAGTCGATCAATGATCCACTCCGTCACTTGAAAAGACAAGTCAGGTATCAAGAAAGTAACGAATGAAGGTGGTATCTTACATTTCGGTGTAAAGCATACATTGTTCCAGAGGATGCAGGTCGCGCTGGAGATTGCCGCCGTGAAGGTGCTTTCCACATCTGTGATATCCGCGTTTATAAATCGGTGGTGACCGATGGCGTACTCCTTCTGGCTGCACTTTTGGAATATGGCTCGGTGAAGGAGCATCGCGAGCTTCGAAGGGGCCTCGGCCACCTCGAAGGTGACAGAGCGGCAGCCACTTCGAATTCCCAAAGATAGACACGCTTGTCCTATTCCTCCGCCGATGTCCAAAAATGTGGACTCCGGTCCGAGATTGCCCCTGTCTGCGATTTCTTCGAGTGTTTTACCCAGCAGCTCCCCATACACCAGGTCGTTTGATTTTCCATTGACACAGTGGACATCTGGGCTGACAAGGCTGTCGTAGGCCAGCTCCAAGAAACATTCACGGTCATGAGGAGTTGAGAACGGAGCATCGTCTAGTTCCGGTTTAACTCCATCTCGCCGCTGGCGCGCCAGGCTTGACGTGGGCCCTGCGCATCTAGAATCTCCAGTCGTGCGGTGAGGAGCCATGTTGGTAGTGATCGTGCGTGACGTGACTTTGTTCTGCATTATGTGACTCGTTACTCTTCACGCCGCGCGCTCATCCTGGCCCAACACCATCTCCTTCTAATCAGCGGTCCTGGGGGCTGTAGAGGTTGGAGATGGTGTCCTCCGGGACATGATGTTTCTTGCTCTCCCACCTTTGAGCAGTTTTTAGAAGGCAACTGTCAGAGAAGGGTGTGTCAACTGCCGTCCTTCATTCAGTCAACGCCATTCTAACTATAGGTTAGACTACTCCCGCTCAGCGCGGCGCCAACCCAACGTCACATAAGCTACGTAAACCATGGGAGGCCGTTGAGCTGGATGCCTGGTGAGTTTTTTTATTCTCGACCTCGTATGCCCTACCGTCGACGAATACTAACGACCTCTTTCTTCCTACAGCAAACGCCTAGCCACCAACCCCCTTCGCCCTCTGCACCCGCCTCGTCGCCCACTCCAACGCCAGCGGACACTCCCATCCTCTCGCTCTTCGACTCTGTCAACTCAAATAACAATGCGAATCAGTTTGGGGGTACGGGACGATGCTATTCCCGACGATTGAAGATTTGGGCAGTTTTTTGGGGCGTATGAGGTGTGTGTCCTTTTCTTTTTGCTTTTTCTTTGTTCTTTTTCGCCGACGCGGAGCGTTTCTCCAAGGCGCCCATCTTGACTTCGCGGCCCTCGTTCGGGTTACTGACGTACACTTGTTGATTGCGTCGTCGCTCTACCTGCTTCCTTCGTTCTTCGTTCTTCGAGATACTAACCGTCCTGCAGGCAAATCCGCTGGCCCGCCCCGCGGCGCCAAGACAACGCGTCCGCCGAAACGTGCGCTCGTACAGCGCGGACCTCCTTCGGGGTAAGAGTAGCTCGGCGAGCGGGAGCGGGGGCGGAAGTACGAGTTGTGAGTGTCTTCATTTTGTTTTTGGATTCGGCTTTTTCTTGGTGCATACATTCAAGATATTCTCTTTCTGTCGTTCATCGTCCTCTTACCTGCCCGTGGACTCGTCGTCAACATGCCCTGTACTTAGCTTCACCTATTTTCATTTTGTTGCATCTTCGTATATACACCCTGTTTATTGTCTTTCCCCTTTGTACGATCCTCTTCCCCTTGATAACAATACTCACTCGCCCGGTCTTGTCCGTGTACGATCTTCCACATTAATATTGTCCATGTTTCTCCACCTCACCTCTCACATACTTCTTCGCATTCCGCTAATCGTGCTCTTCATTTTCTTCCCCTCCCCATCTTCCCAGCTTACTCATCCTCCCCAACAGGAATACATCCGTGATGCCCACGCCTCCGACCACCTCCTCCTCGTCGCCATCCGCGAGTCCACCTCGCCCGACCCGATCACAAGTTGGCCGCGTCGACGAGGTTACAGGCCCGGTTGGAGTTGGGGGGTTTGAGGCGGGTGGTAAGTGCACGCTTTTTCTTCATTTTTGTCTTCGACGTCGGGGGGGCTCTCGGTGAAGAGGGGGGCGAAATGAGCGTGCGGCGGCGTCAGCTCTTGTGGACGTCAGGCGTGAGTCCTTGTGAGCATCGGGTGTTTTGTTTAGAGCGGGGATGTAGAGGGAGAAGTGGACGACACGGGGAGAGCGGGGAATATTTCGTCCGCCGCGGCATGGAACGCGTCGGCGTCGGCGTCGGCGTGTATGGGTGCTCGAGTGTCGACAATCGTGACGTTTTGAGGTTCCGCACGGGAGAAGAGAGGATGGGGAGGATGCGCATGCAGATGGTGCTGGTGAGGTCGTCTGCGTCGGATTTGCAGAACGAGTGAACGTTAATGCGGTTGGGGGACCGCGCGGACGTCAGCGTTGGCGTGTATGGGGTGCTCGGGTGTTGGCACTCGCAGCGTCTTTCTGGGTGCACACCTGGGGGGTAGATGTGGATGTGGTCTCGGGCTCGGAAGATGACTGACATGCACATTTGTCGCCTCGGGCAGCGTATGCGGTGGGGAGACGTATCGCTAGCCGGCTTGTCGTGCGAGCGGAGATAAGATGAGTGGGACTGCGGCGCGGTACTAGAAATCGTATCTTGGGAAGGCCTTGTTTGGCGGGGTTAGCGTGACGATATGCGGACGACGCACCTGTCTCATCCTCTTGGTGGACCGGTCGGGTGCTTGTACGTGCTGCAGTCGACGCCCGTCGCTTTGTCCTTACTGCACTCGGCACCGACGAGACGTTGGACGATAAGGCACTTTTCTTGCTGTGTGGATTTATTGGGGTAGCGGTTCGTTCACCGTGTCGTCGTTGCTCGCCCATGCCATCGATGGCGATGCACTTCCGGGTGCTCGACCCATCGTCGATGACGCGCGACGAAGCGCGAAGGAGGTACTGGCCGAGGACGAGGTGCAGCTGCGTCAAATGATGAGAAGGTGCTTGGAAACTTGGTCATTACACCTTTTTTCACTTCGTCAAGTCCCTTTCGTACAGCTTGTTCTTCCTTTCCCCGTCCGCTTATTTTGTTTTCCTTTTTTCTTCTTTTGTTGGGACGGAAATGTACGGGAGCACGTCGTATGGCGCCGTACGTCATTTATATCAGAGGGAAACCTCCGAATTTTGTGTATTACTATTCACCGCGGGGAAATGCTTTACGCACGTGAGGGACTCCTGACTAACCGAGCACAGCCCCTACGCGATCATCTCCATACTTACCTCTCGCGTCCTCTCTTCATGTGTACACCTACCGCTACCTGCACTTCCTTTCTCGGTACCTTCATACCTTTCTTTCCTTCGTGTTGACCTGCTGTATAATCTGTGACGCTAATTCGCCTCAGGTCCGACAAACGATTGGCCACCTCCAAAGCCTAGCGCACAATCCTCGCAGGCGGCACAGGCGCACTGCGCTACACCGAATCTTGTCGCAAACGAATGCACCTCGGCCTCGGCGTCCACTCCTCCACCTCTTCCCTTGTCTACTCATCCTTCGGCACCACCCACTCCTCCAATGACGGCTCCCCACCGTCAATTCTTCGGCGCCCTCGATGACGAGTTTGAGCAGCGAGGAGCGGCGCGGGCGTGTTCCGCTCACTCGTGGACCTCAAGCGGGCCAAGTTCGAGAGTCTGTGAGTTGGGTCGAACGCGGGCGATGCTGCCGGTGCGATCGAGACCAAGCTAAATTCGACTTGACGGAGAACGCGCGGGCGGTAGGTGTCCTTTTATTTCCTTGCTTCAAGATACTTGCTGACGCGCCGCAGGAACGCCTCAACGCTGGCTTCACGCAGTCGCCGCGCCACTCTCGGCCACATTACAGTTTTCAGCGCCGCTCACGCTAAATAACAACGTCTCTGCAAACGCGCCGCTCAATGCTGAGCTAACGCGCAAGCTGCGAAAGGCGCACAAGGCGCTGTCCGTGTTTGGGTGGATACGCAGCCCGTGCTGGGGCCGGAGGAGGTCGTGTTTTTGGATGTCTTTTGTGATCTGCTGTGGGGTGGGTGGGCCGGCGGTGGAGCTGGCGAGGAAGTGGGCCTTGGTGCGTCCCGCGCTTAGCGGGAGCACCTTCGTCTTCTTTGAGGAGTTTGTCCCGCGCGAGTACCGTCTCGCGCTCGCGGGTGCCGCACCTCCAGGCACCCTTCGACATCTACCTTTGCTCTTCTCGCCTTCGCCATCACCCGCGATGGGTGGCAAGACATGGAAGCAGGCGCAGACGCTCAACGGCCGTCCCTACGTCCTCGGCGCCACGCGCCACACCCACCGTTACCGGCAGCACGCGCGAGCTCGACTTTGACTCGATGCTCCGCGCGCAGAGCAGCACCAAGATCCTCAACCTCGGCGCCAAACGCGCCGTCAGCATTGGGCCCATGTCGCCCCCGCGATGTCGGCTCCGCCTCGGCGCAGCCACCGTCGCGATGGCGCGCACGCAGAGCAACGACGCGCACGCGTCGAGCGGGGAGAGCGGGGAGACGCCGGGGCGGGACCCGCAGCGGGATCGAGAAAAGGTGCGAAGCGCCAGTCGGGTGCGCGTTTCGTCTGCCGGGCGGGATAATCCCCGGCCCTAGTCCTGGCAGCGGTGGACAGTACGTGCGGGGATAGCGCCGGGGGAGTATGCGGCGATGGAGTTTGAGACGCCTCTTGCGGAGGAGAGCGACGATGAGGGGGCGGGTGCGGAGGAGGCGGCGAGGCAAAGGAGGGGGGAGAGCGCGAGCGATGCGTGGGTGGATATACTTGTGGGGAGCGTATGCCTGGGCAGGATGCGGAGCTGGGGCGGGGGACGCGCAGCCAGAGGGCGCCGTTTGCGCGGGGGGGGGGGGGGAGGGGTGTGGATCCAGATCTGGAGAGCATGGAGGCTGCGAAGGTCTTGGGACGGAACGATGGGGAGCGAGCAGAGTCCGGACCCGGAGGAGATGGACCGAAGGAAGGAGCAGCGGGAACGGGACGAGGAACGTTTGCGGGGCTCGAACATCGTGGAGATTGAGCGCGTGTCCCCCCCCCGCAAGCGAGCAGTCCGAGCGCTGCATCGACGCCGAGAACTACGCGGCTAGTGACGGGTACGGTCCCCCTTGGGACGGCAACACGCGACTACTCCTGGTGGGCAGCCAAGCGCCGGACGCGCCCAACGACAAGAGGCGCGTAATCAGCGTTGCTCGGGTACTTTGACCTCCACCCCGAACGACGACCAGCCTCGACGAACGACTACCATCCTCGCAGTCTCCTCAGCGGGACAGATAGCGATGATGAGCACGATGTCGTCGCCGCCGATCCCCGGAATCTCGCATGTGTCCCTTGCCTACTCCCACCCGCCCTGCCCACATGTCTCCCGTTCCACCCGTCGACGTTCCTCAATTCGACGACGCGGAGGACCAGCCCCCGCTGATCGGGAAACTGGACGATCCAAGGAAGATTCCGACATCCTCAAGCCACCAACCCCAGCGCAAACGGATTCCGCGAACGCAAGGCGCGCGGTGCACCAGCCAAACCCCCTGCCGGTGCATTTCCCCCAGCTGTCATCGCTCCTTCGCGGCTGCCTGTGCGCGTCTCCGCGCGCGACGCCCCAGCCCCATCCCTCTCGCCCAACATGGCCAAGCCGTCGCCGCCGCTGTCCAAAAACACCACCCGCCGCTTTCCCTGACAGCGGGCTCCGCGCGCTGCGTCCACGGCGCGCCGCGGCACAACGTGCTGGAGGAAGAGGAGGAGCCATGAGCCTCGTCCGCTACTCAAAACCGTGCCAGCGCCTTGATCATTAAGCTTTTAAACTCCAACGATGAACGTGTCCGTTCCATATGCTGTCCCGCTGCCGCTGCTATGTAGACCCGCCCTCCATACTCATAACATCGTATACCCGATGGATTCCGGACACTACTCCTTTTACGATTGCACCCCTTTTATTATTCATTCCTACCTTTTCTTTTACTTTCTCTCTCTCTCGATAGTCGAAGGAATAGGGATCCTTCCACTGGGAAACCTATATCAGACATACCTCAAGAGCCCTTCGCTGGCAACCTTTACCCACCTAAGGACTTGCCAACATAAATGGGGGTCATTTTCGACGTCGTCGCTAAGCCCCTATAACTGAATTCGATTTCCGACTCGAAGGCTGCGTTCACCAATACTGTGACCGGGGATTATGACCACGGAATATTGGGTTAAGGGTAAACAGCTTTCCGCCCAAATCTTGTCGCGCAAACACCGAGGACGATTTTCCCTCGAAACGGACGAAGCTGTAGACTTCTATCTTGCAAAAGTGCATGCGGGCGAAGTCGGCTTTGACACCGAATCCGGATCCCGAACTGTACGCCCGGACGAAGAGGCGGCCGCTACAATCCTCGAATCGAAGAAACAGAAAGCGGCCTCTAGACTTCAGTACCAGAGAGATACGGTGGCAGGGTACTGGGCTGGCATAGGGCTGTGTATGATCCAACTGGCTCAGGACAATGTAGCGTACGTCCTGGAGATGAAGAAAATCAGAGGTAAGTCGATGAGAAACCGAATTAGCTTCAATACTGGATTATGCATTCGACTCAGCGATTCCCAAGGAGCTTCGATCAGCAGGGAACCCATCCAGAAGCTCGGCCGGAATATTTGGATATGTCGCCCCACATCAGGCAATGCATCCTCGAAATGTCCTCTTTGTACAACCTACCCGCTTCGAGTATTAAACGCCGTGAGTTGAGGTGCAAGTTACCCAATTACTAAAGGCTCAATGCGACTTTAGGGCTTCTTCGTGTCTTTGATGAGGACACTCAGCATCTTACCCCACCATACCGATGCCCCACCACATCTCAGGTGGATAATGCTGTTAATTATAACAGGCGTAGGGAGCGTATATTCACTGATCCACTCCTCAATATCGGGGTCTTCGCTCAGCATAATCCCGACAAAATCTTCCAGTTCGTCCTAGATTAATCTCTTTATGTATGGAATTTATGCCAATTCACAGTTATTCTCCTCCCAACTACGCTACAAACCCCCCAACTGAATTTGCGACCGGGATTAAGCATGTCTATGGCACCCTGTGTGCACTTTTTTACGGCGGAAGAAATGAGGTTGGATATGATACCACCTGGGCGAACATGAATGAGAACAGAGCCCCGACGACAATTATGATTACGATTGATCATTATAGCCGAATAGTTCCATGTCTGTCCCGCTGTCTCATTCTCGCAATATTCTGATTCGTTTTAGGTTTTGCATATTTGTCCGCCAACATAACGGCCCCGACGTAAGTCGATTTTATCTCAAAAGCGAAAGGGCTTGTTGAACAAATGGCTCAAGATCTATTGGATGGTAAACTTGCTAGCCGATTTTTCTGCTTGTTTAACTGACGTTTTTGACAGGCAGTGTCCAAGTTGCGCAAGGATTAGAAGAGTTCAAAGATGAACTGCTTGCTCAGGCCAGATTCGTCGTGAATTCGCCGGAAGGATGGTACCCTGCGTTCTTCATGATCGACAAGGCGAGGGCATCCAAGGTCGCAATTGAGCATGGTGTGTTCTCGTCGCATAACCTCTTGCTGCTCTAATCATGTTCTCAGTGTTTCCCGGGATTATCATCCGCATATGTCAATTCCACGTCATGCAGGTGCGTCTCCCTCATCTGCACTTGGTTTTCGTATATTCACGCTGAACCCTATATATATAGCCCATTCTCCGCTGGGAACGAAATCATGGCCCAGGGGGTAACCACCTGCCTCGACCCGCCCTCAGCCTTCTTCGCAAACACCAACTCCTTTTCGCTGTCCGCGAACTTCAGCGATGTCGGTTACCTGAGCGGTGGCCAGAATATACTGAAAGGTTCCGTAAGCGCCTGGAGGCCATCGCCGACGGCTCCTCCGCATTATGTGTCGAAAGGCACCTAGGACATATGGTAACACTTTCCAACCCATAATCTCCACAACCACTGCAACCACTGCCGATCACCTGTGGGAATACCTCGAGGCGAACTGGTTTTGTGAGGAGTGGCTTAGTATGTTTTTCTTCCAGCAGTGTGCAAATTATTAAAGCCCTCCTAGTGTATTGGACCGATATGGGGTTACCCGCGGGCGCCAATCGTGATGGAATGCTCTCCACAAATGATTGGACAGAGCGCGCATTCAAGACTTTCAATCAGGTTTTCCTGGGCAATCGCAGCAATAAGTCGTACGTCGCCCCATTATCATTTTTTTTGACAAAGAATCATCCTCTTCCTATTTAGTGCCTATCGCCTGGTCTTGATCCTTACGAATGAATGGTTTCACTATTATCAGGCTTGGCCGCCGCAAAAGGTTAATCAAAAGGCCTTGGATATGGCGGTATCCGCAGATCAGTTATGGAGCAGTACAAACGCTATCCAGCCGTATGTGTTACCTGATGGACGCCGTGCTTGGAGAGTCGCAGCATAAAATTTACGCCTTTGTTGTTTTCAATTCAATGCATTGACACTGTCTTATCACGTTCCCGATGCTGCATAAATCAAATCACCGCGCGCGAGTTGGACCGTGTTTTGGGTTAGCCACCCGTATCGACGGGATTTACGTCGGTGGAGGGTCCTAAATGATCACTAGATACTTGAGTTGGAATGGTTTGACCAAGTATTGAGAGAGAGGCGGCGCCGTGCCAGTCCAGATCAGTCCAGTAGCCCAGACTTGGTAACGACGCCACCGGCGTGTTTGGGGTCGGCCACCCGTATTGACAGGATCTGCGTCGGGGAAGGATTCTATACATTCACTAGATGCTTGAGTTAAAACGACCTGACCCGGTATTGAATGAAAAAAGGCGGCGCCGTGTCAGTCCAAATCAGATCAATGGGCCTGACTTGGCGACGTTGTCGCCGGCGTGTTTTGCGTCGGACACCCGTATCGACAGGATGTGCATGTGGGGAGGTTCGTATACGATCACTGGATACTTGAGTTCAAACATTTTGACCCAGTATTGGATGTGGTATGGTGCCGCCTCCCGAGTCCTAATTGGGAAGTGGGAACGAATTGCGACGGCGCCGGCGTGTTTTGGGTCAGCCATCCGTACCGAAAGGATGTACGCTCTGAGAGGGTCCTACACAATCACTAGATGCTCGATTTGGAGTCGTTTGACTGGGTTTTGGATGCGGAAAGAAGGCGTCATGCAAGTCCATGTTAAAGCAGTTAAGCCCGACTTGACAATGACGGCGCCGGCGTGTTTTACGTCGGCCACCCGTATCGAGGGAATGTACATCTGAGGAGGGTCGTATACGATGGCTGAGTGCTTGAGTTGAAGTGATTTGACCAGATATTGAAGGAGAAAAGGTGGCGCCGTGCAAGTCCAGATCAGATCAGTAGGCTTTGGCTTGGTAACGATGCCGCCGGCGTGTTTTGCGTCAGCCACCCGTATCGACGGGATATGCATCGGGGGAGGCTCGTATATAATCACCAGATGCTCCAGTTCAAACGAATTTGCCCAGTATTGGATAGGATATAGCGCCGCCTCCGAAGTCCGGATTAGGAAGTAGGGACAAATCGACAACAGCGGCCGTGCTCTTAGCGCTCTTGCGGTCAGGCGTCAGTATCCAAGAAATGTGTGTCTGCGCAGACCGTGGACCTCGTTATCAAGAGGATGTTCGTCCGGGGAGAGTGATAGGCAGTCGCTAGATGCTTGAGTCCGAGTGAGTCGACTAGTATTGTCAGACATAGACTTAGGGGGAGAAGGAAATGACGGAAATGATAGAGACTGGAAAATGTCATGAAAGTAGCAGTTAAGCCAGTCTTATGACCGTGGCGGGCCGGTGCCGTCTTCGGCAGGTGATGGAGTTTCTGCTTGGAGGAATTGATCCTTACAGTTCACGCAATATTCGGTTCAATCACGGTAAGATTTACACGATGCCCGTGAGGGCGGGTGGTACAAGCTCGTGAGGTATCTACTAGTTTTCTACTGTATTTATACTGTTTCTCCAGTCCACCTGAATCATTGTGAGTCATATAATAAATGTTCTATGCCATTCCTGAATCTTCTCCGATAATCCTACTGACTTTGGTTGAGTCGCGATGAGTCGGCAACATTCCCGAGATGCCCGAGGCTCGGTGATGTGCTCGAGTGCACATATCCCAATAGCAGGTTCTGTGATCATTACGATTCCCTGATTATGAAGGAATCGTTCTTTACAATCGAGGAGGGATCAGAACTGTGAAACGTGACCTCTTTTTTTCCTTATATGGGCCTTTTTCCTGCGCCTCAGTTCCATATGGTAGTCATTAAATCCGTAAGGAATGCTGTATCTCCAAAATGCATTTTTCTCGTGATTTCCCACTCTTGTATCATGATTTTCGGCATCCTCCTATCTTGACCATCATGTCCGCTATGTAGCTCGTTGATGCTCCCCACCAGAAAAATGCCCTCTGTTCAGATTGGAAGAGGCAGTCTCGGGTAAGCTCAAATTCTGCTCAAAGTGCCACAAAGGTAAGCAAATCATTTACCGCCAGATCAGCTCTGCCGCGCTATCTGCTAATTCAGGGAACATGAATTCACATAATCATCTAGTTTCTGTTCAACCGCAGTGGTTCAACGGAGACTATGAACACATCTCGGCTGGCTGGAGCGGACAGTATCTGATCACAGTTTTATTATATACCTCTGTGCCGTCGTCTTGCCGTAACGGCGCCATAACGCGCCGGGCACCCGTTCGACGGCTGCCGTCGAGCCGTCACAACGGCCCGGCCCCTGCGGTCGGGCGAGCGCCGAGCCGGTCAAAGTTTCTGAAAAAAAAAGGACGCAATGGAATAAAGGGGCAACGTCACGATGTCATGTGGAACCAAGGAGGGACGGCTTTACGGTAATTTAGGGGTGCCGCCGGCGGTCCATCAGAGGTCCGCCCGCGGCACCGTGCTTTCCTTTACCTGCAAATAGAGCATTAGTTTATTTTTTGCCTGCACTCTATATATGTATTTTGAATTCCCTTACCTGCAAGTTTTGCAGGTAACATGTCTACTTCCCAACAGTCTAGTTATACCATATACGTGGTTCGTCCGAATACCTGCAAGAAGGGTTTGCAGCTAGGTCAAACTTGAAGTTGAACCTCGACATACAGGGTGTATTACCTGCAAGCAATTTTTGCAGGTAGGTTGAACCTCAAATTCAACATTAACATCCAGGGCGGCTTACCTGCAAGCACTTCTTGCAGGTAAGTAAGTTGATCACTCAATTCCACATTGATTTCGGGGCAGGGTATGATACGAGTCGGCTTACCTCTTACCTGCAAGAATGGTTTGCAAGTAAATTGAACCTCAAGTTCCATGTTAACATCCAGGGCAGCTTACCTGCAAGCGCCCCTTGGAGGCAAGCAACTTGAAGTTGGTCAGTCAATTCATGGTTCATTTTGTGGCGGGTAAATATACGGGTTGACTTACCTGCAAGAACCGGCCGCAGGGAACTTGAACCTCATGTTCAATGTTAACATCCAGGGTGGGCTACCTGCAACTGCCTCTTGCAGGGTGGGTTACCTGCAACCGCCTCTTGCCGGTAGGTAGGACATCAAGTTGAACCTCTGCATACAAGGTTGGTTAGCTGCAAGAGATGCTTGCAGGTAGGCATGGTGAATGGTCAATTCCACATTGATTTTGGGCCAGGGTATGATATGGTTGGTTTACCTTCCAGGGAAATTTAACCTCAAGTTCCATGTTAACATCCAGGGCGGCTTACCTGCAAGCACCCCTTGCAGGTAAGTAAGACGTCAAGTTGAACCTCTGCATACAGGGTTGGTTACCTGCAAGAGATACTTGCAGGTGAGCTCGGTGAACGGTCAATTTTGATCTCGGGGCAGTTCTTGCAGGTACGTTGAACCACAAATTTGAAACTGAGATACCCATCAGCTTACCTGCAAGCAATTCTTGCACGTATGTTAACCACCGAGAAAAAATGCTCAAGCGAGCTGCCAAACAATTTTATTACGGAGCATGCTCAAACATCAAATGGTCAGCTCGATTTATGATCTAGATAACTTCGTAAGCCCCCAAGTTTTCACATGAAGATGATATTGATGATGTGATTGATCTGGCCGGCAATGCATCCCAAAACGGATCCAAATCCATTTGTTTCTTCTACTCCTCCCAGAACAATACTTTGTTTTGACAGAAGGCCTTCACTTGACTTGCTAAACCTTATTGGACTACAACTGAAGGAATTCATTGCATACACAATGCCAAGCTTGTGATTTTACTTTGTTCCTCATCAAGAGTGTCTGTTGTTCCCTTGGTCAATGAGTTTTAAGATTAGGGCATGATCGTTGGAACTTTGTCCCACTTCCACTTTCAAAATATCTTATGTATATACTCTAGTTCATGCAATTCTCCTTGTTCCTCATCAATAAGGTTGCACAATATCCTGAGCCTCTGTGCATATATTATATGGCAGGCTTATCTGAACCTCTCCAGATCAAAATCTCTTAGACCTTCCAAACCTGTATTCCAGGCCATAAAACTTTCCCTGTTCCTCATCAAAAGAGGTTGTACAACACCCTTGCTCTGTGTTTAAACCATATGGCAGAGTTATCTGAGCCTCCTGAGAGCAGCACAAATGAGATACCCTAAGTCATTAGCTTAGGCTACACATTTTTTCTTTTTGTTCCTCATCATAAATCAGGATTGTTCTACTCGGCCATGAGGCAGAGCATTGCACATAGGTTACTGAACCTTACCAGAGTACATCCATTTTTTGTGAATGTCTAGCTATGCTGTATAGTGTAGAAATTTATCATGTCTATGAAGAACCATTAGTATTGTGTTGGGCCAATTTGAACATAGGTTGTAGGCCCTCCATGGACAGCATTTTGATTGTTCGTCATCAAGGAAAAAATAGTAATCTTTGGTCAGTTCAGCAGGCAAAGAGAGCAATAGTACCTAAACACACCTGGGACAAAAATATTGAGACAGCAACTTCACATGCACGACACGTTATACAATTTCATCTGTTCCTCATCAATCCATGTATTGTTTGAGTGTGATGGGGCTTGCTAGGTAGTTTTTATATTCAGGACAACAGAATTTCAACCTTTTCAGAATTTTCAATCATTGTGTATGCTAGTCATTTACTTCTTACCCTGGTGGTTTTCAGATTTTGCGTCCGAAGATGCGCGAGTCACGTGTTATTCACGTGCTTCGTGTATTTAAGTGTGGGAATCTTCGGCTCTGAATTCTTTGACCTGAACCACTTCGTCTGCACACGGGTTGGTTTCCTTGCACAGTTTTCTTCTTGACCCCTTTCAATGTCTGCTACTGGCTTAGCAGAAGCTCTCGTCATTGGCAATTGGCCACTTCAACAACAGTCGTGGTTCTTTTTTTGAGCTTTTGACTTTTTTGCCTGTCGCATCCCGGGATTCATGCATGATGTCCTGCTCATGCCCTCACCGTGCCCTAGAGTCTGGCTGAGGTTTCCTGGAGAACTCGAAGAAAAAAACTTTTGAGTTATGCCGTGAACTTTTGATCCCGTCCGGCTGGACCGGAAAGGCCTCAACGCGACCACGTGCTAATCTGCAATATGTTGTCAATGTTGGTGCTACCTAGTAGTACCGGCAAGTGCTTGCAGGTATGCTCTCCCTTATTTCTGCTACGTGCCAGTCAAACATGCAGGTAAGGTTGTGGGCTATTAAACATTATTTTGCCCATTATTTTACCTGCAAATGTTTCCTGCAGATAATAGTATGACTGCCTAATTATCCTTCTGCCGTTTGGTTGACCAGCAATGGTCTCTTGCAGGTAAGCTGTATGGTATAACAATTTTGGATTTGCAGGTCAACCTACCTGCAAGAACCGGTTGCAGGTAAGCCATCTGGTATGTCAATTTTGAATTTGCAGGTCCAAACCTCAGGCTACCTGCAAGAACCAGATGCAGGCTGTGTGGCATATCAATTTCGAATTTACGGGTCAAGCTACCTGCAAGTGCTGGTACACGTTGTTTGGCAGCTCGCTTGACCATTTTTTCTCCGTGGTTAACTTACCTGCAAGAACCGCTTGCAGGTAAGCTGACGGGTATCTTAGTCTCAAGTTTGCGGTTCAACCTACCTGCAAGAACCGGTTGCAGGTAAGCCATCTGGTATGTCAATTTTGAATTTGCAGGTCAACATACCTGCAAGAACCAGATGCAGGTAAGCTGCGTGGTATGTTGATTTCGAATTTACGGGTCAACCTACCTGCAAAAACTGGTTGCAGGTAAGCGAACAGGCATATCAATCTTGAATTCACCGTCAAATGCACGTGGAAAAAAACAGCTGCAGGCAAGCTGTGCGGTTCAGCCTACCTGCAAAAACCGGTTGCAGGTAAGCCGTCTGGTATGCCGATCTCAAACTTGTAGGTCAACATACCCGCAAGATATCGGTTGCAGGTAGCCTGTGCGGTATCTCACTCTCAAATTTGTGGCTCAACCTATCTGCAAGAACCAGTTGGAGGTAACCTGCCCGGTATCTCGATTACAAGTTTGTGGTTCAACCTACCTGCTCCAATTTGTGATGAAACCTACCTGCAAGAACGGGTTGCAGGTAAGGTGGCCGGTATCTCAATGTTGAATTTGCAGTTCCATTTACCTGCAAGGGGCAGTTGCAGGTAGAATTGGTATACTAGAACTATTGCTCTTCAAGTTGCAGGTAAGTATAATTGAAAACATCTATATAAATGCTGCAGGTGAATGTACTAGTGGAACTGTGACTCTACTTGCAGGTAAGCAAAGCAGTGTCCCGCGGGCGGACCTCTGATGGACCGCCGGCGGTACCCCAAATAACCGTAAAGCCGACCCTGTTTGGTGCCATCTGCCATATCAGCTATATACGGGAATAAAAGGCACAAAATGAATAAAATCATCGACGTTAGAAGACGATAAATGGAGGTCAATCCCGGGAACCCGGGAATCGTATTTGCCATGCGTGAGCAGTGGCCTCTAGACCAGGTGATGACCGTTCACATCGTTCACATCAACTCACGCTTTGACCTTCATTTTGCAGAGATCAAACACAGTTTGGGTGTGTAGACTCAAAGTAGGACATATACTAACTGCTGGTGCAATATGAGAGTATTCCTCTACCAGCCTCAAAGTACAGTGACGACTCAAATAACCGCCAGTCCATATCTATTTCGCGTCGAAATCAATCAACAATTACTACTTCGGTGCTTCAAGTTCCCCGACCAGCACGAGGAGGATTTTTTCTCCTATTGTCCTGAATGGCGGCCGGGGTAGGAGTGACTGGTAAACTTGAGGGCAGTGATGTCAATGGGGACGAGCTTGGCGCTACTTGGAGCTCTTCTTCCTCAAGGTCGCTGGTCGGCACAGGACTGGGAGTTTTTTGCGCTCTGTGGCAGTGTCGTTCATACTAAAACCACTGGCTGGGGCTGCAAAAACTTACTGTGAACTTTCTGAATCCGCCAAGGGGTCGAGGTCCATTTCCGCCATTGCTTCCAGGTCCAAACTGCGGGACTTCAACAACTTGAACGGTACGAACCAGAAACATATATGTACGTACTCCAAGTCAGGCTCCGTTGGTTCCTTCTCAATTTCTGTCGCTGCAGCAGTGGGAACAACGCCATCTGGAACATCGCCCGTACTCTCTAGCTGTACTAAGGACTACTAGGACTCGACGAGGGATTTGACAGAGCAGACCTGGATGGATTGATTATAGACCTCAAGATATGCGGAGATCTCGAGGACTTACGACTTCGGTTCTTTCTTGGCAGTTGATGAGTTTTGCGAACACCACTCGATAGGCTTGGTGGCCAGCGAGACTCATGTTGCCGCCATCTTTGTACCGCCTGAGATTCTGCGGCCGGAAGGGCAATCGGCGGCATTCAGATGGTCAAAGTAGAGCAGATGGAGGATAAACATGATGGTAAAAAACCCGCAGTCCACCCCATTGGTCTGCGCTGGCACAGAATCCTTACAAACGGTGTCAGGAAACCGTTTTTATACCAATCAGAGGACGTACTGCTTCAATAGACCATTCTGCATTCATCTCGGGGATAATCCCACCGGACGCTTCCGAAAGTAATTGAATCAATGGGACAAGTGCATTTAGAATTATTGTCAGCGGTGGGTTTGATATAGAGAACAGACTTACGGCGAGGACCGCAGCGTATGGTGTGGTCGTAATTGACTGCGCGGCCTGACAAGCATTATAGTTATCTTCCCAGCTATCGTAAATTCGGATTCTCTTGATATCGGAGTGAACAACGATAAGAAACCAGTGAAGTCGACAGGGATATTGACAGGTATGAAAAGGCGCTTCAAGTTGCTGAGGTCATCCTGTTTATGATCAAGAAAATTGCCGCGACAACCAACACATACATTCTTCAACCATTTAAGCAGGCGAGCACCCTGCTTCCTCAGAAAGACCAGTTTCTGAACTGTTCTCTACCTTCGAAGCATTCAGAGCCTTGAAGACCTTGGCGAGGTAAAAAGATGTGAGAATTTTGAAATCTCGAACGGGTGAAGCTCGAGCAAAGAGCTGGCCAAAATGGCTATCTGCCATATCTTTGACTGGATGGCTGAAGGTAGCGACAAATATGTTGATGATTTCATCGTCGGCCTTACCAGAACCAAAGTCAAGAAATCGCTTCTCAAGTGCTCAGAGGGCATCTGCTCTCTCGCAAAAGTCACCGACTCCGAGTCGTGAGCTTGGCATATGCACGAATCTTCGAACCTTGTTTAAGTCTTGTCTACCCGAACGAAAAATGCAGAGAATCACCTCAGCGATCTGTTGCTCCAGCGATGGTTTCAATGAGGCTGTCGACGAGGGGCCGGCTTCAGCGTTTTTATCCTCTACTTCGGGTTTCTTGACAAGACATTATTGACCCGCAACGAAAATGAGATGGAAATATTGACCTCTTGTAGATTACCAAGTTCTTGTGAGACCTTTGCGGGATCGAATCGTGAAAGCCAAGCGGGTCGAGGAGCCAGCTAAAATTGGCATAAAAGAGTAAGCGGTGCAAATTAAACAAGGAATGAAGCATAGCAACGCACACAATTGGGATACAAGTCATCTGGATGTTGTTCTATATTCTGGTCCCAATACTCCAAGAAATTGTTTTGAGAGGCTGATAATCTAGACCATGCTCCTCGATGCGCCAAGATATCAGGATGCATTTCCAGTGATATTTAACGGTCTCAACACCAATGGCGACGAGACGATCTAGACAGTCTTCGTCTATTGGAATGCGACAAACAATCAAGACAGCAAGAGTTATCATCCAAAAGCCGCAAATCATCGCTTTGAATATTAAGCGTGCGGACACGGTAATTGGTATTGGGCTCGGGTTTGGGCTGGAGAATGGTGAATACGACGATGAGGACCATGATGTATAAGCCTACTGGTTGCGCAGGTCTTTGCGGAGAAAAATAAGCCGACAGCGCGGATATGCCTTGAATATCACGTTGTTTTCCATGAGATGCAAGCGGCTCAAAACAAGTGACTCTTGAGGTTTTCCCGAGCGACGAGAGAAAGAGCAGCCAATGCTTCCGGACGGGGTCGTGGTGAAAAGGGAGTTTTTCCAGCGAGATCTCCTGGCTGTGCAGCCAGGCCTTCTTGAGTACAGTGTCGTCTGTGAATGCGGGCTGTCAAAGGTACTAGTAGTTAGTGGTGTGATATATAACAATGTATGGTGTAACGCACAGCTCCTTTGGCATTTATGGGCTCATCGTCGGAGGCGGTCCAAACTCCGTCCTCACACGATCGTTTCGCATCATGGGCATAAGAATCGCCGACAACTAAAACACCGTTATGCATGCCCAACGCGATGGCATGATGAGTTGACAAATTTCGAACTCTTCATCCTGTCGTAAGGTATATGCTTGGTCGTCCCAGCGCTTAAAGTCGATGTCCAAGATATCCAGGTCTTCGGTCGTCACCGCAGGTCCCTGGGATTCGGGTGCGGCTTTGGCCTTTCCCTTATCTTTGGGCGGAATCGGAAGTACTGACTGAAATAAGGAAACTCAATATGAATTGATCGAGTCGGAGAATGGGCTGACCTTTAGCGTGTTGGACTGGGAATCCGACGAGTCCTCCGATGAGCTTTCAGAGCCGAGTAGAGCGACGGCAGAAGGGAGTTATAGCCATTGCCCTTACTAGGCCCAGGTTTCTTGCTGAATTTGGTAGGCGATCGTCCTGGCTGGTGCGCAGTAATCGCCGCAGGGAGACCACTACTAACTGTACATGATATTAGTTCAAGGAATCGGGGACACAGTGTACTTGCCAATAGTACCGGGTGGCTGATTTACCGACTTATCACTCCAGCGCCTCCAGGAAGGACTCGATCCAACGGGCCGAGAAAGATATGATTCAAAGAACCGGAGTTCGAAAAGGCAGGGTAGATCACGGTAAAATGAGGGTCGAATCAATACGCCGACACACGCCAAACATTTGAAAGCGAACGCATTGGCACAAAAGGTTCACAAGGGAGGAGATCGGCATATACGGTTGTTTGTCCGCCGATCATAGTGCGGAAGGAAAGCGGCTTATGCTGCAAGAGGTCCGATCCGAATGCCGCTAATTTGGCCGTTTGCGTACGTCGGCTTTTCGGCGCATCTTGTCCGCATTACGATCGGGGTGCCCGTTTTTCAAGCGATTTCGTCCGCAAAGCGGATCGGACCTGTTTTTGCGAGAGGGTGCCTTTTTGGCTTCCAGAGAGTGAATTTGTACGCGTGGGACAAAAATTTCGGCCATCACCCTCGGAGAGCCCTGAAACTCGGCTGAAACCGCAATTTTCCCTAGAGTTCCGTGCGCACAAGGATCGGACATGGACGCACATACGAAATTTCCGTCCGCCGTCTGGATCGAACATCACATCGTTTTTGTGGAATTTTGTACGCATTGTGATCGGACGTTGAGCGTTTTTTTGACCCGTTTCCGTCCGCATCAGGATCGGACCTGTTGCCGCATAAGCCGCTTTCCTAGTGCGGACGGATTTGCCTCTGACTCGGAGATGGCCTCTATGTCCAATCATTATGCGGACATTTCGGCCCAAATTTGCGCTCAAGTCCGTCCGATGCAAGGTGGATGACAGAATTTACCGCCGCCAACGACGTCCGATCTCGGGTGAGGTGGAATGTTCGAATTTCGGCCATCTTGGGCCAAGAGGTGGGCGGACCGAAACTTCCGGATATCAACATCCGAAATCTGGAGTGGTGGCTGTAACCCTCCCCCTCCGGAGGTCGGACCGCAGCCAAAATTTCTGCCGAACTGTTCGGCACCGCATCATCGGTCCGATGAGATTTGCTGGTTCTCATGCTTGCACTGGAGAAATAATTCTAAAAACTACACAGGGCATCTCGGAGCATGCGAAAATGGGGGGGTCCGTTCCTTACATTTTGAATACGGGTAGAGAATGAAATCGACGCCTAAATTTAATCACCATCGGCCGAGGGGAGGTTGGGTTGAAATTTGGTTCGAAACGGACCACGGTGACCCAACCTTGCTAACAGGATCAGTGAGATGCCTACAATGGGGTGATTAGTGAGAAATCATGTTTAAGATCCTGCCTGGTATTCTCCATATATCAGGTATTTTTTGTCTTTTTTTTTTTTTTCAGAAAAACTACTCTGATCATTTGGGCTGACTAGGGAGACTAGGTATTCTCAACTGCCCCAGCGGACCTTTCTGGGGCAAAATAAAATTGTATACAATTTTTTTCCCCGGCAGACCCTAGACCCCTCCCCCTTCTACGTATACCCCATATGGTAATTGCTTATCCTTGGGCCCCCTTGACTGCCCGACTCCCGATTCGAGTTGAAGCTGATTCACACTGCCATCAAGCGAAGCATATGGGATCGATTCGAAGCGAGCCAGAATCGACAGCGATTATGCGAGTGCTCCTCCTCCGGAGTCGCTTCACCGATTCAGGCCGATTCACGAAAAGCGCCGCTTTTGATGTCGATTAAGCATCAATGAATCGGGTCCGATTCGACGTCAGAATCTTGTGAATCGCTATGTCGAATCGATCTTTGACTTCCCCTAATACTCGATGTACCTTGGAACTGCTGCAAGTCTCCCCGACAAAATTATCTACTCTACAACCGAATTTCCGAGCAGCCCCGGTCCCGATTGATTTACCACTTAATCCGCACACTCAATTCAGAACCCTCCTTTGCGCTCCGAGTTGTTCGCCGCGAAGTCCACTCACGTATAAAACCGCTCAATACGCAAAAGGCCTACTCATGCCTCGTGCCGTGAATCACGGCAGACAACATTCGAAACTCAGTGGACATGTCCACTTGGGCGCGAGTATTCTGTTGACGAAAATTCAAGTTCCTTCAAATAGAATATAAGACATCCATCTTTCATACACAATGTTAATGACTCACCCGCAATAACGTGTCGAAGGCAAGGGATTGAAATGGCTCCAGTTTCCAAGACAATTAAAGCTCGAGGCCCAGGAGGGTGTGGGCCAGATTTGATGTACAGTCTGCCCTTCCTTTCAAGGTTCACAATGGCTCGCCCAATTCCACTTGTCATCCCCCGGAAGTCCTTTCCTTACTTACCTTCTCCCCCATGAAGGCAACAACCATTTCTCTCGCGTCAACGTGGCGCATCAATTGCCTTGGCAAATATCAACGCTGCAGATAAAGAAATTGAGGTGGTGTTTCCTTCTTCGTACCGAATTTTGGCGATCAGGCGGCCCTGCGGTTCTCCTTGCACTTTGTGCGAGGGGTCTGCGCAGGTGATTAAATGTTCAAAGATTGACGGTATCCGTAGCATACACTTGACACATGTATGTAGTACGGGCCCCGGCTGTTTCTTAACGGGACCGCGCCGGCAATTCCTTCCTTCCTTCCTTCCTAACGCGGGCCTGATTTGGTTATGTCGCGCTGTTTTGCAGCTGAGATCGGCTCCGCTGACGGAGTCGATCGCCAGGAGGTGCGATCCATTTTGCGGACGGAACGAGCTGAAAATCGACCGTCCGGATCACAATGCGTATGGATTTGGGCCGGCAAGCAATTTACAGAAGTGGCAAAAATCGGAGCCGCATATGCCGATCTCCTCACAAGGGTGGAAGTTGATTGATCCTAAAATTGCAAAAATTTGGCCCTACTACGATGACAAAGGAACGAGCATAAAATTACTCATAACACCAAAGACCAAGACTCTCCAAGATGTGGTTTCAAAGACACTCTCGAAGAAGCGACTCAAGGTCAAAGATTGCCAAAGACGTGGTTCAAAGATAAAGACTCCAAAGACGAATGTGTTGTTTTACTGATTCGGATTTGAACGAAAAAATACAGTATGATGGATTCCGCCAGGCTAGAGTCAACACGCCGTTCGCGTACTTCACAACTTTGATGTTCTTTGGCATAACCGACTCGGTAGAGGATGCCAATACCGTGAAAAGTACCGAAGTTGAACCGAATGCGGGTCCAATTGGGGATAATTCTTTGCTGACATCAACCCGGGTTGCTGCTATTCAACAACCCCCACTATTTTTCTTCTATTCAGCAACCCCCAGGGCTTGGCGAGATAGCGAAGATCCGGCCGCTGAAGGCATCCGTGCCGGGGCAAGGCCGAACGGCCCGCGTCGGGTGTTCGCCCGGCCACACGATTTTGTCAACTGTGGGCATCGAACCAAGTCAGGTCAGGGCGAACGGCCATCTAGAGAACTCAGAGGTCACATTACCTGATTTTTCGACCAGGGTAAGGCCCACCTAACAGCGAGCCGCTGATGGTAGAATTGATTCCATCACTGTTATATATTTCCCCGACGAAAGGTCCAAGAAATGCTCCAGTGAAAAATATGAAACTCCCCCCGCAGCGATATAACGGCCTCTTCAAATAGATAATTGATAAGAACGGGGCAGACTTCAGGCTTCAGCAAAGAACAAGTCCAACGGCCTGATCCCATCGCGTTTCGGCGTGTGCCCATCTAGATGACATGGCTATGAAAAATAAGCGGGGGGTTGCTGAATAGAAAATCACTATCCAGCAACCCCAGCAACCCCAAAAGCGGGGTTGCTGACTTGGGTCCTTGTTTCGTGATCAAGGTTGGACCGGATCAATTTGAACTCCGCGCCAATCAAGTTCTTGACCAACGCTCATCTCCAATTTCACAGTCACTGCGGAGACTTTGTTCCTGCGTGTCATCCGGTTTCTGGTTCAAGAAGGGGATCGGATTCAGGCTCTTTCACTTCAACTGGTCATCGATTCGGCCGCAGGACACTCCAGACCCCTGAGCAAGATCTCTGAGCAAGATCTGTTCAAATTTCAAGTTTTACCTGGTGCACACTACCTCTACTCTTGGGCCTTTCTTGCGATTCTTGCAATGCGTTAGCCCACAGCAGCTCGGCCCAGTAGCGACATGGCTAACAACCAGGATAGAGAAGGATTCAGACCCGGGGGCACCATGGTGCACGGTGTGCGGATGCAACTATGTGATCACGAACCACCCACTGGAAGAGTCGAGAGGACACCCACCCTATTCCTGACTCTCGTTGTGATGATGCCTTCCCTTTGCCGATTACCACGGTCCCCTGAATATTCTGCCGCAGCCACCATGGTTGTGACGCTGCGCAGACCCAGCCTCACGGGTTCTACTTCGTTTCCGGAACCACCTCAAATCCACGGCAGGTCAAGTGTAATAGGCATCATGCAGATCGTCGAGCTCCAAGATGACTTTTCAGTTTTCACTTGATTCTCTCTCTCTGCTCTTTGGACTTCCCAAACTCCACCGAGGATGCATGGGAATCCCCAGTACACTGCCCTTCTTCCTGGTGTTGCTGTTCCTTGCGGAGGGCTCCCGCTGGCTTGTATCACCCGATCACGTTGAGAGGACACGGGATCGCGGGTGGGTTACCCATCTCCACTGGGAAAAGCCGACCGCATGTCTGGTGAGGGCCTTCAAGCAGTGTCACGCCCGTCCCCTGTTCCACCACTGAACACTGGGTAGGGGGATTTTCCTGATTCTCTGGTGCATGCAGAGGAATTTTGGTCTCCTGGAACTGTAGGGTTGGTCTCCACGTCGCCCGTGAGGAAGTATCCTGCAGGTGGTAGGAAGCAGGAATAGGTAACTCACCGCCCAACCATTAATTTTTCTGACTCTCTAAACCACCAGCAAAGTCTTTGTTTCTGGCGGCACACAATTTTCCCTCTGACTCTTGGCTGAATGCGGAATTTTGCGTGGTGGGTGTGTTGGTGTGCCCGGCTCCGGGTGCATGCGGCAGGCTCCTGCTCAGAGCTGATGTTTCGCAATCTCGAGCAGAATGCATCTGACAACGCGAAGCCCGAATCACACAGGGGACCATACTTTGGGCTTGAAGCAGAGAGGTGCCAGCACCGTGGGTTAGTCCTGGCTTGGTCACGTATGAGCGACTTGATCGGTGATAGAAATTGAATGGTGGCAACACTACCCGGGCCCACACGCATCTACATGTGTCGTTGGTGGCCTAATGACACATGTAGAGGTGACGTGGACTGTGGTTCTGTGAGTACCTGGGCAGGTGCAATGGTCACGGAGTTTAATTTGTCCTCTACGGAAATTACTCTGTCACGAAGTACTAAAGGTGGATTGGTGGTAGTAGTGTTACAGTCCTCTCAGGCTCCCCAAGGAACATAGGCACCAGGTTCCTTGAGTTATCCCCCAGCTCAAGTTTGCTTCCTTGTTTTTGCTTCCTACGTTCACCGGCTCATCAAGTGGTCAAGATTCAATGGCGTCATGATCAAGATTCAAGTCTAGGTCCCAAGCATAGACCATGAACGTTCAGCACAATTTTGCAAGGCTATTTCCTTGGCGTTGTATCCTGTCGGTTATCCTCGCGCACTACCTCCGTGGGTTCCCAATTCGAGGATGAACGCAGGATTCCCAGGGCCTTTCTGGAGCTGTAGTTATAGGATAATCTTCGATGTATTTCTCCTTTGCAATCAAGTTTTACTCTCAATTATTTCGTCTTGAGGGCTGTCTTTGAGCGTCTTGAAAAGGAACTTTGGGCAGGACGATTTGCGTCTTTGACATCCTTCCCAAGACGTTTGTACAACGGACCTGGTTAGCCAAAGACGCACGTCTTTGGGAAAAAATCGTCTTACAAGTCTTTGACATCTTGGCCAAGACGCCAAAGACAAAAGTGTTATTTTACGCTGAACACCGCTCGGGAAAATCTGTCCGAATTTACGGACGTTTACCGGCTCATTGGAGAAAATTAAGTGCCTGTACGGCACCGCATTTTGCCAACGCATCTAAGGAGGGATGAGGAATCAACAAGCTTCGAAAACAGATAGAGCTTGCCATCGCGGGCAAGTACAAGGCTCGGAACTACACTTAGCTCAATACGAAATTGATCTCGTCGTTCTTCTGCTTACGGTCCATGCGATGAACCATTCCATATTTGTGCTTCCCTCACTCAAAACCTCACCGTCGTATTCATCGAATCAGCCCATCCGTCAAAAAACGTCGAGGCGGCAGACTAAGGCAGTGGCAGCCGTACGAGCGCCAGTCATGTCCTGGCCATTAAGGTCTTGTCCGACGTTTACCCCGGGCTTTTTCTACCTCGGGAGCGAGCTACTAGAGGCGGGCGACGTGCTACTCTACCCTTTCAGGCCCTCAGAAAATCCCCCCGGTGTTTTTGGCAAACGGCCCGTGTTAATCGGCATTGCCGGCTTGATTGCTCAACATGATCCACATCAATCCAAGCAGACATGTAAGCCCAAAGGCCCTCTGGATCAAGAAATCAATTCCCCTCTGAGCATTTCTAGTTGACTCGAGGTACTTATATTCGACATTGCATCTGTACTATCTTGAATTAATATGTTGAAGATCATCCCACTAAATAATAATTCAGTGATCGTCCTCAAGGCCTTGGGGTCGGGTCTGCCGGATACCAAGGCCTTATTAAGCCCAAGGCCTTGAGTCAAGGGCACCTCCAAGGCTTTGGTAGAAGTTTCCCACGCATTCAGCATTGGCCCAAAATAAATTTAGAACGGAGGGAGAAGGGGCGCCTGCGCTCTCAGAGAGGCCTACTTATCAGTGAAGCAGTGCACCAAACCCAATTTCCCTCGTAATTCACTAATTAACGAGCTATAAGACTTACCAGATCGCCGGAGCGGCAAGAGGGTACAAAAACTTCGAAATTCGAGGTCTCCTCTGTAAAAGAGCCCGCAGAGGTGATACCGTCAGGTGTTCTGGTCAGGAAAAAAAATTACAATGACATAACCAAGGTCAAATTCTCCGCCGAGATTTTCCCAAGCCCTTGGCCAAGGCCTAGTCAAGGCCTTGGACCCTTGGGCGAACACTGCGTGACTAGATGAATATTTACTGGCCTTTTGTGTGTTCTAGAAGTTTTCTTTGACGGTCAATTATCTTACTTCGTCGAGGTGTTCTATGATGTACCTACCGTTGCATCCTGCTCTACCGCAGCTGCATGGAAGACATGGAAACCACTGATAAACGGGAGTCTCCCCCGTTGTGGAGACACGCTCATCCTATCCCAATAACTCCCTTGTCCCCAAACCTTTTGTGCGAACCTCAGTGAAGCCGTGCGCTCATTCAGTAGAATCAGTACTAGCATCTTTGACTAGCTCTCAGCTCTCAGTAACGTCTCGAACTTGCGGTTGTTAGACTGCGGCGTGCAAACTGGTAATTACTCCCATTTTGCTGTATTGAAGACTCCCTCTCAGTGCGAAGGTCGCTCGGTGACATAAGACCATAGTTGGTTATATAGGGATTTGAAGAATTTGACCCCAATACCAAACTATTATTCATTCATTTCGACATTGGTTGCTCAGAGACCACCACCGTTATAATTCCCCGTCCCTGAGCGCTCCGAGAGCTAGCATGCCCTACCGCCGGATCCCGGTATCTCTAACACAGGCGGGAGTGCATAGGCGCTTGCCATTAAGTAAGTCCCTAGGGTTTCGCCTCCCGTCCCTCTTTGAGTACGGTGGTTGACTATCTTTTACTCGGAAGTTGAGTGCTGTTTTTTTTTTGCTGAATTTTGATACCGCAGAGCGTCACAAATATGGGCACGAGTGCTGCATTTATCCTTGATTTTGGTCACAGAACGCCCCATTTTTGCTCAAAGCGCGCGAAAAAATGGCGTTTTCCTAATTCGGCGGTCAACGCCAGACACCTAAAAAGGAAATAGGATGATCTTTGAGAGCTGAGGGGCAACTGCGGCTCCTGTTGCCCTCGACGCGTCTTATTCTGCACTAGTACTTGTGATCCAAGCCCCTATCTTTCCCAGGTGTTCCAGGGAAGGTCCTAACTTCGGCAGACCGTCTCAAGTACCGTAATTATGTGACTAGTATTCAACCCCATAGTCCTAGGACGCGGGGAACTCGCTGGGAAGCGCAGGAACCGGAATGGGAAAATACATACTGCGCGTTTACGCGGGCTTCAGCGGACAGCTGAGACTTCGGTCGAATCCTAAGTTGATGGCGCGCCGGGCCTTGACATGCGCAACCCGTCACGTTGCCGCCGCCAATCTCTGCGAATATCCAGGGTGTGGAACCTTCGAAAACGACTTTTTGCCTTTGCAGCTACAGGTAGGGTAAGTACATGAGCGGAATCCATCGCGCGCCTTTGGCAAACTTCAACCATCTCATAGTTCACTTATTCACTATCTTCCGTTCTTCCCACTTCCGGAACTAATTCCGATGCTTATTCATTGCTAAGGAATGCCAAGCAGGCTTCAAATTCTATGAGTACCTGCCGTCTTCGCTCAACCCCTCAGTCACTCAACTTTCGCCCACTTCGCCCACTTCGCCCACTTCGCCCACTTCGCCCGCTTTCTGCTTGCTCCTGCCGCTCTCACCCAGTTCGGCATCCGCCGGCACCAAGACGGAAGATTCAACAGCGGCCAGGCTGACTCTGCACTTCTGGAACGAACGACCGACGATTTTGGCGGTCTGTCTGAATGACTACGAGCAGTATTGAGAGCAAACGGCTCGAAGTGGGTGCAAATAAGAGTCATAGAATTGTAAACTATATTTCCGCCCGGCCTCGATTCCCACGTCCCGTTGGTCGACATCAACCACCATCAACCACCGACGGTCCACCGTCGCCTCACTCGCAAACGGCCATTGTGGGACAGGTATGGCTTGGTCTTGCCTTATTCGCTAAAATTTACTCACTAGACTTTCCACAGTTGTGGAAGCACAGGTCCGTCTGTACGTAGACAGAATGAAGGGGTCGTCGTCCGGAGTATGGGGTGTAAGGGTGAACTGGAAAATAGATGGGGTGGTCCCAGGAAAGTCGGCGAGGCGTGAAGTGAAGAATGAGTCAAAAAGGGGTAAAGTGCCGCGTAGGCGTGGAGTGCTCGTGAAACGAGGAAAGGCTCGATGAGAGGAATAATGTCGGCTAGGTATAGAATGTGTTCACTGGCGACGTAGCCTCGGCGGGCTACTCAGGTCACTGGTCGCGTCGTAGGTAGTGGTTCTGGGGTAAGGAGGATATATTTGGCCGTGTATACGTACAAAACAATATACGGTCCGAAGACCGACGTACCAAAGCCTATGTATAGAAATAAGGAAAAGGGAAAGGGCGACCTGCGGTCCATCCTACCCTTCCACACAGTCCTTCTGCGGCCCTCAATCCGGGTTCTGGCACCAATCTGAACCCGCAGGCAAATTCCTTCTAACGGCGCCTTCAAACTTCAATTTCCACACCGACCCTCGGATATTGAGTCCAGGTTTACTTACTTGCGACCAATTCCTTTTACGCTTCAACTCTTCAAATTGAAACCCAGCAACTTACAGCACCCATCCAAATTCCACCTCGGCCTTCGAGCTTCAAGCTTCAAGCCCGATGGGACTCTGGCCTGAATAAGCAATCTATGATGACTCCGCCCCAGTATGGATCCCCTTCTCATTAAATTGGCTCGAATTCAATGGCATCTGAGCTTTATCGGGTCAGTATCCGTCAATGTCTGTTCAACTTCGACTGACCGATCTTTCGATTTAGCTCCAATTCTCTCGGCTTACTCACCTCCACTGTGGCTTCGTGGGTTGTGGGACGGCGAACTCTGGCTCTGTTCCCCCAGGTGCGCCTCCCTATTCATTATCACAGTTGTTTGAACGCTAATAGTTCCAGGTTGACTTGAACCCGTTGTTCGGGTTGAACTTGGATTTTGATTCCATAACGGCGCGGTGCGTTCGTCAGTTCATCAACTCAGGTACTAATAATACCCTACAGTTCTATGCTCTTGTTCCCGTGGTAGCGACCCTGGATCCAGGTATGTCCGCCTTCACTTTTACCAGGGATTGACCTTTGTGCAGCGTCTTCAACTTGATTCGTTCAACGTCGTTTGATCCCTTCAAGGCGCGTTATTATGCCCTTAAGAGGCGAACCTATGCCAATCCGAATCCATGTATGACCGTATTCAATTTTGTGAGTAATTTTCAAACTGACCTTCGTCAAAGGTCAATGCTTCCTCAACGTCGTGCCGCGACAGGTCGGACTGTATCGATCGCGAGACTTGGCGCAAAACTCAGTCCACTTCCTCTGCATTAGAGGGTCAGCGGCGCGCGCGGGAAGGAGACACATAGGGAGACATACGCATGCGGGTTTCAATGAACGCAGGCGGGGGGAAATCCGTGCTGGGCGCCGTGCTCACGTCGATCGTCGCAGAGCTTGTGCAAGCGGTGGCTGGAATGCAGGCGCCTCCAGCGACATACCCAAGGTGCGGACGACGGGACGTGCTTCTGAACTCGCAGAGACGATGCCGGCGCTCGAGGCATGTGCGAAGCCGCCCGTCGCAAAGACGTTGCCGGCCATGACTGAGCTCGCAGGCATGTCGGGCGGCCGGTCGTCCACGAACGGCTGCAGGGTGTAGTTACGGATGCGACGCATGCGGGGTACGAGCGCGGGCGGGAGCCCGCCAGCTTGACGTTCCTCGTCCGCGCGCGCGCTCTGGCGTTGTTTGCGGCCCAGGGCAGCCCAGACGGGACCGACAATAGAGCCGACGTTGGAGTGATGCATTTCGGAGGTTGCGCATTTGGGAGCGAGGGCGATTACGGCGCCGTCGACGGTCCTGCGGGCGGACAAGATGATGAGCAAGGGGGCATTTTTCAAATATTTTGACCTTCAGTCTCGGATCAACTCGCCGAATCAAATCCTACTCGGCACGCAAGTTTTGAACCCATTGAACGTAAATCCCATTTGATCCTTCCACTTCTTCAAGTAATCGCATTCTAACGTCCCAATCTCCAGTTCTTATGCATTGGCGACGCACCCTTTCATATATTTTGGCATTCAATCTCGCATCAGGCCGCCCACATCAACTCGACTCAGCACGCAAGTTTTTGCAGTCATTCAACGTAAGTCTTCATTCCTTCAAGCCCTCACATTCGGACCTTAATTTTGGCACCTTTTACGCATCGGCGCCGCGACTCTTTGGAAATATTTTGGCGTCGGACCTGGCCGCACAAGTTCTGAACTCATTCAACGTAAGTTTCCTTTGAAGCGTTCTATTCCTTCAATTTCTCCCATTCTGACCTCAAATTGCGCAGTTCTTATGCATCCATGAGGCATTTTTTCAAATGTTGCGACGTTCAATCTTCGATCAAACCGCGGCCTCAAGTTTGCGATCTTGAACCATTCAACGTACGGCTTCCCTTTATGTATTGCTCCTTTGCTTTAGGGCCTCACAGTATGACCTCGCGTCCTTCAGTTTTATGCATCAGCGACGCATTTTTCCAAATATTTTGGTGTGCAATCTCGGATTAAGCCGCGCACATCAAGGCTCGACTAGCCACGCAGGCTCTTGACTCTTTCAACGTATGTCTGTCCTTCGTCGTTAAAATGCTTCAGGTCCTCACATTCTAACGTCGACCATCCCAGTTTTTGTGCACCAACGAGACACACTTCAACTTCGAGGTTGAAGGAAAGGTAGAAGGCGAAGGATTACCATGCAAAGGACATTGTATGAGTGCAGGAACTGTCCATGAGTGCGTTTTGGATGACGGCCTGAGACGAAGTTGAGTTGGGTCTCAGCTGAGGGGGGAGTCGAGACAGGGGTGAACATTGGTTGAACATAAATTACGATGGAGGACGCGCTTCAATGTTGGAGGTCGGATGAGTTGAATTTTAGGGAAGAAGTTCAATCCTCCGCAAATAGAGGTTTAGCAACGCATAAAGTAATGAAGCCCGCTGCTAACTGACCGGGGAAGTACAAAGTTGCTTTGGGCGGGTAGTGATTGTGCCGGCCGAGCTCGGAGAAGAGGGAGAACGGACATGAGCCAGATCTTGTTAGGTTTAGTAGAGGACCTAGAGGAGTCATTGGACGCGCTTCTTGGTCAAATTTGAGAAAGAAATTGAGGAGAACCCCAGATGGTACGCGGTCAAAAAAAAACCAACGATAGCCTGAGATTACTTAAGGGTCAGAAAGAACTCCAGTTTGGTCACAGCCCAGGGAAAACGCTGTAGTGTTGACCCATTCAGCCTCGAAGAAACGGTAGAGAATAAACTTACAACGGTAAGATCAAGACCGTGTTTTTGAAAGGGAAGAATCGAGGGTTAGGTGTCGAAGGGGAGCTTGGAGGCAATTGCTTATGGTACAAGGATGGTACAAGGAACAAGCTATTGACTCATGGGCTCCATTCAAATATCCGGGGCAATAATTTATATCGGAGGAAATGTTGAGTGTTGATGGTAGGAGGAGTTCAAACGAAATAAGGCAAACGTTCAGAGAGACGCATATGAATAAATACGACTCAGACTGCTGTTTGAGTTTATGCAGACTGCGCGGGACGTTTTTTGAACTCACAAACGTCTTTTTCCGGATAATTTTCCGGATAATTCTGTTCAGAAACCCGGGTCCACACAGAAACCCTTCCTTTCTGGGGAATTTTTGCAGAAACCCCTACCAAACGTTAACCAGAAACCCATTTACGGCAAATTTTGCGGGCATCGGAGTTTCAACCCCGGCATTGACGATAGGTACATCCGGGTGGGCCTGTCCACAGTTACGAAGTCTTTAACATCCATGCCGAACCTCTAGCGATCCATCTATGTCTTTCTGACAATTTGACGCAGGGTGCCGCGCTGCCGAGAGATGCCGAATCGCGATATTTGTGATGCCTCCGTTGAATCGAACAAAGGTGGGGAGCGAATAGCCAACAACATTCAGGGAGGTTCCATTCAGCACCTTGTTCTGTTCATCGAGATTGTGTCATCGAGGTGGGCTCACGAAAATAATATATCTGTGATTTCACTTTGTGATGACAAATGATGGTGGGGATGGATTCATAGGTGGGAAATAATGCCAGACGGTTCAAAAAGGAATAAGAGGTGCCTCTATATACTGAAAGCCTCAACAGACATGAGCATGCAATAGAGAACCACATTCCGCCGCGAAGGTCGACGACTCAGCACATTTCGGCACAGTCCCCGGCACCAGAAGGGTTTCCCCGCAACCGGAGAAACCCTGGTTTCCAAATAAGGATGGGTTTCTGAATAGAATTATCCTCTTTTTCCAGCCCGTTATCATTATGATTATCATGCCGAAACTATGTTCGAATCCCACGTCAAGTTCTACTCTGCCGCAAATTTTCAACTTCAAACTGCTTCATGACGGTAAGTTTCGAACGCCGAATTCAACCACGCTCGGCCATCTCGGGGACTCCAAAACACTTTATCAAGGTAAGTCCTCTTCATTTACATCCACCTAACATTTATTTGAGCTCATCCGATGCATTTCTGACCCTCATTCACGTTAAATCCATCCACTGCACGTGCGCCAATCCGACTTCAAAATTCAACCACACACGTGACCGCGGAACTCGCCGAGCCGTCAACGGCATGTTCAACTTTCAATTCCTTCAAGTTCCCATCTCGGGGATGGGCTCCGCCCTCGAGTTTACCTTGGGTTTCGAATCGGGGTGAGTTTATTCCTTCATTGAAGTGTTTGGTAAAGTGACCAATTGGTATTTGGCTGGTAGGTTCGAGTTGAACGTGGTCAAGTCAACTCCGGCTGGTTGGACTCCTCGACTTCAGAAAGAAAATAACTTTCGTTGAACGGCGTACTCACATTAAAGATCTCGAGCATAACGTGCCCGTCTAGGGCGCTAAGCAAGGTGCTGCTCAAAGTAAGTAAGTTCACTCATGCAAAACTGCGGCGTCACCATTGCCCTACCCGGAATATTTCGAACCGGGTTATTCTGTGTCACTTTGCCATGGTTTTGCAGAATGTGAGCCGATGCGTACCAAATGCTACGAGGTCCTATTGTCTGAGCTGAAAAGATCTATGACGAGGGATCGCGCGCCGTCACTGACACTGGGGTCGAAAGTAACTGAACTCTGAATGCCTTGAATTAAAGTTCGTGGGTTGAAGGATTGCAGCGGTGAAACGACCAGCCAGTGAATGGCGAGCCTCTTGAGAGCCGATATCGCAGGATCTCGTCGCGAGGAAGGCTCTTGAAATAACTCGAGCTCGACATGGCGATAGTTCCAACCCGAAAAGCGAGAGAAACGAGATCTAGAACGTGCCGCACAGACCGAGATATCGGCGGAGCAGGAGTAAGATTTCACGGCAGAAGACTTTGGCGCGTGTTCCTCCAGAAGATATGCGCCGAGGGAGTGAACGACAGAATTTTGAATTCTAAGTCCAAGATACTCGACACACCATTCTCATATCGCTCCCTTCTCCGCTCGCAACTCGGAGCCTCGTCCTGCAATATCAACTCATCGGGTACTGACCGGTGTCCTCTCGCACCGCTTGCCAAACCTTCGACATTCAAAGTAAAACCCATTCAAAGTAAGAACTATCTTAGAATTATCTTGTATTAAACATTCTGTGTTCTGAATCCAACCACGTCCCTTTACTGATCGTGAGAAAGGGTATTTTTGTCTACGCACAGAATGAGAAACGTACAAAGGACACGAACCAAGCTATACACATCAAGTTTCGTTATTTTCAGGCTCCTCGATAACCTTCAAGGGAATGGCGCCGTTCTCGCCCACCTCAGCCAAATAACTCGGGGTTTATGGCGTCCTTGACGACTGTACCTACAATGCGATCGACTGTCTCCTGTCGTCGGAGGAGTTGAGTGCGCTGCTGGGTCGTTCACATCAACCGGGGTGAGATCCTGTATTGCAGGGAGTGAGCCAGCTAAGAGGGGAGTCGGACGGCATTACTATCGCCGAACCGCATTTGGTCGGCTAACCTTTGTCAAGTACCTCAACGCCGTTTTCTTCACTGCGTTGCATCTCGCCCTCTAATTGCCCCAAGACTCTCTGGATAGCGTCATGGAGTTCACCCGCATTTTTTTTCCCTCATAGCCCGGCCACAAACCTTCAAATGACTTCGATATTTTAAAAACGCACTTTGTCTGTCTTGTACGGAACCACCGATGGTGGGGGAACTGAGGACATCACCAAATACTCGGGGCACATGATTCTGACTGGTCCGTTCCTTGCTTGGCCCTTAGGACGATCCGCGTTGATGCGGAAACCGGGTTTGAATCAACGTCGAGGATCTCACTATTATGCACTCCTGTGGGCATCAAGCTATGCCATAGCAGCGCTTTCGAGGCGTCCGAAGTGTTGGGTGGGGTGTGGACTCATGGTCGTGAGTTTTGGTTTTGCTGTGCGCTGAGCGCGGTCGCACATGATACATTTGATCTAATGTAACCAGAGCCTGCTCGTAAGAGTCGTAACGTTAATCTTCTCCCTCAACGGACTTGGTGCCTTCTTCTGTATCGGTTGAACCTGAGGAACTACACGTAATTCAAGACCGAGAAACTTGAAAGAACTTGAAGCCAGCGAGACCTCTAGAGATACGAGTCGTACGACTCATACGAGAACTAGGGTTGGCACTAGGCAGCGAGAGACCAGCGCAGTTACTGCAACGAGCTATTTCGGAGCATCCAGGATAGAGCCTCCTCATCCAGCGTTGGGACATTGAAAAAGCAGACGAGAGCGGCGGCACCGGGCCGCCGTTTGGAATCGGCTTGTGGATTAAACAAGCCTACAGCTTGTGAAGTAAACAAGTCTACAATGTACACGTCGTCCTCCTCCTGCCAGTGGAACCGCCAGTAACGCAGTCGAGGCACGGCCAGCCGCTGTGTCTCAGACGACGTTATATTATGCGCGCCTCAAGAACGTCGTCCTCCTCCTGGAACCGCCGGTAACGCAGTCGAGGCACGGCAGCCGCCGTGTCTCAGGCGACGTTATTGTGCGCCTCAAGAATCGCCCAATTGGTCAGCCCAGAAACGCAGTCGAGGCACGGCCAGCCAGCCGTGTCTCAGGCGACGTTACTGCGCGTGCCGAACTAACCGACGCCCGACCCAAGTATGTCGACTGCTCTTACTTATTTCCGCATAGCCTGACCAAGTCCTATCCTCAGGTCCTATCCCCAGCCCTCATGATAACTCATTCGGAGACCACGGAACACAAAGCAATTTCTTTCACATTTTCGTCGCTGCCGAATCATTGATCGTTCCATAGATATTTATCCCTTCTGTATAATACGGAGGCAGTCGCTACGGGGAACCACGCGAGCTCCGACCAGGATTCCACGAACGACCCTGGTTTGTTCCTCCAACCCGTGGTCTTTGACGAAAACGTAAATGCTTGTTCCTCACTTATTTCCGCAGAATGCTAACCAGTTTTTTAGTCGATTGAAATGCTCTGCGCTCACTTTGGTCTGCTGGGATCCTTTAGATTGTTCATCTCCTCCAAAGCCGCCAGCGGTAAATAATGATTGAACATCAGGATTTCATCTCATTTTTTCTGTAGACCAGGAACGTGATTCGTCTATTGACCGCCTCCCGTGCCCGCATGACGGACTACGCCTTCCTGAAATGAATGGAAGTTGCTGGGAAGTGAAATGGAGTCATCGGGATGACTCCGCCAGCGCGTTAATGGTATTCACAACCTATCTTCTCTTGTTATCTGTATTCACAACCGTTCCTAGACTCTTCGGCGCGTTCCTCCTCTGACGGTGACCTGGGCCCACCAGTCCGCTCCGTGCCCGTCGAAAGACCAAAATGCACCTTCGACGCCGTCGAATGACCATTTACACCACCCGCAGCCTGTAATGGGCTCGTCGTGGGTCCTCACCGGCTCACGCGATTCGCTCGCCCAGCAGCAGTATTCCCACTACGGCCATGGCGCCCCCACGCCCGCCAATTTGCCCGGTGTCGACGTGCGTGCGGTGTCGACGCCGAACTCTGGGAAAGGGCACGACGAGCATACCACAGGCGGGAGCAGCTCGACGGGCACGGCAGCGGGGTTGTATCGGAACCGCGCGAATCTGCTCACGACGTTTCGGCTGTGGCGGAAGCAGAATGCGGGTGCGGCAGCGGAGCGGGGTGCGCCGACCGGGGGCGACGCATCCGCTGTATAATCGCAACTCGTCAGCGCCGCAGACCTCCCCGTCAACTTCAAGTTTATTTTTTCAGCGATTTTCAAAACACGTACGTCTGTCTTTCTTTTGTGTCACCTCGCTCCCATACTGATCTACCTTCGTTCTCATACAGTCGCCGGACCGCTCTGTGCCATCAAACGCTTGCAGCGCATGTGCATCCCCGCAGATGGGAATTTCCAAGATTCTTTCCCTGGAATCTTTACAGTACGTAGGTCAATGTCTCTTCCTGTTCCCTCACTCTCATACTAACTCACCTTCGTCCCCGTACAGTCACCGCGCCCCTCTGCACCGGCGGGCGCCCGAAGTGCATGTGCATCCCCGCAGATGGGAATTTTCAAGTTTCTTTTCAGCGATCTTCAAGACACGTACGTCGGTCTTTCTTTTTGTGTTACCTCGCTCTCATACTGATCTACCTTCGTCCTCATGCAGTCACCGCACCGCTCTGCGCCGTCAAACGCTTGATGGGAATTTTCAAGTTTCTTTTCAGCGATCTTCAAGACGCGTACGTCGGTCTTTCTTTTATGTTACCTCGCTCTCATACTGATCTTCCTTTGTCCTCATGCAGTCACCGCACCGCTCTGTGCCATCAAACGAAAACGCTTGATGGGAATTTTCAAGTTTCTTTTCAGCAATCTTCAAGACACGTACGTCAGTCTTTCTTTTTGTGTTACCTCGCTCTCATACTGATCTACCTTCGTCCTCATGCAGTCACCGCACCGCTCTGCGCCGTCAAACGCTTGATGGAAATTTTCAAGTTTCTTTTCAGCGATCTTCAAGACACGTACGTCGGTCTTTCTTTTATGTTACCTCGCTCTCATACTGATCTACCTTTGTCCTCATGCAGTCACCGCACCGCTCTGTGCCGTCAAACGCTTGATGGGAATTTTCAAGTTTCTTTTCAGCGATCTTCAAGACACGTACGTCGGTCTTTCTTTTGTGTTACTTCGCTCCCATACTGATCTACCTTCGTCCTCATGCAGTCACCGCACCGCTCTGCGCCGTCAAACGCTTGCAGCGCATGTGCATCCCCGCAGATGGGAATTTTCAAGTTTCTTTTCAGCGATCCTCTAGGTATGTAGATCAGTCTTTTTTCGTGTTGCCTCGCTCTCATACTGACCCACCTTTGTCCTCGTACAGTCGCCGGGCCGCTTATGCTCTGTGCTCATAAGCGTCGGCTGCAATGATCCTTGAGCTCATGAATCTCTTTTACAAACCTCAATTGCACCGAAATTATGCTCCGACCTTATGCCCTGACGCTGAACTTTTGCAAAATCAACTCTGGCCGCCGATCGAGGTCAGTTCTTGCTTATCTCTCCCACTTCACGTTTTTGAACTCACAAACCTCTTTTTTCAGTCCGTTATCATGCCGAAATTACTTGTGCTCGGAGGCCATAACTATGATCCCACGTCAAGTTCTACTCTACCGCAAATATCAACTTCAAACTCGGTAAGTCGTCGTCAAATTCATTAATTTTTACAATTCATAACTGACAAAACTCCTTCTAGTCCTCATCCATGCCAATAATACGCCATAAGGCCGAAAATGCTCGAACGCCAAGTTCAACCACGCTCGGCCATCTCGGGGACTCCAAAACGCTTTATCAAGGTAAGCCCTCTTCGTTTATATCCACCTAAGATTAAATTGAGCTCATCCGATGCACTTATGGCCCTCATCCACGTTGAATTCGTCCACGCGCGCCAATCCCACTTTTGAACTTCAAAATTCAAAGCCACGCACGTGACCGCGGAACTCGCCGAGGTGTAAATCGCTTGTTGGCCGCGGTGGGCTGAGGGAGACGGGGCTGCGAGTGTAGATCGCTCGCTGACGTCGTCGCCTCCCGCCAGCGCCCAACACCTAGTGGATGTCGGTGAGCAATACCCGACCCGCACAAGTACCCTCGGCACCCGCAAGTGGCTCAATCTCAATCTCACGCGCCTTCCAGGTCTCAAAAATCAGTTGCATTGCTCTGGCATGATTCCTGGGTAGTTGGGTGTTTACATACATTGCATACCATGGCGCATATCGAGACCCTCTACCCTCCCCGGGTGTGAATCGCTCGGGCGAGGCTTCTAGTCGCGCAAAGGGCCCACAATATTCGCCTTGTGTCTCTGTTTCTGCAAGCCATGCTCTGTCGTGTGCGACGCGACGCCAAAATTCACTTTCAAGACTCGCGGCGACCCTTTGACCTTCCTGGGTGTAAATCGCTCAGCGTTGGTCTCCATCGCTTTTCACATCCCCAAATTCACGCCGGAATCCATTCCGTTGCCTTCTGCGTTGGCGCTGAACCGCGAGAGCTGCTCCGAGGTCCGTTTTATTTCTGATTTGATAACCCGATTTTGACTATCTTCCCATCCAGCTCCACCACCTCTTCTCTCAGCCGTTCAAGACTCCCGTGGGTAGTGCGTTACACCTCGCATGTACTTTTAGTAAATTTTCTAAGCTCCCTACCCAATACACACCGAGCTTATACTTGTCTTTGCAGCGAGTCCGAATTTTATTATTTTATGATAATCTTGACGCCCAATGCGTCAACGCGGGCTTGTATATCATTCATGAGCTTCCTCCGCTCACGCTGAACAGCGAGAGACTCTCCGAGGTCAGTTTTTTTTTCTGACCCGATAACCTGATTTTGACCATCTTCCCATCTAGCTCCACCACCTCTTAGCCCAGCCGCTCAAGGCTCACGCCAGCAGTGCGTTAGGACTATCTCATACTTTTGGTAAGTCACACAAGTCCCCCCACCAGATACTCGCCGAGTTAATGCTTGTTTCCACAGCCAATACGAATTTTATTGTTTTATCTCAAACCTCGCGCCCTACGCGTCAAAGCGGACTTGGAAATCACCAATGACCTTCTTCCGCACCCGCGGAACAGTAAGAGACTCTCCGAGGTTCGTTTTTTTCTTGACCCGATATTCGCGTTTTTGACCATCTTCCAATCCAGCTCCCGCATTCCTTATCCCAGCCACTCAAGACTCTGGCTCTCAGTGTATTACGGTCGTACCTTCCTTGTAGTAAGGTCTTTAAGCCCCCTGCCCGGTATACGTCGAGCTGACGCTCACCTTTGCAAGCGGTATGAAACAGAACGAGGCAGTACGCGCGGATACATCTGCGACGCCACAATGCGGGTAGACTGAAGAAGAAAGCGAGTGGCGCGCCCTCGCTCTGGCGCTCGAAAACGCAAGGCAGCCGAGGGAAATCGCGAGCTGCGTACCCGTCGGTCCGTGGTCCGCCTAGCGTGAACTAGTGGCGTGGGTGGGCAAGCGAGACGAGTCTGGGCGACGAGGGCGAGGACGCGGGGGTAAAGGGGGGAGAAGAAGACGGTGAAGCAGCACAAGGTGGCAGAGACTACCGAGGGGGAGGGAGGATGAGGCCGGAAACAAGCGGCAGGCGGCTGCGGAAAAGAGGGATGACGAGGGCCAGGGTGTTTCCAGCGACGACGACCGCGTCCCCAGACTCCGTTCACTGCTCCCTTTCTCCGCCCAGCCGAACCAAAAGTATCAGTATACGCATATTAGCAAAACGGATGTCGACGCGCCCGGCAGTTCCCTCTTCGGAACGCCTGCTCAACGGTGCTGCCCGTATTACTGGTAGTGCTTCTGGTGGCCGATGACCGGCAACTCGCCTCGCAAGTCGCCGCTAGAAAAAAAAATGCGTCGGCGCCGGCCTGCAGCGGGCGGTATGTGTCAGTGGGGTGGAGGAACGACGGGGGCGGATGTGCGGAACGTACGGCGCGCCCAAACCCCGCACGCCCTTCCTTGACTTGTACGCGCTCCCCCAGTCTAATCGTCTTGCACGTGGCATCCTGTGATGGCATCGTTCTCGACGATGTCGACGACCTAACCACCCCAGCGTCCTCTTCCACCTCCGCCCCATTGCGGCTTTGTCGCGTACTTAATTACGACCTGTCGGCCCGCCAGGCCGGCCGACTCTTGACTTCTCACCACCACTACCTTTCGTCTCAGCATTTTGCTCGCTAACCACCACCACCACCACTTTCACTTCTATGACGACCAACTGCCTCCAGCCCGTGGTTTTGGAGTGTACATCGCTCCTTAATCGCTGCACGACCGGGACCTTTCTCGCGCTCCTCATTGCGCTCATCGTTCTCGTTGTTCTCCGCTTTGGTCGCCCGACGTCTTCGAGCAAATCAGGCATTGGATTCGTTTGTGCCGCCGAAGGCTCGCTCTCCGCGAAGTTTACTGCGACATTCCGCCCACGCTCGACCAACTGTGAGGGTCTCTACCTTTTACTCGCTACCTTTTACTCGCCCTCGATCTCGATCTAAAGCGCCGCCAGGCGCTCGCTCCCGCCGCTCGCTCGCGTTGCCGCCTTGGCCGAATTCCGCGACCCTGACCCTTATGTCAAAGAAGGGCCCGGCGCCCTCTACGTTGTCGCACTCGCCGCAAACGACACCGTCGAGCAGTACCGCTGCGGCCTCATCACCGCCCATGATTTTTTAGCGCAGTTGCGGGTCAAGGTCGGCCATGCGCACAACCTTCCAGTGCGGCGGCGCAGGTACCGGAAGTGCGATGTCGGCCAGACACATTTCTGGCTGTATTGTTTTCACCCCGAAAAACGGATCGCGGCAGGCAAGTTTTTTTATCTGATCTTCAACCCCTTTGACCTGTCGTTAGAACAAATGTGCCATATGGACTTCCTCGCGGCTAACGCGCCTCGTGCGATCCTCCATTGCGCCCGCGGGTGCGGAAAACACCACAAGGAATATTGGTGGCTGAAGGAGCTGGGCGGCTTCCCGAAGGTCGAGGAGCGCGTACGCGGGGTTCTAGCTCTCCTCAACCAATCTGATCTTCCCCGGCAAGTTGTTTTTTTCTGTGTGCGCTCAGCTGCTTACGTTCCGCAGCGAGGATTTGGACGACGGCTGGCTCCTCTCCTTAGTGTAGTTGCAAAGTGTCATTGTACATACTTCTTGTATCGCTCGGATGGCCGGGCGCATTCTTGGTGCGTAGCCAGGAACTCCCGCACCTTTATCTTCTGCTCACGCGTGTTTACAGCTCGATTGGACTTCTTCAGTCATGTAGTATATTGTATAGTTGTTAACGTTGACTAGGGCGGGGAAGTGCAACGCGAAATGTACATAGCGTGAGCCTTCATTTATATATTTCTCCTCGCTTCACTGACTTGATGTTTTACGGTTATCGTGTCTTCTGTATATACCAAATCTGAATACATAGCCCGTAGGTCGGGCATGAACTACGCTCGAAAATTTTTGGCCAATCTTGAGTGAGTTCCTTTGCAATAAGAAAAGAAATCGTAGACTAAACCTTGCACAGACGAACGAGGATGGGTCTCGGTGGGGAATCTGGGTAAACTACGTAGGGCAGTCCTATGTAAGTATATACCTACTTGAATAAATACATTTCCGCCGCCACGTCCGCGAAACACGCGGTCGGGGACAACCTATAATTCGTAGGGTCGACGATCGGGTCCGTGGGCGTACCTGCGGGTGCAGCCGCCACCTTGAGGTGCACCCGAGGATTATGCTGAAAGCAAGTCTTTCAGTGTCGCTTTTCCAACTCGCCGAAAGTCTTTGTTTCAGCGCAGCCGAAAGCGGCGCTGAATTTCTTTCTTTCAGCCGGCATTTCGGGCCTGGTGAAAAGACTTTGTTTCGGCGCGTTGGGAAGGTCCACTGAAAGGTTAGCATTCCGGCGCGCTTTCCGCGCGATTCGATTGAAGCCAAATTCGGGGCCGCCGAAACGCGCGCTGATTTCGGCTAATTCAGTCCACAAATTGGCGCTCGCTGATGTTTAAAGAAAACTCTAGGTTGAAAATGCGCCCTCAATGAAGCTAATTCAGTGGCCCATTCTGCCTAAGCTATAATTCGTAGAATTCCATGTTTTTTTTTCTACTACTGATTGATCTATTTTCAGTTACACTATTCCCATATGGGGAGATTTTCCCTTATTGGGTGTGAGAGTCCAATCCGCGTTCAAATTAACCTAAATTTGGTCAGTAAAACGCGTTGTAATCCACGCATCCTGCTCACCTCGCTCCAATTCTCATCGGTAAACTTCTCTGCCGGTGCGCTGCCCAATCGCATTAGTCCTTATACAAGGGATGGCCCAAGAAGACGCACCGCCGCTGAATACCTCCACACATTTGACCAGGATGTCGATCACAAGTCCCAGCCCGTCCGCCACCGTAATCTTCTGCACAACCACACCCACCTGTGCGCTACCCGTCAAATCGCACAGTACCACCGTGCGTCCCAGCTGTCGCGCCATTCACCCCCGCAACTTCGATGCACCGCGTTCGTATTTCCGATCCCCCCCTCCTGTAAGCGTTGGTCGACGCGGCGAGGTACGCGGACGGCGGCGTGATGAGAGCGGAGGAGGGGGCGCGGGGGCGCGGGGGAGGCGGTGTGGAGGGCGAAGGTCGGGAGAGGAAGGTTGCTGATGCGGAGGTTATGTACGCCGGGAAGACGAAGGGGAGACGGAAGTCCTGAACGATGAAGGGGGAGCCAAGGCACGGATTTGTAAAGTTCTCGCGGCGTCGCCTAACTACGTGATCCCGGTCCGATATCCGCGGTTGCGACGGTGATGCGACGCGAAAATCAAAAGATGCTGTTCATTCAGAGTTGCTCTTGTTCTTCACCTCCATGCCGCCCAAATCTTTGAACAAGCTTAAGAAGGGTAAACGCAAGGCGAAAGCCATCGAAGTCGACTCCCGTAGCGTGAGCTATCTCCCTTGGATTGGATTCCCTGTTTACTGATTTATCGCAGGACTTTACCCCGGACGATGATTCAGAGGATCCGAAGAAGGCAGGGAAGAAGGCCAAGAAGGTGAGCTTTTCCGTCGTGTATAATATGTATATCATATGCTAATCCATCATAGCTACAAGTGCGTGTTTCAATATTTCGACTACACCGTACGCTCAACTGCGTCTAGCTCACGCAGTTCAATGTTCGTCACCCCACCTCTGACTTGCCGCCGCTCACGTCGTCTACTCGGTGCCGCGGCGGCAACTCAGACGCCGAATTCGCCACCAACGCCCAATTCAGAGCTAAGAAATTCATGCGGTCGGTAGAAGTGTTTGTCGCTCCACAGTCCTTACAACAACTGGCGGACCGACCGATAAATGGAGAGAAAGACATCACACAGGGAAACCAGGTATAGAGGCTGCTTCCTAGATAGCTTGTGATGTTGACTGATTCTCTCTGTGTCTCACCAGGTAATGGAGGAGCTAAAAAAACAACCAGCCCGGTGCCAGTCCTGTGTTGTCGTTGATTGTAACGGCCGCATTTTGGTGGCATACCTTGGACTGCGCTCTGAGTCAAATACCCAACACAACCCTCCCGTATGTGCAGCCACGATTCCTTGACCCTTATCTCATGCCTCTGCAGCGTGGGCTGCAGCCTTTTCGTGCCACAGATCTTCTTCGGCGGGCTAAGGTCTGCACACTCTCTTCTCTCTTCCCTTCTTGATCTCATACACCATCTAGCCTATCTCCGAACTGTACGAAAACGCAACGCGGAAGGACATGAGTTCCCCAGACCAGTACTATGATGGACTCCCCGTTCGTTCTCATGTTCCATTGTTCGTCTTACCGTGTCATATTTTTACACAGGAGGACATGTGTAAGCGGCAGTACGAGGCGACGCAGCGTATGGCAGCCTACAACCAGCCTTCCCTTTCCCGGCGGGACGTTCGCCACATTGATGGCGCTGAGGATGATGGGCCAGATCCCCGTCTGGTGCGGCTGCCGCACCACCCAGGCCTTGTCCTTTCCGACTATCGGCCTGCGGACGAAATAGGAACAAGAGCTCGGACTGTCCTCGAAGGGCGATCCCGATCCAAAGTGTACCCGGATGACTGGCAGCCCCCAAAGGAAGTCGGCGTCATCTGGGAGCGCACCGGGGTGTACCATCACTGTCATGCGTGCAACGTTGAAGTGAGCTGTGCAACTTGTCCTGGCCTCAATCTAACACACTTGCAGGATGTCATTAGCCCATCAAAAAATATGACTGGCAGTGGTATCCATGCCGGGGGCGTGAGACAGTTCTTCCTTTCCACCAAGGAAGTGACGATTTTCATCGCTGAGATCTTCAAACAACTTTTCCCCCAAGAGTACAAGACATATGCGGGAGATTTTGAAAGCGGCATATGGATTCCGGAGGATCGTGGACCTTTCCTCTGTCATGCTACCGTGTACAAGCTTCAGGTTCATCTTCGGCGTGAGGAGCTCGACGTTGGTCCCACCATCTCTTTTCCGACGGGCTACTTCAAGGGTGGTGCAATAATTTTCACTGACCTTCGGGCAAAATTCGAGTACATTTCCTCCCCCCCCCCCCCGCTCTTTTGAAAGTTATATTCACGATCCGATAGGTATTCCGCAGGTCATATCTGCTTCTCAATGACCCACCACCTTTACCATGCGGTCGAGAAGTGGGAGGCCATCCCATGTCCGCCGGAAGTTGCCCAGCGGCGCATCACTCCTGGGCGAATCAGCACCGTTCACTTCATGCACCTGAATACACTACAAGAGCTGAAGGACAAGCCTAGAGACTGGCTCGTCCGGACGAATGGAGGTGTTAATTCGGTAATCCACCAACCTCCTAATCCTAAACAAGCAGCGCGAATGGTAAAGAGGAAGGAACGAGAGGCGGACCAGAAGGAGAGGAGGGTGAGAAAGGAGACCCATCGGGACGAGGTTCAGGCGCGTCAGGTGGGTCGGGAGGCCAAGAAGGCCAGAATAGAATAGACTTTCTTCCGATGACTGAATAATCCGATTTCTCCCGTACATGTACTCAGTCTGAGCGTCTGCGGCTATGATATGACAATTCTCGTGCATGCTGTAAAAATTACTGTTGTCAAAGTGCCATCGGAATTAATCCTCTCGGCAAATATCTGAAGAGAGAACTAAGGATATTGGCTAGGGAATTGAGAACACACCCTCATAATACGAAAGACACTGGCCACGACACCACCGCCTCATCCTGGGCTCGTCAACGCGAGGGTGACACGCAAAGAGGGATGGCAGGAGGGTCAGACCGGCAGATAGAACGCAGGAACGGTGATGCACCACTGAGAGTGGATCTACTGCACTTGGAGTAGGGCTTGGCTTCCTACGCAAGACCACCCGCAGTACAGTTAGACCGCGAAACGATAGCTACGACGGATCGAGGGTGCGTTCGGGATGAAGATCAATACTGATTGATCACGCAGCTGAAGATCGCCAACAAGTAGTATAGCCTGTATGAAGAAGGCGGCGGGGAGCGCCCGGGAGAAATTTTGGATGAATCTGCAGGGGAGAGGCGATTGGAAACGAGAGCTGAATAAACACGCACCCTGAAAGCGAACATCCAATGTACCGGGTCGGCGGACGTGTCGACCGCGATGGCTTGCTTGAGAGAACACCGGACAATTTCAGATGGTTCTGAAGTGCGGCGCAACCGGCTGTCGGCGGTGGGTGATACGTCGTCTCGGGAGTTTGAAAGGTGTCGGCGGTCGTGCAGAGAAAACTGGGGCGCTGCACCGATGATGTCGATGACACAATCTTGTGGAACTTGGGAAGCAAAGTAAGTACTCCTCAGTACCTGCACTGAGTGCGACCTCAGCGCACCAATGTCCTGGAGCCATTACATTCGCCGATGGGTATCGCGGTTCCAAATTGAACCATAACTTTCGGTAGGATGAAGGACGGTTGTTGTGCTGCTCGGCGAAATTATGCTCAAAAGCAAATAAGTTCGTTCAGAGGTGGAAGCGAAGTTACGCTCGAAGGCAGATTAGGATCATGTTGAACCTCAGCTCGTCGACAAAACTGCTGGTGTGAATTAGTTGTAATCGTTCTGGATCAAGGTTTGGACATGGCTGATATGGGGGAGAATGTTATCGAGAATTTGGTGCCAGCACTGCTGAGCAAACTAGACAAACAGGTTAGAGCAATGGTATATCCAGGGGCAATAAGTCGTTAGGACGTTGCTCAAGCGCAAAATTGACAAGTGCGCTCGACGGCGAAGAATTACGCTTGACGGCGAGAAGTTACGCTTGATGGCGGGAAATTCCGTTCGACAGCGGGAAGTTACGCTCAGCGGCGGGTTTATGGCTCGAAGGCACGAAGGCAGAGAAATTACGCTCGGAGGCGGCGATAGGTTTGAATCGGCTCGATATCAGGATAGCAGGCTCGTATGGGAAAAGTTACGCTCGGCAGCGGGTTTATGCTGTACGGCGGGGTTCAGCTCCATGGCGGGGTTCAGCTCCATGGCGGGGTTACACTCGATGCTAGGATCACGCCTGAGACGAGGTCATGCTCGAAGGCAACTACGCGCTAAGGTGGACACCATGGGTTGATGCAACGACGCTCCAAGGCGGATGCGAGTCCGACCGACAGTCGAGCGTAAATCCCTGTCCAAACATCTGTCACACGGCGGAGGTAAGAGCTGAGAATATATGTGAGTTGACTTCATGAATAGTATGACGTTTGAACAAGTGTAAACGTAGCGCGTAGGCAGAATAGGCGGAAATTTCAGTCGCTGGGAGATGCCGGATTGTGCCGGTCATTGACGAATCGGCAGTATGCAACCTCTCCGAGTAAAAATGCGGAAGGACAGGAGGGCTGCTTGATATTGAGAGAGAAAAGGCCCCATTGTGCTGGGCGGTCGGAGCATATCTCAAAGTCGTTTCCTGTGGATTAGTTTGAGCTGCATAGAGTCGTAGTGGATCAGGTCTGCTTGATATAACGGATTGACAGTAAAGTTCTGCAAGAACAGCAAGATTGAGAACGATAATCGGTCAGGGTAACACTCAGCGTGCGTATGATAGAATAAGTCAAAACGACCGTGATTCAAAGCAGCAAAGATGCGTGAAGCAAATCTGGGAACAAAATACGGGGTTGATTCCTATTTCCCCCTCCTCCGAGGTCCCAGAGGGTGCTTTTACACCCGGGCCATCTAGAAAATGAGAAAAGGATCATTGAAATTGAACGGAATTAGTTACTCAGCTTTTGTGTGTGCAGATCCTCGGCAGCAAGTTTAGGTGTAGGATTGAAGTTAGCTCCCAAATTGACGGCATGGTCTAGTTGCGGAACGAAAAAAAAACGGGGTTGAGCATACTATTTTGTTGGGAAGTAGTCACCGGTTCGGTGGTTCTTCGCAGTCTTTGGTTGTACTTGTGGGTTCTGAATCATCGTTTGCGGACCATGATCAATTCCGCATTCAAGTTCGAATGACGGTGAAAACATATTCGTAAGTGTTCCGCCGAATACCATGAATGTAACTTAGGGTCGTAGCCAGAGGATGGGGATGTCCCTCTCCCTCTTGATGTACAATATTTGGATGGGAAACGTCAGTAGATCGAACATATCTTGAGCCGAAGACTCAGCGTAAGTAATGCCGGTGCCAAGCGTCTGCGTAGACAATATCGGTTCCGGATCCGGAGCGTGGACAATTCGGATCAGGGGCCAGTTAACTCCTCTTGAGTCTTGTTCATCCATGATTGCGACAATCATTAGTGTAGCGTCTTGAGGACGATTTTGGTTATTATTATAATTGGTTCGCGACATTCATTGGCTCGTTCAAATTCCCTAATGTCAAGGTTAGTGGATGTAGACAGAGAAGGAAGAAGACGTAGGGCCGTTGATGTTGCAGTCCTTAGCCTAGGTTGAACCACCGAGGTTGCTTCGGTGGTGTGTTGAGTCCGGATGCCCGCAATGAACCTCTTGAGTTTGACGAGACTTTGAAACAAAGGAATGATAAAACCCCGCATGATTGTCGCCGGTCAGTTGTCAAGAGCAAGATGCCCTAGGGTTTGACGTTGCAATTGCTATTGGCGGGGTCATTGAATAGGCGCGCAGTAACATTGTAACTCCATTTTTGCTTGGTTTGATTGAACTCCCTTTGACGATAGGTCCAACGGTGTCGAAGGAGGAAGCAAACTTGGTTTAACAAGGAAAACTTTGGTTCACTTTAATTGAGAGTCAACTTGACGTCCAAAGCGAATTCGGTTGGCATGTACGCGAAGAGAGCGTCATCGTCGAAGGAGTAAAACCAGAGTCGAGGTTCTAACACAGGAAGAACCAAACTCCATGGTCAATCCACGATTCCTTTTTTACTGTAGTGCTTCAATTTTCGAGGTTTTCTTTTGTCGGAATATTGACGTGGATCTTAGGGTTACCCAGGGAGAATTTCATCCATAAATTGAAGTCGCTGAAGAGAGCTGAAGGATTTATCCACAGAGTGATTTTACTGTCAGCTGTCGGAGTCCATGAGCGGTCGACGATTAATCAGTAATTCAGCTCAATCTAGCATTGGCATTATAGATTTCGCGTTGTGAGAGTTGTCGGTCAGTGTAGTTACATTCGATTGGCCTGTCACCCCTTTGAACAAGCTGGGGATGCTCCCGAAGTTTCATGGTTGATCGGAGGAGGTTTTCTTGCTCTGATCAGGCTCGAAAGCTTGACGCAGGTCAGCCATAATGAAGCCGCAGGGGTGATAGTCCCGAGTCGAAACATATTCCTCGGTAGTTCTAGTTATCGTGTGCACGAGAGCGCTGGCCAGCCAGTGTGGGTCTCGATGTGGAAATGCAGGTTGAAATACAACGCCGAATCAACTTGCAACGATGCTGAACAAAACAAGAGCCTAGACCAGGGAGTACAGAATCAGACCGGCCAGGATTTCGACCCGGTGGTGAAAATTTTGATCAAATCCAAAATCTAGGAGATCCTGGACAGAGAAATCCAGCAGAAATGAAACGAAAAGGAGAATGCGGGGTAAAAGGGCCTGTAGTGTTCCGGCTTTCTCTTGACTGGTGCTGCGACATCGACCAAGGACACGAAAGCAGGACCGGACCAGCACCGAGAACAAAGATAGATCGGGTTGGTACACACTCTTGCGTAGAGGCCAGGTTTATTTTTCTTGAATTACTTGACTTACGGTGAGCATTTCCGAGCCCAGTTGTGCGAGGCGAAAGGTAACAGTCTGAGTGGGTTAAGTTTCGCCCTCCGGCGGTCCAGAGTTGTTCTCTTGAGTATAAGTATGGGACGCTTTGAGATTCGGAGCTGGTAGTGGAAGCCAGAACGTCATTAGTGATCTTGACTCGTGAGCATTCGCTCAGCCGTCTGAATAGTAGAAGCAAAGGATAGGGGTCCGCCGGTGATTTTGTTAACGGATTGATTGGAAAGCAGGCTTAGCAGGGCAGTTAGAGCGCGGGTGCCCATAACCTGTTAGAATTTGTAGGTTATAGTAGAGACAAGCCAGTAGATTGGTTTGGATGGTGGTGATATGAGGAGAAGATACAGCGTCTAATCTAATCCGCATTGATGCCGCATGACCCGTCGGCATCTCGGCCTGGACTATTGCCTATCTTGAGTCGCTTCTCACCGTCATCATAAAGCGAATTCGACTTGCAAGCAAGCACGCAGACGCGTTCGACGCGATGCTGGCTTCAGCCCCGGGATCTATGGACGTCGTAAGGGAGTTCTACCAGGACTCAGATAGGACACACTAGGGTCCAGTCTCGTTTCTTTGGTGCGTCATAGAAAACTCTGGCTCTTGGACTCGTACTAAATATCTTAAATTCCTTCGAGCGCGAGGTCCGCGTCCCAGCAAGATACTAACGACCTACAACCAATCGCTCTCGCCGTCCATCTCCCGCGGCGCGTCCAAGTCCGATCGCGGAATCACTCACGCCGTTCTGCGCAATCACATTCTTTCTTCCCCTGGCGCACAGTGTCTTCAAGATCCTGCCGGGTATTATCGCGTACGGCGTTGTGCAGGTAATTTCCCGTCACCGCTATTTATTCACCTTCCTGATGCTCCGTCCTACATAAGGACGAACGCTGCTGTCGACGGCGGACTGGGATGTCCTCGACGGGCATTTCAATTACGAGGATCTCTTTAACGCGATAATGGAGCCCCCGATGGCGTCGAGTGGGCGACGGAGACTCGTTTGGTACCAAGAGTAAGATTTGTGTTTAATTCTCGGAACTATAATGCTCGTCGAAGGTATGCCTCCTACCTCTTGACCAAACAATCAACTGACTTCTGGTTACAGATCCGTCGACCCTAATCCCTCTGCGTACGCCGCTCATTCCTGTCTCGGATCTTCACTGACATCTTGTTCCTTTAGCTGGATTCATCATTAACCTGGCGCTCGTTTGACGACTTATAGTGAGTGGAGTTTGGGTTTACTTCCTTCTCACTTCTCTTCTAGCCTGAGATTGCCTTCGTCTTTCCCACCTAATCGCCAGCGCCTTTTAAGTGCAAAAGTAAGTGACTGGCTTATCCATGACCTTTGCTGACGGCTCTTGCTCGTTTCTCTCTCAAAACAGTCTTTCCCGTGTTCTCGCATTTAATCTATGCTTGCAGTCAACCTCTCGAAATTGTACTCAAGCATTTGTACTCAAGTAATTATTCTTCCCCGTCCGCTGCCTTGCGCACGCACTCACAACTTGGCGCAGATCGTCACCACCCCGTTGTATCGTTATTATCACTCCGCATTGTACCCTAACTGCTTGCAATAAATGTGTTTCTGACTTCTGCGCGATACTCGAGAATAATAGGGAGGAAGGGGAAACCCCCAAGCGCCAGCGCAGCGCTCTCAAGCTCCCAAGCCCCACCAAGCTGCTGGTAAGCGCCCCAAGCCCTTGGCGCGCTGCGAAGGGCTGCCGACGACGATATTCGCTTCCAGAGTACTTGGATGCGGTGTTCAAGGCTGGAGTGGGCTTGGATGGACTTGAGGCGATTGGAAGCTGCTTGTAAGGGGCATTCAAGCACTCCGCGCTTTGGGTGATGTGCAACTGGCGCGCTACCGTTGTCCCCCCGGGTTTCTGATCTCACTATGCGTCGTGACCTATCCAACAATGTTTACGCGTATCTACCCCATTGCACTTGTTTCTCCTGTGTTCTGAATGATTCGACCGACCAACCGCTTCTCATTATCAATCAGTGGAAAATTTGGCCCCGTGAATTTTGGATTCCGACAGTCAACTTGCGAGGTCAGCTGGCTGCCTTATTTTCAATCAGTCTCACATGAACCCAGGCACATTTCTTAGTTGATTTAACAAACGGCTGGAATGATCAACATCGACAACGACTGGGTCTAAAACTCTGGAATGTTGTTTTCCCCACCTCAATTTATTGGTGTTGAAGAGGGAGAATGTACAATGAATTCGCACTATCAAAATACACGTGGATGTTGACGGGAGTACGGATGATAAACTGTATTGAGCTTCCGCCATTCCTGAGCATCCAGTTGCTCATTGATATGCGCCCACGATTCACCGGAGCTGTTGGGACCAAAAAAATACTCCTCTCTAGTCAACTCCGACGGTCGACGCACAACCACTCGTTCCCATGTCTTCGCATCGCCACGCTTCCAAACGTTTTGAACACCTCTCACCCCTAGTATGTCCCGGGCATAAAACATGTCGGGCGTTTTTTCTTCGTCGTCCGAGTCGTCGCCCGGCTGTCCGCCCGGCCTGTGGGATCCGCTCTTGTTGGATTCTCCGCCCGATTTTTCAACCGCTGTATGCCTTGCTTAAAAGGGTGCCAGAAAGCCTCTGGCTGACCGCTCGAGTCAAAAGAAATCTGGACACTGAGTGTCATTTCTGCGAGGTGGTGGTTCCCGGCGGCTGCCACAGACTGAAAGAAGCCAACAGCGTCCGCCGGGGACAGGAGGTTGACATGGCGATACATATAGGGACGGAGAATGGAACAAAAGCCCATGCACAGGGGTACCAGACCGGCGATTTGCTCCCTAGTCAAGTCATCCCACACGGAGAGATATCATACATTGAAGACGCGGTGCCAGAATTCAAACCCCGCTAACATGAGAGGTCAATACTAGTCTCGTTGTTGAACAAGGAATTAAAATTGCGCACGATTCTCCTTTGTTGTATCCATAGCCTCAGCCTGTGCTTGAGAAGTCCTGGAAGTCCGAGTTTGTGTTTGCCCCATTGCCGTAGCCGCGGCATCGCCAAAAGTATCGATCACACTGTCACAACGATCACAAAGGGCGGCAAGTGCCACTAAGCGCTAAGGATAAGACTCAGGATAAAATTGATCAGCGCGGTCCCTTTCGGAACATGCTGAGTTGTAGCAACAGTACATCCAGCCTCTAGAGACGTACTACCACTACACCACAATCCGCTTGCCTCCGATGAATTCACCGCTTGCAGCAAGCCAGAAGCTCAGATAACCTCCGGCTATCTGTGGAAAAATGGGCGTAGTTTGATAGTAAAATATGGGACTCTTTTACCGGAGAAATGACCCAGGGTTGATCCAAAGTTAACCTTAGGACATTCAGTCGCACATGCCCCAGATCTTTCCCTTTATTTTTCACCCAGGCATGTTCAATTTTCAGCCTGGGGTCAGAAACAAAGGGGTCAGCCCGTGCTTAATAGAGTTTCCTACATGTGTAGTTGAATGTGACGCGGCAGCACGGGCCCTCCAAGCGGTATTCCAGCCTTAAGCGACTAGGTCAGCCTATCCAAGGCTTGCCCAAAGCTTCCCAGTCCCTTCCCAGCCCACCTCAAAGCTTCCTTCCTGCAGAACAGGCGTCCCCTTGGCGGCCCATTTTCGTCCTCTGCCACGTTTTTCTTGCCTTTAATGCGACTCTTTGGCGCAATAAACCAGGTTCCTACCCAGCCGCAGTTACGGGGAAAACAATCACTGTAGCAGGGTTTTTAGTTGATTCAGAAAAATCGATTACTGTACCATTACGTTCAAATCGACAGTCACGCATCACGCAGCCCCCTGTCGATATCGAATTTTGGTCGCGGTTACGCGTCACGGAGGCCAGTGTCGAATAGGTCGGGCGATTCGTCACGCCACCAAAAAATCGCGTGAAACTGCATGAAAGATCCATGCAACTCCCTGTCCTTGTTGAGTGTGTTTTGAACTGGTTTCTGGACCATTCATACCCGCAACTCTAAAATTTGAGCATGTGGTTGCGTTTCTGGTCTAAAATCAACCTAAAATGGCCTGCAAAAAGAACCCAAAATAAAACATCAATGAGGGTTCAACACACTGTGCAAATATTTCTGTGCTATCCCAAGAAATTACCTCCAATAGAAGGGTAAAATTTACACCCAATGTCGAATTTTTTGGCCTGTCACGCACCTTTCGGGGGCCTGTCGAAATGTCGAATTCGTCAAACCGGTCACGCGTCACCCCCCCTGTCGATTTGAACGTAATGGTACAGTATTTCTGACGTGTGACCAAAATAACGTGATGTTATGAGTGACTGAAGTTGGGGTTTTCCCGGTTTACCGCCCGGTCCGCTGGGTTGTTATCTGCCAGTGGCTGTACAAGTTATCTGCCATATGCTGCACTGACCCTTGTTTAGCTAGCCTTAATTCACAGAAATATTTGAGGGACTAGTTTCAGTCCAGAAGAAGGAAATGGCACAAAAGAATCAACAGAAAGAGTCCACTGTACGGCGACATTCGTTAACGGCAGATAACATGGCAGATAACACCAGTTCACACGGTTGCCACACGCATCAATCGCGATCTCGCGACGCGTCGGGCGCACGGTAGGACTTTTTCAAAGGGAAGGCTCACTCTAGAGAGATACTATAGAGGTATCATGCCCCTTAGCTCAGCTTCCAATTTTTTTTACAGCTTTCCTTGTAAGGTATCCGCCGTCCACCCTCGACGAACGTCACGTGTATTTCCTTATTGGGCGTACTGCGAAAGAATAATTAATATTGAAGGAACAAGGAAGGATATGGGAAATCCCTTCGTCAAATATCTTTGAATTCATCCATTCCATCTGTAGAAAAAAACTTGGTCCAGCCAGACCCTCTTATGCAATGTAGTTACAAAAGTTTCAGCACGCCTCGTCGGGCCATCATTATTGATGGGAAATCAGGCGATGAATCAATCTTGTAACTAGATATTCCTCGTGGGCATTATGCTACAAGATTCATGCCCATAAAATATTTATGCAGATTATCTTCAACTTCGACGAAGGGTTTGACCCAATTCAGGCTGCATATCGCTGTAGAGAGGTTTTCGCCGGAATAGGAAATACACGTGACGTTCGTCGAGGGTGGATGGGGGATACCTTACCAATAAGAGAGATTTCACGCCGAGTTCCTTTTTGTTTTCAAATACTGTAAACTGGAGGTGGAAATGGGGCTCAATGGAGCACATAACAGCTAATCTACATTCAGATATGTTCCCAGGACTTTTAGTGAGCACCCTTCAACCAGTATTCACTTCTCTAATGATGTATGAGTTCAAATAGCACAAAGTACTTAAAGTGTTGTTGTTAACATCATTGGGACCATCCCTTAACCTTCATAACATCATACAGCATAATTTATTCAGTCTTACCGAGAGGCTTCCGCCGTCTTATTCCGAGTTTTTGGTGAAGGCCATCAGGCACACCAGGCCCGGCCATCAAGGGATCAGAGCGATCGGTTGAAAATTACGCTCAGGAGCCTCTCTAAACCCTCCAGAATCCTCTCTTTCTGGGAGATTTTTTCGTTTCTGCACCCCCCAATACCCAGTCTATTGGGGGGAAAACTGTTTTCCCCTCCACGGCGGCTGGCCGATAACTTATACAAACAACATAGCCACAACTTGCCGAAATTCTTGAGAAATTCATTTTCATTGCTCATGGCATCGACAAATACTACCCCTTGTGAATGGAAGACTACACTGGACTGATCTGACACATTGGTATCTTTTAACTCAGCGATATCTTTATTCTTGTGGGGCAGAGGGGCCAAAACGGTGAATTTTGGTGATAATAGCAGAATAAAGTTTTGTCGAGAGGGGTAATTACTCCAAATTCCTCACAGAACAACTGAAATCCATATGAGCACCCCATGAACTGTGCCATGTATTTTATTGTGAGGGTAAACCAGCTTTCAGTGAATTTCTCAAGAATTTCGGCAAGTTGTGGCTATGTTGTTTGTATAAGTTATCGGCCATGGCCAGCCGCCGTGGAGAGGCTCACCCCAAACTTTCGTCACAGTAACATCACGCATAACGCGGTCCGATTTTCCCGATGTATTGTCTTTCTGAATTTGCAGAGAATTATCGCTACAGTGACTGTGAGCCTCGAAACTGCGGCTGGGTAGGAACCTGGGTCCCTACGCTTCTTGCATCTCCTGACTTGTCTTCTCGTATTCCCGGTTATGATGCCTTGCCCGTCTGCCGAAATGGGACGTCGATTCCTGTCGATTCGCCATAAGAGCTGCCATAAGGCATACACCTTGAAATCGTAAAACCAGAGCGCGATCAAGCGCGATTGTACCCGGGTCAGATAGCAAATGGAAGGTCAGGTAGGTAGGTAGGTAGGTAGGTAGAATTACACGGCCGGTCCCGCTTAGGAACGCCGGGGCCCAGAAATTATCTAAGTGTACAGGGCACGACGGGAAAAGCCGAATGACTCGAGGACTGAAGTCCAGAAGAGGATGATCATGATGCCGATGAAAATGCGCGGGCAGCACCGATGCAACAGATGAAGGAATTAATGATTTTTAGCTGCACTCGATTTTGAGCCTGTTTACCGTTTTTTCTCGTATTGCTCATATTGCAGTCCCCCCGCATTTAACATTTGTACTCAAGCGGGTCTTTTTTGTTCTACTCAGTAAGTGCCCATCTTAGCTTCTCTAACATCGACCTGATTAATTGCCCTATAATAAAGCCTGGAAACCCCAGCCCCGCCCGCAAGGACTGAAGCAACTTCATTCTTGCAACGCCTTGATTCGTCCCGGGTTCAAAATTTTCTTTCTCGCTCCCGATCCAACAAGCTTAAGCCCGGCTTCTCGACATCCCTGCAAATATCGTCATCGGACAGCCTAGCTTAAGAGAAACTTCTGGGGCAGCGCAGTCCACAACCGCTCCCTGAACGTTTCAACCTGGTTCCGGCAAAGCATGGCTTCACTGGCCGGATTGATCTCCGGCTGTCGATTCGGAGGGTGCCGATGCGCCGAGATGATCGGCACGCCCACGGCAACTTTTGCCGGCTTAAAGATTCCTCTGGTGGATTGGGGCTCCTCCAGAAAGCGGGTTTTAAATTAGAGATACTTGTCCGCCGCACCTCACATGCAGGAATTACATCCCCAAACTGCACCGGAGTGCCAGGAAATCAGCGCAACTTGGCGGCACGCAGCACGGCATCTATGTGGAGCTCACAAAGAAGACTTGTTTACAAAGAAGCAGGCCGGGCCGCCAGACGCCGGTCGAATCTCCCCTTCCATCTAAAGTGTCCAGGCAAATAAGTTATGAAAGTTCGAAACCCGGTTGTACCACTGGTATACGCAAGGCCGTTCCTGCTAGTACGACTGTGTTCCGGTTCAGTCTGGGCGGTCCTTACAATTTTCGGAATTTGAACGGGTTTTAAGCCTTCCTGGAAAAGTTTTCAGCAACTCCCATGCAACTTCATTCTGTGGACATCAATGCCGCCTTTTGTTTTTGGGTTAGCCACGGGCTTCTGGGTCTTGTCTGGGCGGCACTTTTTGGGTTCATTCTCGCATATCCCCATCGTGGAAGCCCACAGGGTACAGCCCTCTGGATCATGGCGAGACGAAGGCGAGTCGGCCGAAGCACGAGGCCGAGTGAGACTTGCGAGTTGTAAGAGAAAGCTTGTGGCTCAGAAATAGATTATCAAGTCTGAGGCAGGTACAGGAGGTGCCCGGAGGGCCTGAGTATGTAAATTTGAGTGTATTCAAGTCCGGTACGGAAAATTTAGTAAGAACTACGGAAGATCTAATCAACAGTAAGAGTTAGGGGAATTATGGAAGTCTTGGTGGTCGCGGTGGGGAGTAACAAAAATTTTGTAAATGAAAGGGGAGGAAGGCAACCAACCCAATTTCCATTCGTCATGCTTACCGCCGAACATCTCGGGACATTGTCCAGAATAGTACCCCCATGCGTCCTCTCCCTGCTCCCGGTCCTCTCTTCCCCCAGTAGATGATTTGTTTCCATCACCCTCCTCCATGTAAGACGCATGCCCAGAGTCCCCTCTATGAAGACTTTGCGATGAGCCATACCGTCGTCTGGCCTTTCGACTGGTTTGAACATGTCGGACAGAGTGCAGTCACCAGCCCCTTCGTCTATGTAACCATGGTTGACGGTAAAGCACTCCAGGGTGCTCTGCGGCTGTTGAGTTACAACGCTGCGAGACCGAAGTTGAGCTGTCCACGAGCGCCCCAACTTCTGGAGTTCGGAGATGGTAGGCGGCGAAACGATATAGTGGGGCGTGGTGAAAATGAACTCCAGAATGGGGGGCGGGATGAGGGAGATGTGTAGGGGCCATATGTTCGCCTCCCATGGTTTGACAGACAATATCTTCTCCCTCTCGACGTACTCGCAGCTGAACGAAGGTGCAAGGTGCGAAGTCGACTAGGAAGGGCTACGGCGTGTAGAAGGTGGGATAAAACACGGCCCAAGGGATCCGGATCGGCGTGAGTAAAGGACGTTATGAGCATGTCCAAAGATGACATTTCGGGGAGGGAGGCACGAACAGCAACCCAGAGAGGAGATTCTGGGGTGTCCGCGACTGGAATAACGAATGCGAATGAGAGATACGTGATTTTTGCCAGTAAGAACTTGTTCCCAGGGAGGGTGTGCAGGAAAAGGCATTTTGCATCCCCATAGGTTCGTAAATTGACGCTCTCATAAATCAGAGGCTGGTAGAACCCCCCCCCCAGGTCCGATTGATGTATTGTAGGGCGAAAAGTTTCTTGCGATCCAGGGCTGCACGGTCTATGCATTTCGAGAACATGAACCAAAGCTCTGGTGCAACTGGAAAAGGAATGGTCATGATATCGGATTACAAGGGGCAGATCCAGCGGAAACCCACCTCGGATTTTACCCTGCTGCTTCGCATCGACCGTCCCGTCCTTGCCACCCACTTCAGCGTTCAACCCCGTGGCTTTAGAAACAGTGTCGTTCTTTTCATCTTCCTTACACTCCGTAGGTTCGAAGAGCATTTCCATGGGCGATCGTAAGAGGGGGTATCTTGTTGTGCAGTTGATACTTGACGGAGAATCAATCGGCGGATTGTCTTTGACCCGGAAAATTTCGGCAATTGCAACATCCACCATATCTCGGAATTGCAATCTTGTAAGTTAGTGGTCCGGAACACCGAGTGCAGCTCCACCGCAAGCTTAAAGTATAGTCCAAAAAGTGGGTGCAGGAGGAAGATCATTAGGTGGAAAATCAATAGAAAGCTGATCAAAGGTACAGATTATGCCGATGAAATTCGTAGAGAACTCACTACTAGTATATGGCTTGAGAATAGAAAAGGATTCCGCAAGGGCGTAATTAATTAATAGGGCGAAATCAACAGCGGACCCTTCGTGTAACATCAGTCGATTAGCACGGGTACTCATGCCATCAAGTGGCATCTGAGCTGCTGCACCCCGGACAGAATCCTCCACGGAGTGGATCGATATTCCGAAAGGTCGTTCTTACAAGTGATGGTGGAAGATTCTCGGTAACCCAACCGGCAGCGAGTGGATTGTCTCTTTTGTCTCCCTCCTCTTGGCCGCTGAAACATATTGGTCGCGGTGGATCACCCACTGCCGCGAAACGCGAGGTGTGGATGAATGATTTTGATTCTTCCCGCTGGCGGGTGCGGGGGCGTCGCTGCGCCGAGCTGGATGTACTCGGGTACATAGATGGTTGCGGTGTGCGATGTCGGCCGTGACGGAGGAAGCTCTCTCCCCCGGCTGGCCATCACACTGAACGACGGCACCACGGGCAGGAAACGAGATCCTTGATCGCGCAGATGACGCACTCGCGCGCTGCCTCGTGGACGCCGTGCTCCTCGCCCGCGCCCTTCTCTTCCCCTGGCGTTCCGCCCGCGCAGAAGCCGCGCGTTTCTCCATGATGTCAGTGTCGTGCTCCGAGCGGTCGACCGCGTGAAGAATATTTGTAAAGCGTTGGCGACTCTGCGAGCGAAAGGGAGGTCAGTCAATAGGTGAGGCGGAAAAGAAAGGAAGAATCACAAGGGAGCTCTGGCATGAAGATACGTATGCGAGGCGGGGGTACGACGACATCGTGGTCGCCATCGCTATCTGTTCCGCTCCGGAGACTCCGAGGATCGTCGTCGTTCGTCGAGATGGAAGAGGCTGGTCGCCGTTGGGGGTGGGGGGTCAAAGTAACCGACGTCGCTGATTACGCGCTCCCGGTCGTCCGGCACTTGGCTGTCCACTGGGAGTAGTCGCGTCTTCATCGTCCGAGAGTGGGCCGTACACATCGCCAGCCGCGTCATGCTGCCCCTCCGTGCTGCGCTCGGATTGCTCGCTGGGCAGGGCGCTCGATCCCCACGACGTCCAAGTCCCCCGCCCTCTACCTCGCGCCCCATCCCAGCTACGAGATCCGCACGCCTGCACGCTCCCCAGAAGTCTATCTACCCACGCACCACTCGCGCTCTCCCTCCTCCCTTGCTGCCTCCGCCTCCGCCTCCCCGTCTATGGGTCCGGTACTAACGTCGCGTTTATAATTAACGCTGAGGCCAAGGATTTTGGTGCTGCCCTGCGCGCGGAGTATCAAGTCAAAGTCGAGCTCGCGGGTGCCGCCGGTAACGGTTGGTGTGGCGCCTAGGACGTAGGGTGACCGTTGAGGGTGCGCGCCTGCTTCCACGTGTTGCCACCCATCGCGGGCGACGGCGAGAACAGCGAGGGTCGGGCCCTTGGAGGTGCAGCACCGGCGACCGCAGAACGAACTCCTCTTCAGGTTGTCGTCTTCCTCGTACGAACGCAGCGCGGCATGGATAGACAGGGGTGCTATAGATAGCAATGTCAGCGCGAAAGGAAACTTGGATTGAAGCAGATGGAGACGTACCATGGAACCTTCCACCTACTGATCACCGAGTGTGAGGGTGAGCGGTGGGAAAGCTGCAGCGCCGCCGACAAGACCGCGTCGGAGAGCGCGAAGCGCGCTGCAAAAGCCATTCCACGACAGAGCCTCTCGTTTCGCGAAGCAGTCCTGCGGCGCATCTGTCAGTATCTTGTGGGAAGGAAAGGAAAGTGCAGACCCACCACTCACGTTCTCCGTCAAGCCGATTTTCAGCTTGGTGTCGATCCAACTTCGCGCCACCAAGCCGGCATCGCCCCGTTCGACCCGAATCCTAAACTCTCGAACTCGCCCCACTTGGAGGGAACGGGCTGCGCCGTCCTCGCTGCTCAGACTCGTCGTCGAAGGTGCGGAAAGGTTGTACGCGGATGGCGACGAGCCGTATGACGAGCGGGTGGTGCCGGAGGATGCGTAGGAGGAGGCGAGGGAGGATGCTCAGAGGTGGACACCGAGATCCATGCGTATGCGGAAGGTTCGGCGGAGCGCGAGGCGCCGACGCCGCCTGCGATGATTGCTCTAAGCCTTGGAAGCGGCCTAATCGTTTACCGGACCTGACGGCGCGTTAGCTTCAGAGACGATGACAAGGAGGTATCGAGAACGGGAATGGAAGAAAACCGGGACGTGTAAAGAAGAACAAGAAGTACGAGCTAAGGGCAAGAAAAAGCTATGCGTGAAAAAGATGTCACAAGGGAGCATGTAAAAAGGAAGCAAAAATCATATGGTACTATGGTAGTGTCGACTGTGCAGCTGAGTGAAAAAGTATACCGTAGGACGAAAAGGAAACGAGTGAAGAACAAGGCAAATCCCAAAAACAAATAATATATAAAAACCACTGACCACCCGGACTCCCGCCCCACTCCCACTCGCCCAGCTACTCCCGCCCTGAACGAGGTCCCCGCTGTAAGACTGCATGTTGCGTCGGACGTGAACAACACGCGTGGTCTGGCGCCGCCGGGTTTGCCTGGCGAGGGAAGCCGAGGTTAGTATGATTGGTCATTGAGAGGACGGGAGGAGGAGAAGGAAGGAAGTTAGGACGAATGGACGACGTCGACTACAGCTAGATCGACGACTCACAAATACAGGAGAGCACGACAAGGAGGATCTCAATCCCGTCGCAAGACGGAATTCCACGGCGCCATTCGCACCCAAAGCGTCGCTGCGACTGGGCTCGTCATCGCGGCGCTTGCCGTCACGACGCCCGTGCAATTTTTTTATACGGCCGCACCCTCTCGAGGTCGACATTAGCAACGCACATGACGTCCCCAAAGGCGCGACACACTCCGTGTACGCACACAGGCACCACTTCGACACGTCTGTCCGCTACGTCGATATCCACGTTCACGCCCACAGCAACCGCCTCCATGACGCCGACCGACGGCTCTGTCTGCATCCCCGCGGCCCACACCACCTGAAAGCGCACCACCCACCATCACCTGCAGAATCGCTCTAGGCGCCAACAATCGCGCAGCGCACCCGCGGTACGCGCACGAAGATGCGTCTCTACATGCACCCTCGACGACGCTGGCATCCATGTCGTCGTCGCCCACCATCCGCCTCTTTCCGCGCCCACAAAGCGACACGACGACCATCTCCGTCTCCGTCTCCACCTGCACACGCATCTCCACCCGCGCACACGCGGGGAATAAAAGAAAAAGGCCGCGAATGCAGCCAGTCTTCCCCATATACGAATCGACACGGTAGCCCAAAGCACGCGCGACAAGGAACAACATCCGCATGCACACCGTGCCTCCCTTCTTCCCAAAAACTCCCTCCCCCCCAAAAAAGGTAGGAACGCAAACGACTCACCCCCCTCCCTAATTCCCACCGGGTACATCGCCACCCAATCCCGCAGCCGCGTCGGCGCGCCCAATCCCTAGTCGGCGACGGAACAGGTGCCCTCACGGATGGCGGCGAGGAGGTAAGTACTCGGAGGCGCCGCGCAGATATTCCTGCCAACGTAAGTTAGTGAGTTGTGGGAAGAGGCGGGTGGAAAGGCAATAAAGAAGAGTGGGGACGAGGAGAAGGAGGGAGGGAAGGGGCGGAAGGAAGGACGAAGAACGAAGAGTGGGCACGCAAGAAGCGGAGGAGTGTTAGGCACGGAACGCGCAAGATCGAATGGAAAGGACATCGAGGTGGCGAAGGAGGGCGGAGTCTGTGGCTGCTGGCATTACAGTAGAGCGCGCGACGAGACAGGTTCAGGGCAAAGAGGGGCGAGGTAGGCGTTTGCTGCAGGGAGGAAGAAGGGGTGCTAGATTAATTTGATTCAAGCAGAAAAGGTCTTTTGGTAGACGTGACGGTATGACGGTATGACGGATGTCCCAATTGGGAATTGACTCTGATCACCTTCTCACCTTCTGGAGTCTCGAGCCAGAGGCTTGCTGCGCGTACACTTGCTCGAGTCCCCGTCGTCCGCATTGGATGGCATTCCCACCCCAGTGGAATAATCAATGCGTCGCTCGAGGCCGTCCGTCCTATACCACCAACGCCAGCAAATCTCTAGCTCGACTCGACTCGACCGCAGCACTGTCGTGACGTCTCTCGTCGACAGTCCATTGTTATTATATATTCGCCGCATCGACGCCACGGAAAAATCCGCCCAGACTAGATTGAGTCTGAAAGTGGTCTCGCAAGGTCAGAATGCGGGTGCGCCTACCCCTCCCTCTATTCTTCGTCCTTACTCACTTTGGCCCGTTTACACAGATCGCTGACTTGACTTGCACTTCGGAGGATATCGTCGTACACTGCTCAGAAGGCGACTGAAGGAGACAACCGAGCGCTTCCGTAACCTAGCCCTGATTTGGGGCTTCTCCTAGTCTCCACATGCCCGCCGTACACGTCCCTCCCATCCCGTCGCTTCACGGCGTCGCAGTGCCTGCTCTCGCGCTCCGCGTGGACCACTGTGGCCGCATATTCACAATGCACTTGAACGGGTATCCACCCATGCCCACGCATTGCCCGTGCCTAGGGAGCATTCACCGTCCCCGACGCCGTGTCCCGGTTCCCGGCGCGTTCTGCCTCCTTTCCTCCTTCCCTCATTCAGCGCTGACCTCCTTCCTCAGAGCCCCACCCCTACTTACGCCAAACTTGCCCTTTCCGCCCAAACCACTCACCCCATTTACTATTCCACCTTCGCTATTGCATTTGTCCTTTGCATCCTCGCTTTTACTTCCTTCTCCTCGTCTGTGCCTTCATGAGCCCCACGCTGACCTGCTGTACAGAACCGGTGGACGCCTTCCTCGTTTGCGGCCTCGGTGTCTGCGTCGCAACCGACGGTACGTTCTACCAAACGGACGTATTCGCCACCTCTCACTCGCCCTCCTCCCCGGTCTTCACGTCCTCCTCGAACCTCAGCGCCTTGCGCGGGCACGGCCCCGTGTCGTCCCCTTCGTCCCACGGGCATGGACGTCGCTCGACGTTGTCCTCGGCGTAGTCGCACGGCTTATGCGCCTGGTTACGGGTGCTTGGTGCAAGCAGACCTTGGATAGATGGAATGGGGAGGGACGGAGGCGTACAAGGATGGTTGTAGGCAGAGACAAAGGAAGGATAGAAGAAATTAAAACAGATGACGTTCGTCGTGCTACGAATATGCTGCAGTGCCTGGCGTCAGGTGGGATACCATCCAACAAACGAGCGGGAGGAGATCGGAATCTTCAAAGATGCATGCTGGTGCCCGCCCATACATCCGCCCCGATGCAATCTTGGGCTTGCGCCCGCGCTCCTCGCGTCTGGTGCAACGTAGTACGAGAGGGTGAATGACGGGGGTATGATGGGTTGGCATTCGTCACGAAACATGGTTCCTGCACTGATGTAGAATCGACGCTCAGGAACCCGAGATTGGAACAACTCGCGAAGAGCAACGAGAAAAATAAAGTAAAAATATGGTCCCAGGATGCATCAGGAGCTGAAGGGAGACAATTATTAGAGCGTTCAAAAGTGTCCAGGACAAATTCAGCAAAAGTAATTTAGAAGTTCATAAACGGAACAGAAATATCAGGATATTGACGTCGCTCCGTCGTAGATATAGGTAGCCATATGGCGTCGGTTCGTGGTGTACATGTACAAGAGAGATGAAGCAAAGAGAAAGTGGGTTTTTCATATTTCAATTATTTCAATTATGACAATGTCAAAGTTATTTGACGGTTTGAGGCCGAAGACAATCCAGTGAAAACGGCGTAGGAGCTTCAAGTTACTAGTAACAAATTTAAAGGCGCCTACCGACAGCCGCACACCCAGTAAAGCAAAATTTCCACCTAGGTGGAAACGCTTTCTGAAAGTAGTCAGTCCAGTAGTTAAAAAAGAATACATAGATTTTACTTCTTTCGAGTAACGCTGAAAGTGGGACGGAAATGGCCCCTCTCAGAGCCCATTTCCACCGAAGGTGCTTTGTCTAAGATCAGCGAGGGCGGATTTCGCCACCGAAACGGCCGAAATCAACGTCCATTTTCGGGGCTGGGAATTTCTCTTCAATCGATTTTTTGCGACAGGGCTACTGAAATGTGACCTTTCAGTAGCCCTGTCAAACGCGCTGAAACAAAGCCTTTTCACGGTGGCCGAAATGCCGGCTGAAAGGCTTTCTTTCAGCAGCGCTTTCGGCTGCGCTGAAACAAAGCCTTTTGCAAAATTGTGAAAAGGCCGCTGCCTTCTTTCAGCAAGACCCCCGGGTGCACCCTAAGGTGTACCTCCGGGTACACCCGCAGGTACACCCGCGGACTGGGTCGTTGACCTTGGAGGGTTTTTATTTATTAAAGGTGACCCGCCCGCACGACGCGGGGAGGGTCTATTTATTCAAGTAGATACATACTTACATAGGCTTTCCCTACGTATCTACGCCCCAATCCCATCGATTCTGCGCCGCCCAGGTCGTCCTTCATCTGTGCGAGATTTAGTCTAAGGTTTTTCAAAGTTTTTCTTTGCAAACACCCACACTTGAAATTCCCGACAACGATCGAGCGTGGTTCATGCCCGTAGGTGGGCTATTTATTCGTTTGGAATATACATTAGAGTATCACCTGCAAAACAAAACAAAGTTAGTAAACCAACGAGTAAGAAACAATGGAAGGGACGCACAGTATATACATTACACCTTGCTTTTCGCCGCCCCAGTAAATAACTACAGTATACTACACGATTGGAAACCCAATCCCAGAGCACTATATACAAACTATCGACGTTCGCTATACAACACGAAAATGTATCTAGGCCCACACAATTTTTTCATGAGATGCCACCAAAGACATCAACCAAGCATCCCGCAAGTCATGTCTGTAAACGATAAGCAACCAAGCACACACAGGAAAAAAGGGCTCACCGAACAAGGTCAGGCTGTCCGAGGAGAGCTAGAACATCGCGGATGCGGCCCCCAACTTCTGAGAAGCTTCCCAAGTCTCGCAGCCACCAGTATTCCGTGTGAACCTTCCCCGGCTGACAGGAACAAGGCAGCGGGGCGCGAGGCGCGTCGTCGAGGAACAAAGAGTGGGACATTTTCTCTGGAGGGCGCAAGGTCAGTCAGAGGACTCGAGAGAAAAGGAGAAAAGGAGACGTGAAGACTCACCAGCGGCCTTCCGCTTCTTCGGGTAAAAGCAGGACAGCCAGAAGTGCGTCTGGCGGAAGTTGCAGCCGTTGTAGCCCTGCTGCCGATTTGGGAGGTTGACGGTCTCGCCGACCTTCACCCGTACCTCCGCGAGGAATTCAGCGGCGGTGATGAGGCCCTCGTAGTATGCCCCGAGGGTTTCGTCGGCGACGGCCGCGTTGAAGTAAGTCGCGCCGTACCCGTCGTTGGCGTACGAGTCCGGGAATTCCGCGATGGTGGCGACGCGAAAGAGCGGGCGAAGCGCGCGACTGAGAGCGCATTAGCGACGACGACGACGACGAAGAAAGACCGACGACGCCTACATTTCGGCTACGGTGGGCGGGAGGCGATTGTGAATGCGCCGCGCAATGATTCGCAATTCGCAGATGCGAATCCAGCGGCGAAGGCGCTCGAAGCTCGTCGTCCTCGGCGGGCGACCGAAGCGGACAGTGACGACGACGGCGGCGACGGCGAGCGCGACGGTGCACGAGACCAATTGCGAAGGATTAACGAGCGATGTACACTCGGAAATCGCGTCCAGGATGCGGCTGGGGTTCATGGTGGTGGTGGTTAAGACGAAGAGCGAAGTGGTGGTGGTGGTGGTGGTGGTGGTGAAGAAGAACGAGGAGGCCGTGCGAATCCAGTGGCGGAGACGCTTGATGCTCGTCGTCCTCGGCGGGCGACCGACGCAGAGAGCGACGACGACGGCCCCGATTAGCGCGAAGAGGGCGTAGAAGACCGAGTACGCGCGATTAACGAGCGATTCACACTCGGAAATCACGGTGGTGAGGTCGGCGCCAGGGGTGCTCATGATGGTTAAGAGCAAGAGGTGGTGGTGGTGGTAGAAAGGAGAGTGATGGTGGTCGTGGTGATCGAGAGGAAAGAAGTCGCCGTGGAAAGAAGGAAGATTGCAGTGGTGGTGGTGAAGAAGAATATAGTGATGGTTAAGACGAAGAGGAGGAACTTAAGTCGGCTGGAGTAGCGGTTCCTCGCGAGTTCAGGTTAGAGGAGGACGCGGAAGATGGTGGTCGTCGACATGGTCGCAAAAAACAGCGACGATGGCTGTCGACACAAACGGGAAGGGCGGGAGGGGTATCATGTGACGCCGCAGGGTCCGTGCGCTGAGCGTCTCGACTCGCATTCTACACCCAACTTGACCCTCCGGCACGTCGCCCTCGTCGACACCCTCTGCACCCCCCTCGTCTGCGCGCCCACCACCTCCGAGCTCAACGACTACCCCTCCTCAACTTCTCCTCAGCGCTGACGGCGTTCTGAGACGCGCTTGGCCGCCGCCACCGTCTCCACCAGCAGCACGAAGGCGATGGCGCTCCTGGCGTCGCGCGAGCACCAGGACGCTCAGGAGCTGTTTCAGCTCTTGTCGGAGTGCGTGAGGGAGGAGGCGGCGAGGTGGGGAAGGAGGGTTGGGGAAGGGGGATTGGAATCGTTGCTGCGGCGGCGGCGGTGTCTACCACCTCCACCTCATCGATTGCGTTTCCGGCGGCAGGGTGTGTGTGACGCTGAAGTCGCGGATAACAGCGACGTTTGGCACCCGCCGCCTTCGCCGTTCGACGGGCTTACTGCGACGCGGCGTGCATGCGTGCGGTGCGGGTGTACCGCCTGCGATCCGGCATTTCTCGTTTGGTAGCGTGCAGCTTGCGCTCGACTTGGGCGGTGGTGGGGAATGGGGTGGGGTGAGGGAATTTCCTGCTCGTTCTCTCTCTCTTTGTCGATGTTCTCCCGCACGCGTTCCTCTCCTTCATCTCCCCGTCAAGACTACCCTTACTGATATACCTCCCAGACCCCGCCGGCTCAAAACTGTACGTCGCATGGAGGCGCGCGTGCGGTGGGCGCTCGACGCAGGGCGGATCGAGGAGGAGGAGCTGGAAGGCGGGTGGGAGGCGTCGATGACGATCTTGTGGCGCTGCAAACGGACTGTGAAGAAATGGAGGTGAGTGACGCTTAGATTGAGAATGAGGAGTAAAAACAACTACCCGTGCAGAGGCGCGGGTCTTTTTTGAAGTTGCAGTCCGCATCGCATACGTCGGGGGCCTCCGCCTCTGTCCCAAGAGGTGATAAAGCTACATGAGAATATAGTCAAATTCGGAATATCGGGTCAGAAAATCCAGCTAACCTCAAAGGCTCTCTTGTTGTTCAGCGGGTGCGGGGAAAGTTATTTGCTGATTTTCGCGCCCGTATCGACGTGTAGGGCGTGAAATGATTCATAAAATGACAAAACCCATGTCAGCTGCAAAAGTACGAATTAGCTCGGTGTGTATGGGCTGCAGAGGTCGCAGGATTTACCAGAAGTATCTCGGAGGGTTAATACACCACGACCGAGAGTCTTGGGCGGCTGGGGTAAGAGGTGGTAGAGCTACAGTGGAATATAGTCAAAAAACGCGAATATAGGGTCCGAGAAAAACTGACCTCGGGCGGTATTTTTCTATTCGGCGAGAGCGCAGAGGATAGCAGAGTAAATTCCGGGAGGGATTTCGGGCATGGAGAGCGGTTTGGACCAATGCCGAATGATTACACCCGGAGAAGGTCAGAGGGTGACCCCGAGTTTCCAGACTATGAACTTGGGTGCAGGCCGGCGCACAATGCAATTAAATCCTAAGAATGCAGAGGAGGATACTGTGGCAATTTTGAAGCCATTGAGAACCTCGATTAACGATTGACACCTAGAGAGGGTCTTGATGAATGCAAGGGTCGTGAGTTTCGCAGACACAGAGGCAGCGAGGATGCATGGGAGACCAATGAGAACGCTTTGGTGGGCCTGGAAAGTGCATGAGCTTGGAGCTCAGCGACTTGCGCGCAACAGGGTACTTGCGCGGGTCAGTGGCTCAAACGTGGTGGAACGGTTGGTGGTGGTGGAGGAGCACAGATAAACGAGCGGCATACACCCGTCTACCCAGTCCTCTCAGCCACAACGGCCAGCGGGCGATTAACACCCGTGGTCGTCGTCGTCGAGAACAATCCTCGATGGGGCGGGTCACGACCCTGGTCACACTTTCCTCATTGGGAACCCACCAAAAATAATAATAATAATCCAAAGTCGTCTTGCAGCTCAATTCAGACAAAATGAATGCATTTTTTTACAGTCGATAGTTGGTATGTACAGTGTTTAGTAGTGGGGGTGAGGGGTTCGCCTGGATTTTGTTTACCCGCGTAAAAAGATTGGCACCCTTCAAAAACCTGACTATACACCGTGTACCACTTGGGCCTTGCCTCCAATCTCCCATAAACGAGTATTAATAGTAACATTGGGGGTGTATGAGAGAAGAAGGAAAAACACGCAACAACCTAAACAATTGTGTACCAAAATTTGTGCGGTAAGTAATTAACTCGATACAGTCGGGAGAGTTTGACGGAGACGGGCCCAAGTATTGAGAAAATAGTGGTGGAACGCCTTCGGCCAAAGTCCATGGAGCTAGCTGGATGGGAAGATGGTCAGGTCGAGGGTAGCGGGTCCGAAAAGAAAACCGACCTCAATGTTCTTCCGGCTAGTCAGCGTGAGCGCTGACTATCTTGAAGAAGATATAGTCGCGTAGGGCGCGAAATTAATTATAAAGGATATAAAAATCTGGGTCGGCCAAGTCAAGCATCAGTTCAATGAGTAGATGGCGGGAGCTCGGGACGATTTACCAGAAGCAGCGCGTAGTGTGATGCATTACGAGCGAGGATGCTGAGTGGCGGTAACAGGTGGGAGAGCTAGGTTGGAACATGCGTAAATTGAGGGTAGCAGGTCGGAAAATACAACCGACCTCAGCGTTCTTCTTGCTACCCAGCGTAACCGCAGGAAGATCTTTGAGTATTTTGGAGACGATATGGCGCGTGGGGGCGAAATTGACTATGAAATATCAAAATTAATCCCGACTGTAAGACCAAGGGTCAGTTCAAGGTGGAGTGAACGGGAACTCGAGAGGACTCACCAAAAGCAGCTGGTGAATGCAACACACCGCGGGCGGGAATACTGAGCGGCCGGGATAAAATGGGATGGAGCTGGATCGTATAGTTGAGGTGTCAGTTAAGAAAAAAAAGGAAAATAATATGCGAGACTAACCTCGGGGTTCTCTCGCTGTTCAGCATGAGCGCAAGTAGCAGCAGAATAGATCTTTGCGGATTCTTGGCGCGTTAAGAGCGATTCAGACCAACGCCGAGTGATTGAGACCCGGAGAAGGTCAGAGGGTGACCGCGAGTCTTGAACACAATTTCGAATGAATTTGGGTCGGGTGGGGCGCGACTGAGTAGAGTCTTGACCAGCAGTGTACGGTATTGTGCTGAGCTTTGCAGCCATTGAAAGCCTCGGTGTGCGATTGACACCCAAAGAGGGTCGTAATGTATGCAAAGGTCGCAAGTTCCCCAGACACCGGGGCATGCAGGGAGGCAGACCAGACGACTGAGAACAGTTTATGGTGTCTGGAAAGCGTATAAGATGGAGATGAGCGACTTGCGGGCGACAGGGTACTTGCGCGGGTCAGTGGCTCCTCAAACGTGGTGGAACGGTTGGTGGTGGAGGAGCACAGATAAACGAGCGGCATACACCCGTTTACCCAGTTCCCCAACCTGCGCGGCCAACGGGCGATAAAGACCCGTGGTCGTCGTCGTCGATCCTGAGGCGGGTCACAACCTTTTGTCACAACCTCCTTCCTAATTCGGAACCCAGCAAAATAATTACAGCTCATTCATGCGGTGTGACCACGAAATAAATATTTACAGTCGATAGTTGGTATAGGGAATAATTAAAAGTTCTCATTCGTACGGTGGGTAAATAAATGCATAATTCAAGTGATCCTAGTATAAAAGTACAGTGCGACAAAGGTAACATGTATGAAATCGTCCGCGTTAGTCTTGACCCAATTCAGCCCTGCGAAAAGAAAGAGGTCAATGGTGGGCGGAAAGGGAAAGTGAAAAAAAATTACCCTAGACAGATTCAAAACTACCGCACGCTCATCCGAAAAAACATAGCGCGCGTAGTGCCCGACTGTAAGGCGAGGATGAATGGTATCAACGGTGTCCATCATTGCTGACGAGTACGTTTCGCAGGAAAGTGTGGGAAGCGCATGAAGGGGTCGTTCTTGCCCTCGGGCAGAGGGGCTTGCCGTCGGACTTTGAATACCCCTTCTTGCTGCTTGTCGACAACAATCTCCTCGATACTGCCTGCGTCGATTTTGCCAGAAGATTGGAGATATATGACGAGACTATTCCCGAGGTGCTTGCCGGACCTGGAGTATTGGACACCGTCATAGTGGTAATTTGCAGGGGAAGAATCGGCCGTCTTGGTGTCGGTCCTTCCGGCCTCAGGTTTGTCCCCGAGCTTGATGCCGAGAACGACGGTGAATAGGCGATAAAACTCCAGGAGGGCTGCAGGGCAATTGGGGCGATTGATCCACCGACGTAGGTTCGCACCGCGAATCCAAGTATTCAAGAGTGTCGCTTCGTGTTGACCTGAGTGCGATAAGGTTCAAAGATAATCAGCACGAAGAGAGTCACATACCGCCAAGATGGTCGTTTGAGTTGACCTTTCCCAGCTCACCGATAAGGCGTTCAGTCGGGAAGGCCCACCAGGACAATACCGGTCCAAACAAGAGCATGAAATCGTATATGTGCAGCGCGACGTGGGGATTTGTCACCGTTCTGGGAGTCTTCATACGAGGATATAGGCCATGTAGATCTCCCAGCCACTGCTGGAGGAACACCCGATACGCCATGGCGCGCGCGGATGAAAGTGTATAGCGGCACGCAATGGTGATGGCTTGAAAGATCGCCATGCTATGGTCGAGGAGCGGGCTGAAATGAGCGGTGTGGTCCCCGGTCATCTCCGCCCATAACAACGTAAGAGCGATGGGCAGATATATGGTGCTCATGAGACGCCACTCGTCCGCCTTGGGAGTGCCAGCTCCCTTCTCTCCGAAGTTTCTGGGGACATGATACACCCACGACGGGGTGGTAGTATTTGCGATGACGTTTTGAACGAAGCGGAGGTCGGGCATGGAGATGGTTTTTGGGCGGGAAGATCGATTGACCGTCATTGCCTCAGACGCAAGATTTGCAACAGCAACAAGAAGAGTGGCTGCAGACCCAAAAGTCCGCGCTAGACCAACAGTGGTCGGACCAGGTGGCAACGATGAAAGGGGAACTTGAGGTCGCTCGGAACGGTCTTAACCGTCAATTCAACCGCGACCTAGCCGCGCACAAGAAGCAGGCTGCCGATCAACTGCAGGAGGATGTGAGGCGGGCCGAGGCTGCTCGCGAGGCGGAACACAAAGCGAAGCTGGCCCAACTGGTGAGTGGCGATACTGTTGCTAGGAAAAGAAGGCCGGTGCTGATTCAAATCCCAGGCCCAAGAACGCGAGCGCGACAAAGCGAAGATAGCGGAGGAGAAAGCGAAAAGAGAGGTAAATCTCCGTCTCATTCTTTCAGACGAATATTAAAATGATTTGCAAGGCCGAGCATGAAACATCCATGCAAGCGTTCGCCGCCCGCTTTTCCACCCAGAGACAAGGCGCCCGGGCAACAACCGAGGGGCCACCCCAGTTCCCAGAGGGACCGCCAGCTCTGAGACCCGAATACAACTCAGCTGCAACCCGGGAACAGCGTACACTCGAGTCGGTCATACGGGACAGACTGGGACGCTTCCCAGTCGCGACCATGAGTGCACTGACTGAGCCAGGACCCTCAGCGGGGCCTTCAGCGGGACCCTCAGCAGGACCTTCTGCTCCGGATGGTGGAGAAGAAGCTCGCATGCGGGCGATGATGGAGAAGATGGTCGCCAAATTTGTGGGGAAGCGGAAAAGCAGTGGAAGGAGGCCGATCGGGGTGGGTGCAGAGTACGAGAAGGACCGAAAGGAGGAGCAGGCAACTCGCACGACCAGGATCTCAATTGGAAGGTCGGTGTACTCCGTTTTTTTTTTCTGCGGTTATGTGACCCAATTTCATGTTAGAAAATTATCAACATATTCTGGCGCCTTCTGTTTGGGCTCAACCGTGCCAAGGATTGGGTTCATTACAAGGGTGTGGACGAACCAACATCGCTGAGGTGCACAGCGGGCCAAGTGCAGCCCGAGATCACGTCCAAGCTGTTTTTCGGCTCCGGTTGGGCGACGTGTCTGTGGAACAAGCAGATCTTGCAGTTGTGCGTCGACGAAGTGTTGCGAAGACGCGGATTCAACCCGCTACGGTGTTCCCGACGTGAAATCGGGGTATCTTATGGCCTTGCTGTACAACCACCTCAGGGACGCGCGCGTCGAATGGAACCGTCACCAGCCACAAGGAGGGGAAACGGAGGAAGAAGCGGAGACGCGTGGGGTAGCGTACAGTGAGAAGCGTCGTCTGAAAACCGTCCAGAACTCGCGCAAATCGAATGTAAGCGACAGTCATGATTGGCGCCGTGCTGTTGAATAACAACTCGATAGAAACTCGTTATGCGCAAGAAGGTAGCGGAGAAGATGGTCAAGATTTGCTTGGCGAAGAAAGACAGAGTGGGTGTGGCGGCTTGGACGTGGTTCCTGAAGCTGCTGACAGAGCTAGGCAACGCGGGAATGTCGTCGGAGGAGTCGGAAGTCGGGGACATGCCGACAGACAGTGGTGCGCTGGCGTCCGTCGTCGTGTTTGCTATCCGACGATGCCCGTGGCGCCTCGCAATGGTCAACAAGTACATGGAGCAGATCGACGAGGCTGCCCTGGTGGTACTAACAGGCGGCCACGGCAAGCACGCGCGGGTCCGTACTGAGCAGGAATCGGAGAAGTTCCCCCCCCCTCTGGATTGCCCCGCGCAATGTACGACCCGGCCTGGCTTACGGTTCAGAAAACGTGCTTGCCCGATATCGAGGAGATTTTGAATTTTTCTGAGGGGTCGTTCACGATGATGGAGGTCGAGGTCGTGATTCCACGAGTCGACTAGGGCAGTACTGCTTTGGAATGTAGATATGTAATTGCACTTGATACACGAATTCATTTTTTCTTCTTGACCGTTGAAATTTTAGAAACCCAAGTCGTTGTCGTATTGAGTAAAACGTACCAGATGCTCTGCTCAATGAGCCTCATTGAGTGAAATTGTTCTTTGATCTATTGGAACTTCAGAATCCATGCGGCCAGCAATTCAGGATGAGGTACCTTGGAGTTCGTTGAGCAGCGACGAGAATATTTAGTGAGTGACTGCGTCCAAGGTTTCAGCATTTACTGAGCGAATTGCACTCAGAGAACGCCGTAGAAGAACGTTTTGGACTCCTGGGGAGCGACTTGCACCCAGAAAACGCGGTAGAAGACCAATTGGGGCATTTGGTGAGCGACTTGCACCCAAGAAACGCACTGAGGCCAAATAGGAGAGCAGAGAGACATTTGATGAGCGACATGCACCCAGAAAACGTCTGAGAATGTCCGCTTGTTGGACGCGATGTTGGGCGACAAGCACCCAACATCGAAGTTGACTTGGAGGAGGTCAAGTCCTAATTGGGAAGTCCGGGTCGCGGGTCAGCGCGGGTCACGCTGTGACCCGCAGCTCTTCTTGACCCAAACCACGAACCACGAACTAGAAGGTGCTTGTCGCTTTTTACGTTCATTCGAACTTCCAGGTGTTTTATCATCTGTTAATTCGCTCTCTCTCTCTGGCCGTTGGGACGCGTCCATAGAATTCCAGGTGTAAATCGCTTGCTATTCTACATCGACCTCCCTTCAAACCCTCTCGGACTTGAAATGCAATCCACTCAATCCCTGTCGCTTGTTTTG